>SJYA01002795.1:5806686-5967033 GCA_006410615.1 Neotragus moschatus | reverse complement strand
ATTTTTTAAGGAATCTCCACACTGTTCTCCATAGTGGCTGTACTAATTTGCATTCCCACCAACAGTGTAAGAGGGTTCCCTTTTCTCCACACCCTCTCCAGCATTTATTGCTTGTAGACTTTTGGGTCGCAGCCATTCTGACTAGTGTGAAATGGTACCTCATTGTGGTTTTGATTTGCATTTCTCTGATAATGAGTGATGTTGAGCCATCTTTTCATGTGTTTGTTAGCCATCTGTGTGTCTTCTTTGGGGAAATGTTTACTTAGTTCTTTGGCCCATTTTTTGATTGGGTCGTTTATTTTTCTGGAATTCCAAACTCTTTCCTTAGGGCTTCCCCTCCAAGCATATCATCTATACTTCAGTGTGTTCATAATCGTTTTTTGACTTTAAAGCCTCCTGTGGGTAAAAAGCGACTCTTCCTAGTGTAAAGCTTAGCAACCTGGCAGTGATATTGGCAAACCGTTAATAATATCCCTTCATCAGAGGTCGTGTTCAATCTTCTGGGTTTAATTTTGGTTTGAGGTAATATGATAGATGGACCAGATGACGAGAGTTCACTGAAGTTTTTCAGTATAGGGCAAAGGTAGCACCTGACCTAACTTGTCTGACAATAAAGATCCAAGAACTGCTCATACCTGCAGAGAAACTAGAGTTTTCTTGGATGAGGATTTTAAACATTTGCACACTGTAGATACCTATGGGTTTAAAGTAATCAAATTTCAAAGACTTGGAGAAATGCCTAGACTTATTTGAGACTTATTAAATTTCTACTCATTTATCCTTAAGTGTTCAAAAGATTATTTTTCTTAATTCTAAGTGAATAGAAAATGACATGCTATGGATTAAGCCTGAATTTCACCTATATTTGTACCAAGAAGCCATGTCACAAAGGCATAATGCATTTCCTGCTGCTTCTTTGTCTTCTTCTTTTTTTAAAATTTCTTTAAAGTGAAGGCAGATATTGTATTAGATTCTGCTTTGACCTTTAAACCAAAATCTGGAGAAAATGAGCAAGTTGGAAATAATCTTATGGAAGTAAGACTAGTTCTTAAAATGACCATTCAGAATTGGACATGATACCGGAGGCCATCTGGTCTATCAATGTTTCTCAAATTGATTTCTGTCCAGGATTCAGCTGTCTTGATAGAGGACTTGGCCACCTGTAGGAACCTGTTCTCATATTTAGACTACTTTTCAGCCCTCCTTGTGGTCAAAGAGATTATAGCTATTGCTCCCTCCTTGCCTATGTGGCCACTTGATCCTAGAAGGAAATTAATTGGCCTGGCATGATTTCACCTTTTCAAAAGTCATGTTGGTTTCCACCCAATACTTGGTGGTTTTCAAGTTGATGCTAATTGACTGATGTTAAGTTCTATATTTTCCCTGATACTGAAGTTAAGCTGACAGGTCTATAATGACTGAGATTGTCCTTTTTCCCTTTTTAAAAAGATGAGCACTTCATTTACCCTTTTTCAGTCTGCAGGGACTTTCTTTATTCTCTTGAGTTCTCAAAAATACTCACTAGCAGCTATGTAATAACACCTGCCAATTCCTTAAGTACTCTTCGAAGTATATCATCAGGCCCTGCTGCTTTGCCTAAAGCCAGCTTTTCAAAATACTTTTTAACCATTTTATTCTCTCTTTTGGTTTCTGTCTCAGGTTGGCACTGCTCTGAAAACTGAATCCTTGATGATTCTTCTTCATTTAAGAGAAAAAGCCCCATCTTTTCCCAGTCAGTGTTAGAACTTCTTTCCATATCTTTGAGGTGGGATGTGAGATATTTCCCCTGTACGCCTGATTTAGTCTTTTATCACTAGAGAGGTTCGTCCCGCAGTTGGGACTAGGGTAAGGTAAGTGATGGGCACATCTTAAGGAGGCATTCAATCTTAGGACTGAGCAAGTACAGGATCGGCACCTAAAGAATGAGTGCCCTTGAACTTCCCTGGTGATCCAGTGGTTAAGAATCCACCTGTCAATCCAGGGGACACGGGTTTGATTTCTGGTGTGGGAAGACTCCACATGCCTCAGGGCAACTGAGCCCCATGCGCTACAACTACTGAGCCCATGAGCCCTAGAGCCGAGGCTCTGAAACAAGAGAAGACATCACAATGAGGAGACAGCCCCTCGAGAATAGTAGCCCTCACTCGCCGCAACTAGAGGAAGCCCGTGGGCAGCAACGAAGAACCAGTGCAGCCAAAAATAGATAAATAAAAGTTAAAAAAATAATGAGAGCCCCCGATATTTTGCACCCCAGGCATCTGACTTGCTTTACCTCAGGCCCAGCTCTCTCTGTTCCTGGGACTTGGGGCACAATGTATTCTTGATTTACAAGGTCACCTTGCCTGTCCGTCTTTTACACACACAACATCTGATGTCATATTTTAATTTTTCGCATAACTGTGTTCTAAATGTCTTGCTTATTTCTCCAGCTCCTTGTCAGATATTAGTCAAAATTTCAGAAAACCTTGGGTTCCTCTTTTGTTCCCATATTATATTTCCTTGTGGAAGGCAGGTCTTGCAGGGGTTTTCTGAGTGGATGAGTGTAAATCTACATCTAATTGTGTATTTGTATGCGTAGTCTGCAATTTAAATTTGATGCTAAGTGCTGGGGGGGAAAAAGAGCCTGTTTTAAAGCTTGTTTCAAGCTGTTTGGCCTTCTTTTGGGCAATTAGAATAATAAAATGTGACTTAATACCTTTCTCCCTCCAAGATGCCAGGTATATTTATAAGCCACATGACTTTCCCTGACTGGGGGAATAAACTTGCAACAGAAATGGTGAAAATATCCTAAAATGTTAATATTTAGAAAAAAATTACAGTAATATCCTTCCTGGATTCATTTAGGGAAACCAATGAATTTTTCTATATTTGTGACTTACTGCAGAAAGGCCAGTATTGCATGCTAAGTTGCTTCAGTCATGTACAACTCTGTGCGACCCTATTGACTATAGCCCACCAGGCTCCTCTGTCCATGGGATTTTCCAAGCAAGAATACTGGAGTGGGTTGCCATGCCCTTCTCCAAAGGACAGTAATTCTCAGTAAGCAAAGGTAGAATTGAAAAAAAAGAATTGCTTTGCTTCTAACATTTTTAGGGCATCACAGAAGGACAATTTGTGGTTTCTATAGGGAAGTGGTAAGTCCTGGGAGAACTCTTAACAGAGTTCTAATTAACTCTAATTCTAACTCTCTCAATTAGGAGAGGCCAGATTCTTGACTGCACCTAGGAGGCTAACTTGGAGGCCTGGCAACAGATCTGTGAATCCAGTACCTGCCTCATATTCGCCAATAACTCAAGTCCCCAAGTAGAAATGACGACTGCAAGTTAGGAAGTCTTGGAAACCCAAAGTGTTTAGAAAACTCTGGGAAAACATCTCCCAGCTGGCTCCTAGGCTTGTGTGCATAAATTTAGAGACTGGTTTAAAGAGCTTAGAGCTGGAGTTTCCAAAAAGAGAAAACCTCAGGATGAAGTGAGGTTGCCTCAGCTGATGAGTTGCCTAGGAGGTTAGTTCAAAATCAGAGTCTCAAGAAAGACGATCATGCCAGCAGAGCTTCCTGCTCACACAGGTTCAGGACAAGTGTTACTGAGTATCGTGGCTTGGGCACCTCTGGAAGCAAGTCCTATGACAAGGAACCAGGCGTCGAGTAAGTAGCTTGTGTGGAAGGTAATTTTAGGAAACTCAGGTACGGGAATGGGGAAATGAACAAGGCAGGGAAGGAAACTGTGAAAGGAGGTCAACCTAGTTGCCACTGTGAGCACCTGGTACTGGGCCCCGTTAAGGAACTCCGGGAGAGAGCAAAGAATGTGCCTGGAGTTATTTCCAGTGAGATAGAGTAAGGGAGGGTTGCTAATTAGCCCTCTCCGCATCAGTCATTGGTTTAGGGCTGCTTCTAGGGGCATTAATTCTTCTGCACGTCAGCTTGTCCTATGACTGGGCTCCTATATCCAGAAGTAAAGCTTATAGGCAGAGAGCTGCAGGTGTGGCAATAAAGAGCTCCTGATGCACTGACAGGAAGTGACACCTCAGAGCAGGTGGAATGGCTGCTGTTTTTATGGATGATGTAGAAGTTTGTCCAAAATCCATTAAGAGACTTCCCTGGCAGTCCAATGGTTAAGACTCTGCACTCCCAAGGCAGGGGGTACAGGTTTAATCTCTGTTTGGGAAACGAAGATTCCACATCCCCCAAGACTCGGCCAAAAAATAAATAAATAAAGTAAAATCCATTAAGAGATGCTATTCTCTTTACATAACTACATAACTATGATCTGGCTTTTTTTTTTTTTAAGGGCAATTGACCTCAGGTGCTGCTAATTCTGTGTGAAAGACCAGGTAAAGAAAAGAGCTCAGATGTAAATGACCTTGGAGATAAGATAGCTAGACTNATAAATAAATAAAGTAAAATCCATTAAGAGATGCTATTCTCTTTACATAACTACATAACTATGATCTGGCTTTTTTTTTTTTTAAGGGCAATTGACCTCAGGTGCTGCTAATTCTGTGTGAAAGACCAGGTAAAGAAAAGAGCTCAGATGTAAATGACCTTGGAGATAAGATAGCTAGACTGAAAAGTCCTCAGGGCAGGGATGGCATTTGTGTGTGTGTGTGTGTGTGTGTGTGTGTGTGTGTGTGTGTGTTTCTCTCTCATTGTTTGCTCAGTAAGCGCTCTTGAATGACCAGTGGGAAAACTTTCTATTATTTCCCCTACCCAAGGAGGCAGAAGTGGAAACAGAGGGAGCAGAGGTGGGAAGTGGATGGTGAATCTCTTACGTGGCTGTTGTTTATCATGGCCTCCTCCGCACAGAGCTGATTCTCCTGCAAGGTCTTCCCCTGTCTCTTGCAGACATTGTGTAGATTCTTGATGTCAGCTTGCAGGCTCAAGAGCTTGCTGTTCAGACTGCTTACATCTCTGTCTCTCTCCCCGACCTCGGCAGTCAGGAAAACAAAAGCATCAATTATGAACTATCAAGAAAATGCTTACTTTCATTCACTGGTTGACAGAGACTTTAAATTTGCTGGAAATTTGTCCATCAACCCTTTGCTGTTATTACTCATCCTGTGTAACGTTTACACAGTATCCATTTGCGAGGTGTCTGAGTGCTCTGCATTATTCAGACAATTACTTATTTACATTAATTAATCTTCACCCACTGCTGTGGGTGCATTGTAGATGTTTCCCTTGCTTTCAAGAGAAAGTCAGTGCCTAGGACAATTCCAGGCACCTGGTGAGCTGTCTATAATATTAATGGCTCTGCCACTGATGAGATGAACTAGTGAGATGTCAAATGGACTTGTCAAGGCTCTAGTGAACCAGTGCTGGATTTGATGTGGCTTCTGAAAAGTCTCTTCACTTTCCCTTCTACCCACTAAACTCTAGTCTTCCCTTACCTACAAACTTGGGTTTCTCTGGTGGCTCAGATAGTAAAGAATCTGTTTGCAATACAGGAGACTGGGGTTCGATCCCTGGATCAGGAAGATCTCCTGGAGAAGGAAATGGCAACCCACTCCAGTATTCTTGCCTGGACAATTCCACGGACAAAGGAGCCTGCCAGGCTACCATGGAGTTGCAAAGAGTGAGCAACTCACACTTTACACTTTTTACACCTATAAACCTTGTGCTTTTCTCTGGAGACATATACCAATGGGAATGAAAGTAAAATACCTGGACTGATTGCATAAGATCCCTGTCTTTGATTATAAGTGAAGAAGATTTGTTAATTACTGCTAGGTCAGATGGAAATTAGTGATCAAGATCAAAATAGAGAATGTGGGGAATAGTAGCTTAGGTGGGTTGGGGCGTACAGCCGTGGGAAGGGGGTGGGGACTCTGTCATATAGGATGCCACCTTCCACTCCTAGTGTTGTGGGTGACAATGGTGTGAAAAGAAATTAGCAAGCAGCCCTCTGTGAACCTGTCCAGTGCTTTAGTCCTATCACTGTGCAAACTTTTTGTGATACTCCTGAGGACAGGCACCACTACCTCTGACTTTTAGATGTTGGAAATGAGGCTGGTGCTTTTATAGTAGGTGCCTGCTTGTATAAATTACTCAGAGCAAGCTCTTAGGTGAGGATTCATGGCATCTGTAAAAGAAAACAATCCCAAGAGAAATCAGCCAGTAGGTGGGGGAAGCAGGACAGGGAAGAGAAAGAAACTAAGGAAGGGCACAGTTTCAGACAAAGTTTTGTGGGAATGGCTTCAGCCTGATTCCACAGGGAACTCCAGCGTCTAAGTTATACCTTAGAGCCTAAGTTATACCTTAGAGCCTGTCCTGACTAGATACAATGAGAGCTGGGCCGTCAGCCTCAGCATCGGCCAGTCAATGGTTAAGGGCTGCCTCATGGAGTGTAAGCTCCCAAGGACTTCTAGCTTTCTGCTCTTGTGAGTAAAGTGACCCCAAATGCCCAAGGGCAATTCTTCTAAGAGAGTTGTAGGTGCAAAAGCACACAGAAGCCATGAATGCCCAGAAATGGCAAAGTGGTCCAAGTGAGAGTGTCCAAGGTCCCATAGGTGGTTAGCAGAGGAGAGTTCAGCTCTCTGACCCTGTAGCCAGTGCTCCACCACCATGTCCCACTGATTGCACTGACTTCTTAAATATATGAGCTTTATAAGGCATACTCCCAGGGGGAGCTGGAGACCTGATATGGACATCATAAATCAAGCTCTGCTGGACAGGTCAGTTTAAGAGACCTCTGCACAAGGCTGGGGGTGGGGTGGGAGGGGGCAGAAATAACCACGAGAATCGGACACCTCAATGTCAGAGTATTCGGAATTCAGAAGGTTTCCCAGAAGTGCTGCTGTCTCAGCTGATTTATTCCATCATTTCCATTTAGTACCTGGACTTTTTTTTTTTTTTTACCACTTTACAGTTTAATTAGGTTAACGGCGTGGCTCTGTCATTAAAAGGATTTCATTATCTCAAAACTCTCCTTCTTCTTCTCCAGCTCCTGTCCCTTGTTCCCCACTTTTAGAAAAATAACAGTGGATGTCAACTGCCCCAAGCATGTAATTACCATTAAGACAATTACCAGGGACTCTCTTAAGAGAATATGTGTAGAGCAGCCAAAAAAAAAAAAAAAAAGGTGTACAAGCACTGTTCTCTAACTAGAAAACAAAATCCTTGATCTGACAAGGAGCAGCAGTTTGATTCTAGTGCTTTTAAAAGCCCTTTTCTCATGGCTGCCTTACTGGGAATAGAGTATGGAGACTCATTGGGGAGTTGCGGGGGAGCCTAGGGGTTCCCTATTGCTACAGGACTCTCTCTTTGGCATCTATGAGCAGAATAGGTGACAATATAATGCTTGCTCTATGAAAGTGTCATATGCCCTGTACTCTTGCCTAGATGCTGAATATATGCACCCTAAGGTGACGACCATTTCACCAGATTGTTATGTATGAAGCTGGGTACACCGAGGACTCACTAACAAAGTACCAGTGATATACAACTTGAGCTTCTCCATGTTAAAAGCTCAGTACCCTCTCAGGCCAATTAAAACCCCCCACTCCTTCTAGTTTTAGATGTTCTCTGAGAGGAAGGCCGGCTAGCCCAATTCTGTTGCACCACCAGGGCTTCAGAATTGGATCTTTAATGTACATGATCTCATCTAATTTGGACATTAGCACTGTCTCAGAGTCTCTGAGGCAATTTCTTTGTTCATAAAACAAGAAGTTTGGAATAAATAATCCCTTCTTTGAGGCTGCCCTAAACCAGTTGAATAACAAAGGTATTTTGCTGAATGTTAAATGAAATTTGCTTTGGAAATCAGAACCTAACCATTCACTCCTAATTACACAAATTACACAAGGGTTTTGATTCACCAGAATAAGAGTGAAAATGCTGGGAGAGCACTAAGGTGATTTCCTTGAACCATGTATTACTTTTTACTGTAGGTGGTTGTAAGAAGGGGCTGTGCTCACCTCAGAACTCCACAAAGGCCAGTGTTTCTGAGGTTCCAGTAAACTTAATTTCTTGCTAATATCATGCACAGAGGTCACTGTACACTATTTCTAATCCTATCTACTTTATGAATGCTAAATTCCAGGCAGATGCCTTTTGAGTATCAATATGCGGTAGAAATTGATTTAATCTGACATTTCATCAATCAGAGCTCTGTAACCAGTACTGGGACACGAGATGAACTGAGAGTCTAATGCTGACCCTCAGGCGCCATCTGATCCTGCTCTAAATACGAAGTCATGAACAATCCGAAATTACAAGCCTCCACTGCTAGATGGGTTTCACGTACATAAACCACATACTTAGATACAGGCAAACCTCAAAGATATTGTGGGCATGATTCCAGACCACCAAGATAAACCAAGTATCACAGTAAATCAAGTCACACAAATTTTTTGGTTTCCCAGTGCATATAGAAGTCATGTTTACAATATTCTGTAGTCCCTTAAGTTTGCAAAAACATTGTATTTTAAAAAGTATATCAGTTCAGTTCAGTTCAGTCACTCAGTCGTGTCCAACTCCTTGTGACCCCATTAATCACAGCACACCAGGCCTCCCTGTCCATCACCAACTCCCGGAGTTCACTCAGACTCACATCCATCGAGTCGGTGATGCCATCCAGCCATCTCATCCTCTGTCGTCCCCTTCTCCTCCTGCCCCCAATCCCTCCCAGCATCAGGGTCTTTTCCAATGAGTCAACTCTTCGCATGAGGTGGCCAAAGTATTGGAGTTTCAGCTTCAGCATCAGTCCCTCCAATGAACACCCAGGACTGATCTCCTTTAGGGTAGACTGGTTGGATCTCCTTGCAGTCCAGGGGACTCTCAAGAGTCTTCTCCAACACCACAGTTCAAAAGCATCAATTCTTCGGTGCTCAGCTTTCTTCAAAGTCCAACTGTCACATCCATACCTGACCACTGGAAAAACCATAGCCTTGACTAGATGGACCTTTGTTGGCAAAGTAACATCTCTGCTTTTCAATATACTATGTAGGTTGGTCATAACTTTCCTTCCAAGGAGTAAGTGTCTTTTAATTTCATGGCTGCAATACCTTAATTTAAAAATAATTTATTCCTAAAAAATGCTAACCATCATCTGAACCTTTAGCGAATTGCAATCTTTTCGCAAAAGTAACAAAGATCACTGATCACAGATCACCATAACAAATATAACAATGAGCAGTGTGAAATATTGCCCCAAATGCCAAAATGGGACACAGGGACACAAAATGAGCAAATGCTATTGAAAAAAAAAATGGCGTTCATAGACTTGCTTGATATAGGGTTGCCACAAATCTTCAATCTGTAAAAAATATATCTACAGAGTGCAATCAAGTGAAGCTCAATGAAATGAAGTCTGCCTGTACCCCGTTTTGCTTATAAGGGGTTGGAACCTGGTCACTTTGTTTGAAGGCCTGTGATAGCAGCAGCAGCTACCAACCACAGGCAAAGTGGTGAGTGCTGATGCTGCAGTTGCTACTATACTCATGATAGTTATTTGAAAATAGGTTACTTACTACAGCAAATTTTCAGTATTGATTGAGTCTTTTTTCTAAGAGCATGCCTTCTTGAACTATATTTCAAAAGATGGGAAAAAATTTTTTTCTAGGCTTCAAAAGTATTGACAGGACTTGCCTGGTGGTCCAGTGGCTAAGAATGTGCCTGCCAATGCAGGGGACACAAGTTTGACCCCTGGTTCCTGTTCTCAGGAACATTCCTATGCCCTGGGGGAACTTAAGCCCGTGCACCTCAACTACTGAGCCCATGTGTGGCAACTACTGAGCCCACATGCAGCAACTACTAAAGCCTGAGCGTCCCAGCACTTGTGCTCTGAAATAAGAGAAGCCACCACAATGAAAAACTTGTGCACCACAATTAGAGAGTAGCCCCCCTAGAGGGGGGCTTGCTGCAACTAGAGAAAAGCCTGTGCAGCAACAAAGACTAGGCACAAGCAAAAAATAGAAATAAATAAAAGATTTTTTTAAAAGTATTGACAGAGAGTCTTACGCGTCTTCTCCGGGGTAGCTGATGTTAAACTGAAGCACACTCAGGCCCCAGGAACATTACCAAGATTCAAGATGGCAGCATTTCCCAGGATTTGGAACTTGAACAATAAAGCTTGGGTGGCAGTTTCCAGAGTAATTCTGGAGTCCACCAACAAAATCATAAAGTTATTATCTGGGAAATTATTTTTGTGAGGATAAAAAAAGGTCTTCAATAAACAATGGAAAACCACCCTTAGCCCTCACTACTGTTCAAAACATATCAGTTTATAGTCAGAGTTATGTTTTTAAAAGCATGAAATCTTAAAAGTTAACATTGCTACAGGAATTTTTATAGTTTACTTCTACAGTAAAAGAGTTTAAAGTTATCTACAGTAATTCCAAACATTGCTATTGATATTACTAACTTGATTCCTGAGTTTACTTTTCCATCTGTAAAAACATCACAGTTTTTGTTTACTTATGATGGGAATTAATGGGCACTTACCCAAGGTTTAGCCTGTGAGTAAAAATTTTGGAGCCAATTACGTTCATATAGTGAAGACTGAGTATATTTTATTGTGTCTTAAATTCTTTAAAAACTGGCACCCTGTATAAGTATATGGCATAGGATACACATGGCTTATGTCAGAGATCCACCACCTATGGAATATAGGCCAATTCTCATTGGCACATAATTTCCTCCAACATACCCTTGGAGAAATTATTTCCCTAGAGAGTAAGCTCCACAAGAATAGGATTCTTTGTCTATTTTGTTCACTGCTTCATCCCCAGGCCCGAGAGCAATGCCTGGCACAGTGAAGTGCCCCAAAGATATCAGGTGAATGAAGAAATGCCCTTCTAGAAAAGCTATATCAGACCCTTTTTCTTCCTGCAGAACTTTCAGTGAATCCTGAAGGGTTTCCACTAGTAATCTAGCAGGAAAGGAGTTGAAACATCTCTTTTGGAAACCGTTTACCTCTCCGTAGGAGGTCTGTTAGAAAGCATAAGTCATGTGGGACAGCCCTACACTAACAAAAACATCCCCCTTAAGTCCTTTCTGGAACAAGTCAGGGAAAACATAAACACAGTTTGACTGAAATATTAAACTCAGCAGAGCACTCTGTTTCCATATCAGTCCAGATAAAGAGAAAATGTTGGCAATAATATTTAATAAGTGCTTAAGTCCCAAGCACTGGTTTTTTTACATGTGGTATTTTACTTAATCCTCACAGTGAACCCTGGAAATAAGTGCTCATTATTCATATTTTCTAGGTAAGGCAAAGGAAGCTCAGAGAGGTTAAGTAAAACGCCCAGTATCACACTGCTATTAGATATGGACCCAGACACACCTAGCTCAAGTCTGGGCTCTTATATGTTATGTATGCTCTGCTGCCCACCTCTGTCTGAGATTTGAGGATGCTTATTATAGAAATTTTGAATCATGAAATTTGAAAAGATGTCCCTTGTAACAAAGGTTCAATCAACTCTATTTCTTTATACAGAGGAGTAAGAAGACTTACCTCATCTTTCATTTCCTTGGCACCTCTCAATTCTCCTTTAAGCTTTAGCATTTTCTGAGCTTTGTTATAAACCTGAAAAAGTCCAAGAATTTAAGATGGAAAAAGCATAAATTAGTCTGGCCCTTTAAAGATTTTCCCACCTGGATATGTGCTCTTAGCAGGGAATCTGGAAAAATTTCTGAACTGTTGGTAATACCTACTTGCCTACCCATCTGTTTGTGTTTTCAAAAGTGTGTTAAAGCCTTTGCTAGGAAGACAGGACCGTGGTTTTACATCTTTCCCTAAAAATCACCAGTTGGTAGGCTAGATAGTTTCTGAACTCATCCTTCTTGGAAAGTAAAAGGTCTGAAATGATTTTACTTTCTAGGTTTCTAAATATTCTATGGCTCAAATATAGTTAATATCAGGTACTAATTATGAACCAGTTGGGATGTGTACATCAACTTTATTCTCATAATAACCCTGGAAGTAGACACTATTTCTGTCTCTACTTTACAGAGGAGGAAATTGAAGCCCAGAGAGGCTAAGTGACTTACCCAAGGTCAGACAGGCTCTCTTACTATTCCATGGGGATCTTCCCTTCCATTAATTTCTACTTATTAATTTGGAAATATCTGATGATGTGATTTTTTTGCAGCATCAAGTTACTTTTATACTGGTGGTTGTAGAGCTAGGAAACTTGGAAAATGCTGAGAATTATCCAAATAAAAAGCCTCAAGGAAAACCACAGATATTTGCACATATGTGTGTATAAGTATAGGATGATGCATGTGAGGTCATAATGCACTGCACTTATTAAAATAATCTAATTCATTATGTTTTAAACTCTAAGACTAGAGGAAGTTTCCATCAGGCACTTACCTGCAGAATAGTTCCAAGAATGAGAAGCTATCAAAATACTCATTCTTTGTAATGAACCACATACCCCATCCCTAACATAAGCCAAGAGGAAGAAAGAATGTTGGTGAGAATTTGGAATGTTTTATGGGGTTGTATTCTGATGTGCTGCATTGTTTACCCTCTTACGGGCTCATGCAGAGATGCATCATGGGAATGGTGATGTCAATCTGGTTTACCCAGTAGGAAGGGGCTAGGTGATTCTGCAGTAACAAATAATCCACAAATCTCAGTGATTTAAAACCATGAAGGTTTATTTTTCACTTGTGCTACATGTCCTTTATGAGTCAGCTGGGGCTCTGCTCTTTATTGTCCTCAGCTAGTAGAACCCCTATCATCTAGCATGCTGCCTGTTGCCATGGCAGCAGAAAGGGAATTAGGTGAATCACACACAGGTTCTTAAAGTGGAAGTGACACACTTCACTTCTGCTCACATTTCATTGGCCAAAACAAGTCCTATGGCTATGCCCACTTTCTTCCTTTACCCCCAAGAGGAAATATTGGTGAATGTTACAAATCACTTCAATGCAAGATATCTTAGTTGACTGGGCTCACAGACTGCATATCTTATAAAGAACAGAAAAACTTTTTTTCTCACAGTTCTGGAGGTTGAGAAGTTCATGATCAAGGTGCTAGGAGATTAGGTGAGGACCCACTTCAGAGATGGCTGTTTCTTTTTTTTTGCTGTAAATTTGCATGGCAGAAGGGACAAAGGAGACTCCCGGGGTCTCTTTTATAAGGGCACTAATCCCATTCATGACAGCTCCATCTTCATGATGTAATCACCTCCCAAAGCCTCCCACCTCCTAATACTATCACCTTGATGGTTAGGATTTCAACACATGAGTTTTGAAGGGACATAAACATTTACTCTACAGTGTTAGACAGCCAAGAAGATTAAAAATAGCATGGCCTAAAAGAACACTGAAAAGGTCTCTATGCCAGGAAGCTGCTAAACCTGGTTCAGCACCTAAGTCAAGGAGCAGCCCATGGAAAAGCACTCATCTCTCCAAGCCTTCATTCTCCCTCTCTAAACTGAGGAGCTGTACTGAACAATGGCTTTCTTTCCTAGCTCTAAAGTTTACTGTTTTGGTTCCACCTTGATGGACATTCTTCTTTAACAGGAATCGTGAACGCGGCCCATGCATCACACAAAGGTTGTAGTGGAGTAAACATATCCTTGAGAATAATATTCCTCTAGAGGCTGACGACTGAGCGACTAACAGCAGAAGCTGACTTACTGGATCGTCAGGAGATGATTCTTAAATAAAAGGAAATCTTGTCCCAGAGACAGAAAAATGCTTGCCTAATTTATGATTGTTTCATCTACTATGGAGTTACACAGCTACCGTTGCAAGGGCCAAGAGCATTTGGAAGGAAAAGTGGCAGGCACAGGCTCTCACATTTGCATGGAAATATATTTACTAAGTAAAATAAATGGGAGGAAAAACAGAGAGCTGAACTGTGTTCCATGAAGGAAATATGGGAATCCTGTGAGTCATTAACAATAGAAGTGGGCAATTTGAAAGTGTTTATGATGAAAAAAAAAGGGAAGGGTTATACGATAACTTTTGGAAGCATTTGACAGTAATGTGTGCCAGATGGGTAAGGAAGAGTGCTTTGGGGCAGCCTCAGCTGCTTCATAAAATGATCACAGGAACCTTCACAATGTCTTCTGAGGAGTGTGTGTCCAGTGTGGCTGGACAAATATTTTGTAGAGGAGAGAATTCATCACAGAGGGAGGGGCTCCCCACCTGATCCATGGATACTGATCTCTGGGCACTGATCTCTGGACTCCCCATGAAACTGCTCTCTTCTCAAACTCTTGATTCTACACCTTCTGTGCTATTGTCTCCTGTATCACCTTTGAGACCTTCACATCCTTGTGCCTCATTTCCTCCACTGGCATCTCCAATTCTGTCGTGTCTCCTCAGGGAACTATTCTTTTTGTATTCAAAAGTTCTGCCATCTGCTTTTCTAGCAGGCTTTTTCTTGGTAACAGTTGTGACCACAAAAAAGAAAAGACAAAAACTTGGTCAGGGGATCTAGTGATGTTTTGTGCCCCTGAGGTTGGCCTCAGCCCCCACACAGAGCACTTTACAGATTCTCAAGAAACACTTAGTATTACATCTAGTCATCACATCAGTGACTAGGGTAGCAGTATGAACTCAAGTGTGCAAAGAAAAAGTAACTAGTTTTGCATTACTCAATCTCTTTGTTAAATTCCATTTATACCAAATGGCAAAAAATGGAATCTTAGTTATTTCTGAGAAATAGCCATCATTTTTCAGTTAAAAAATGAAGCAGTTCATGATTCCTTCCACCTGTTTAGGTCTCTCCAGAGTGTGCCTCAGTTCTGGGGTCCTGGGTGCTCCGGTCCCTGGTCAAGGGTGTCTCTCGCAGCTGGAGTGTGCCGAGATGTTTGTGTGCTGGTCATCAGGCTGCAGAGACTGCATCTTCCTCTTACTGTAGCTCTTTTGGGCCTTTTTCATCCTCTGAGGAAGCTGCTAATGCAGAAAGACACACCCACACGTGAGACTGGTCTCAGGCTCTCTTCTCTTGGACCTGCTCTACCATCATTATACCATCATCATTTCCACTGTTCTCTAGAAAGGTCAGTTGAGAGGAAAGGGATAGGATTTTAAGATCATGTTCACTCACTTCCCCGTCCCCCGTTCCTGTTATGCATCAACATTTCTGCCCCTGGACTGCTAAATCTATCTAGGGTTCTATTGTTTTCTCCATTTTTGACCATTATACTGATCTTACCAGGGTCAAATTCTCTAACTTATGTTTACATTCTCCTCTCTTTCCTCTTTATTAATTCAGAGAGTCTTTGTTTACTTGTGGGGAGAGGAAGTAAAAAGGTATAAGTGAACAAGTTCAATGAAACACAGGTTGAGTGGGGGCAGGATGGGAAACACACGTTAGTACTTCTTATACCATCTATCAGTATCTTCGTGAGGTTACACACATGCCATCAACACAGATTACTGGTGCTGACTCCCCATGAAACTGCTCACAGCTTGGGCATATGGATGAACTACTGGCCTTAAAGCAACACTGTCTGTTACTTTTCCTTCATGACCTAGATGGAAGAATATCAAGAATCTATTTTTTTTAAATCTAAAACACATTTCTGGGTTTCCACAGGAAGAGATACTATTTAGTTTAAAGTTAAAGCTATCCTTAGGGGTTACTCAAAACTTAACAGGTTTACCTACACTTAGCCATGAGTCTTTCTACTTCCTACCAATAAAAACTAGTGGTAAAGAACCCATCTACCAATGCAGGAGACATGAGACATGGGTTTGATCCCTGGGTCGGAGAAATCCCTTGGAGAAGGGAATGGCTCACACTTCAGTATTCTTGCCAGGAGAATCCCATGGACAGAGGAACCTGGCGGGCTATGGTCCATAGGGTCATAAAGAGTCAGACATGAGTGAAGAGACTTAGCACGCACACACACACCAATATAAAAGGGTGATGACTCCTAGGGGTCTTAATTATTGAAATGATGAGAGGATGTTCAATATTTCTTCCAGTTTACAAATACGTGAACATGATGAATTGACAGGCTGCTCTTTGTATAATAAATTGCTCCTGCCAAGAGCTCATGGACATAGCCATACTGTGTGGAGGCCTGGCCTTTGGATCCAAAGCCAGTTCAAAAAGAAAATAATCCCTGGTCATGTAGTGCATATCTGAGAAGCAGAGGTGGGAGAAGGGGATGGTTTTGCCTAGGTTGGGGATTCTGCACCATGACTTAGTGACAGGAACCTGACATCAAAGTTACTGTCTAGTCCAATCCGATGACTGAGGCTATTCTGGAGAGGAAGAAGGGCCAGCTGGGTCTTCCTAAAGGAGACTTTGGAATGGCTGAAGAAACAAGGGTCTTGAAGGAACAAGAGAAGGGGTCCCAGGATTTATCAGACTCGTTGCTACAGGTGAAAATCTCTCCCTACAGCTAGCTCTTCTCACAGAGGCTGTCAGTTGTCTGTTCCAATATCCATACTATAAATCTTTCATAGTAACAGAACCTTTATCAGGGTGTCTATGTACTCATCCAAAAGACTACCTATCCCAGGCTCTCTGGTACCCAAGCAGGGCTATATGTCTAAGTTATGGCCAAATCGGATGTAAGATGAAATACTGTGGGACTTCCTGGAAATCCAAAAGACTAGTGTACAGCTCTTTGTTCCTTCTTCCTTTCTGGTTGTTTGGAATGATGATTTAGGGGCTGGTGCTCTAGCAACCATCTGGAATATGACGTGATGCTCATAGACACAGAACCTAGGTCTCTGATGGTATGGAACCACCCTGCCAGCCCTGGAGACAGAGAAAGAGCAATTTTAAATTTATTTATGTATTTATTTATTGTCACACCTCACGGCATGTGGGATCTTAGTGTCTCAACCAGAGATCGAAACTGCTCCTACTGCAGTGGAATCGTGGAGCCCTAACCACTGGAGAAATTTCTATCGTAAGTGACTTCTATCTTAAGTCATGGTTGTTTCGGATTTTTTCTATTTTTAAGCAGTTAAATCTAATGCAAATGGATAAAGTACCCTTAATTACAGTCCTCTTCAAGAGACCTCTTTACAACTCACTCTCCATTTATAGCACCTCCACTAGCTGCTTCTACATTTTGGAACCTCTGTTTCATTGTGGACCAACTCCTCGACCCCATGAACATTTTTCTTAAATGTTCCTTTCTCTTCCTTGACTTGGTTTTCTCTTGATACAGTCTCTTTGTTTTACTCTTTCTCTTTTTCCACTTGATGTATGGAGTACAAAGATCCAGGGTGGGGAAGGGAGCAGCATACCTAGTCCTCCTTCTGCCACCATCATTATTCCCGTGCCATTTAGTAAAATATCCTCTTTTGAAGCACACACTCCATCTAATCTTGGTTACCCTTAGGATAAACTGACATACTGAAAATTCTCCCACCTGATTTCTCAGTATCTTTCTTTTTTGAATATGAGGCATCTTCTTTCTGTCTGTCCAAAAAACACACTTTCAAGACCCAACTCAGTAGCCATTTCTGTCATCTTTCCAACCACATGCACTAATCAACACTTGTGTCGCAGCTACTATATGTGACACACTGTACCAAACACAAAGAACAACAATTCTCACAGCAGCCTTGCCAGGTAGGTAACCCCTCAGACTCCTGTGGCACTTAATCTGTTCACTTAAAAAAATATTTATTTATCTGCCTGCGTTAAGTCTTAGTTGCGGTGCACAGGTTCTAGAGAGCTTGGGCTTGGCACTTGCCCCCTGGCATGTGGGATCTTAGTTCTCCAACCAGGGATTGAATCTGTGTCCCTTGCACTGCAAAGCAGATTAATAGCCACTGGGCCACCAGGGAAGTCCTTAACTATTCACTTTTTAAAGGCAACAAAATCTGCCTTTATTAGGCTATTTGTGATTTGCTTTGTCGCTCCACAAAGGTGAAGTGAAATGAAGTGAAGTGAACTCGCTCAGTCGTGTCTGACTCTTTGTGGCCCCATGGACTGTAGCCTATCAGGCTCCTCTGTCTATGGGATTTTCCAGGCAAGAATACTGGAGTGGGTTGCCATTTCCTTCTCCAGGGGATCTTCCTGACCCAGGGATTGAACCCAGGTCTCCTGAATTGCAGGCAGATGATTTACCCTCTAAGCCACCAGGGAAGTCTACAAAGGTAGCAGTGGTCAACTCTGGTGAAAAAACAGGAACATATAGACCTCTTTGAAATAAAGCTAGATTTTCAGAAAAGTTGCAAACATAGTACACAGAGTTGCTATATACCCTTTCCTCAGCTTCCCCAGTTGTTAGCCTCTTATACACCATTAGTATATCTTATTACCAATGATATTGACCTTGGTCATTTTGTTATGTTGGTGTCTCCTGAGTTACTATTTTCTTCATTATAACTAATAAAAAATTTTCATGGAATCTGCTTCTTGAGTTGCCCTTTGCTGCTTTCTTCCTGATACCATACAATAAGATTCTTATCTCGAGAAAGGATTTTCCACAATTCCTTTACCTTCTCTCCTCACGTTAACCCCCTCCACCTTCTTGCAGGTTTCAAATTATTCAGTGGAAAAGCCCAGGCCTCTTGGAGATGCTATGATTCACGAGCATTTGCCCGGGTGCCTGCTCTCCAGCAGGAGAGGGGTTAAATTCTTTGGTATAACTTCAGCGCTGAACTGCCAAGTCTCTTAGGTTCAGCTCAGCAATCAAACTGCATAACCTAATAGAGCCCCTGGTGCTTCGGGAAACACAAGACACTGATTTATATTTTAATATCAGTAATTTCCACAAGAGCAACATTTCTGAGTGTCATTTTACAATTTCTGTCAAATGCCAGAGCTCAGTTTTTCTTAATTCTGTTTATTGTGTCTGAATTTGCAACCTCATCGGCAATGCAGATTCTCGGCTCCCAGGGGAGGAGAAAATTTTTGTCTTTCTCTGGAATGGGAGGGATAGAGATAGAGGCAGAAATGGGCCTGTAAAATAATTGGAAATGTAAATAAAGTACTGTTGATAATAAGAACAGTGATGAAGTACATCTAGATGAAAACAGGTAGGAAGCAGTACTGGACAAACTTTGCAAAAAGGTGACAAGTGAAAGAGGTGTTTGGTTGGGATCCAAACTGACTCTCCTCCCAGAATGGAGAATGGATCTGTACACTGCAAAATGGAGAGAAGCGAAGGGGTGTGGGAAGAACTTGGCTCGCTTGCTCTAAGATCGTTGCTCTGGCCACATGAGCACTACAGCACGTTGTTAAGGGTTTGGGGATCCTTAACGATCAAAGGTGCATGGCTGCATAAACACCAGATGTTGCCATTAGAAAGAAGGAGCCTGGTTTTCTCCTGTATTCTTTGAACATCTAATAAAAGAATAAAGCTGGTGCTGTTGGCACCAAACCACCTCTACTCAGTGTGCTCCAGGCTGGGTGTGCGTCCTGAGGCTGCTGGCTGTAGATGCATGCCTTAGGGAGCCTGGTGTCATCCACAAGTTCCTTGTGGGTCTGCAGCTGTGGTTTTCACATTGTCCTTTCCTGGACAGTTCATGGACAACCTCCTGGAAGAGCTCAACCCAATGCTTTTCTTTGAAGCCTGAGATTTAGCTTCAGCTAGAGAGTGTGTCTTCTCTGCTTGTAACATACAGCCACCCAAGAGTCAGAAGTGAGGACTCTGTAACCTGGTGAAGCTTCTGGTGTGGCTACTCAGGGCCTTTCCCAAATGGCAGTGTCATAAGTGCCCATAATCCTTCTTTTTTTTCCAAAGCCACAGGCCTGTTAGGTCACTGTGAGCCCAAAGCTAGTTGTTCTGCTTCCAGTTGCTGTTAAGGCCCCGTGCTTTTCACCAGCATCCTTTAGCTTCATACACTCTAAATCCAACATCATGTCTCATTGCCAAACCTCTGGCAGAAGCCGTGTTGAGTTTCTCAGTGGAGCTATCGACCACATTGACTGAAGCCGCAGCAACGTGTTTCTCCCCGTCCAAAAGGGTAAAAATAACAGGAACAAGTTGTCGGAAATGAAATTTCAATTCATCCACGCCCTTTCTACACTTCTGCTGCGACTCCCAAGCAGGGATCAATAGTGTTTAGACAGCCAAGGAGATTTTTTCCCCTCTTAAAGCACCAGATCAATAGTAAAAAAAAAAAAAAAAAAAAAAAAAAATCCTCCAGCCCTCTGTATGTGTTGTAGTAAATGTGAACAAATCAGAGGCCTTCGGCTAAACGGATTGACGGGAGGCAGCAGCAGTCCGGCGCTGTGTAACTAAGAGCACATCAACTGTGCGGGTGGCAATGAGGCAGGAAGGCCACCAAGCCCCGGGTGAAGGCTGGCGCTCCCTCAGTTCCATCACAAGGAGGCTTCAAAGGGAATTTTTGTCCCCAAAATGAAGAGAAAGTTTAAAAGATTACTGTGCATTACAGCATGTGGGTGTGACTTTTACAAAACTTAGGAATGGTCAGGACCCTTTATGGAAATGAATTTTATTTGAAGATAGCTTAGGCTGTGCTTCTCCATTTTGTCACTGCTTTTTAAATTTTCTTTTCTTTTATTTTTTTAAATTAAAGTTTTTGGCTACCTATTGCTTTTCCTCACTCACTACTTCACAAATTTCATTTTCCACAATGCTGTCCAGCTCTCAAACATCTTTTCCCCCAGAAAGATTCTGAATGCTGCTTTACTGGGTTGCCTGCCTTTAGCCCAGCATGGGCATGCCTCTGACTCACCTGGATTCCTCATTTGCCATCACTGATGTTCTCTGAAGTCTATTCTCTCTCCTTCCCTTAATCCCATTATTCATATGAGGGAGAAATTGAGTTGAAGTTCAATTCTGATTTTCCTCAAATGATTTACCCTCCTTTCCCTCCCATTATAAAAATTTCTGTATTGCCTCTTTTCTTTTCTGCCATAGGTAAATAATACAGTGTGCAGATATTCACATGGATATTCTAGTCATTAGACTGACTTCTAAATTTGGTCTTTTTGTTTCAAGAGAGAGAGAGAAGTGATGGACTGAAGCCTTAATTATGGTATGAGAAGCTGAAGACTTCTGACAATCCAATTCCTTAACTTCACTTGGACAAGCCAATCCAAGGGCTCAGAAGGGCTGGTGCTGGTTTGTGGGATGAAAAGTTATTCAAACTGCAAAGATGAACTGTTATGAACATGTGAATGCTGGCTTTTATTATAAAAGACTTGTTATTCTTATCAATGATTATTGATGATTATCATGCTAAAGTCTGTAATGAATTAAAATTTTATTTGAAATAAAGCGCTGGCTAAATCTAATATAGACGCATAGAAAAATGATAGCATGTCAACATATATTAGCTTTAGATAATATAATTTCTGTGGTAAGTTTAGTTATGCAAATGTTTATAGCCATAGATAAAATAAATGATTCTTACTGATTATGCTATAAACAGAAGCTTTTCCTGGAGTCCCTTTCTGCCTCTTATATGCCCATACTTTAAACCAGACCTGTTCTTCTTACAGTCACTGGCATATCTGAAAGATCTCCTAGGGGAAAAGAGATATACCTTAGTCACTTTAAATAATCAAGAGGTTAGGTGATAGCAGAAAAAGTCCCTCTCAGTGGATGAAAAAAAGAGAAATAGAAAAATACAAATATTAATGTATACAGTAATTAAAAAGTGCCAAGAACCCAGTATGCATCAGGTGAAGCAGAAATAAAGACAAATATAACTACCAGGATAGTGGTTCCACAGAGCAGCCCACTTCTCTCCCACCAGGGTCTCACACAGTGTGCAGCCTTGTTCTGCCGCTTCTCCTTGCCTATGATTCTTCTTATCAGCAAGTTAAAGGTTTAGACATTTGAATACATAATGCAGCCGACCGACTCCAAAACGTGGAAAGGCATTGGGCCAGGTTTCTCTTTGTCCACTACTTTCTACCCTTTTCTCTTCTTGTTAGGGATGTTCAGGGGATGGAGGTGGGGAGAACACATGCTTGGAAGAAGAGCCAAGACTTGAAGGTAACTGTTTTCAGTTACTATTCGTATGAAGATTGTTTCAGAACAAAATCCCCAGCACAGATCCCATTTGCAGCTCCAGATCTATGTATGCAATTGGCTTCTAGACATCTATTCTTGATTGTTCCATGGATTTATGCAGTTCAGGATCTCCAAAACGAAATTCATAATCCTTTATTCCAAACCTGCTACTTCTCCGTTGTCGTCTATTTTGGTTATATAACAAACACATATAACATTTACTACCTGCAAGGCATTGTTCTGAGCATGTCAGTATTAACCTACGTAATCCAAATAACAACTCTATGATCCAGGTACTCTGGTTATCTTCATCATAGATGAGAAAAATAACTGGCCCCAAATGAAACAGTGGTAAAGCCAGGATTCAAACCCAGGTAGCCCAGCTCTGAGTTTGTGCTCTTAATCACTGTCACATGCTGCTTCATTGAAAGGCACAACCACCCACTCTATTTGTTCAAGCTCAGAAACGTGAGCCCCGTCTTGATTCTCCTGTCTTCCTCTCTCTCTTGCTTACTTCCACTCCTAGTCCCTTTATCTCATTACTCACCAAGTCCTGCCTATTGCATCTTCTAAATAAATCTTCTATCGGTCCTCTTCTCTTCATCTCCAATGACACTGCCCGTTCCTCCAGCCACCCGCGATATGATCACGGCATTTACTTGCTTAAAACCTTCCAATAACTCTGGATTGGCTCTCATGATAGAGGACAGACTCTTAAAATGGTTTATGGGCCCTCCTTGATCTGTGTGCTGCTCTCCTGACCCTCCTCCCTGCTTTTATTCACATCCCCCACTCTAGCTCCACTGAACTATGTTCAGTTTCTCAGACATACCCTGAATCTTTCTCATGATGCCTCCGCTTATGTTCATCATTCCATTTCCCTCCTCCTATCATCTTTGGGCTAACTCCAGCTGATGCCTCAGGATTCAGGTAAATATCATTTTCTCTACAAAGGCTTATCTGGCTCCTGGAGTCTGGATTCTTTCTCCAAGCATGGGCTCCCACCTGTTCTCCTGAACATTTCTAACGAGGCACCGCACCTTGTTAGGTCTGTGGGCATACTTGTCTGTATCTCCCTCAAGACCAGCAGTCCCCAACTTTTTAGACACCAGGGAGCGGTTTTGTGGAAGAAAATTTCTCCATGGACTGGGGGTGGGGTGGGGATGATTTTGGTTTCTCCCACTTGCTCATCTCCTGTTGTGTGGCCCAGTTTCTAATAGACCACTGACCGACTGGTACTGGTCTGCGGCCCTGGGGAGANCTCTGGTTATCTTCATCATAGATGAGAAAAATAACTGGCCCCAAATGAAACAGTGGTAAAGCCAGGATTCAAACCCAGGTAGCCCAGCTCTGAGTTTGTGCTCTTAATCACTGTCACATGCTGCTTCATTGAAAGGCACAACCACCCACTCTATTTGTTCAAGCTCAGAAACGTGAGCCCCGTCTTGATTCTCCTGTCTTCCTCTCTCTCTTGCTTACTTCCACTCCTAGTCCCTTTATCTCATTACTCACCAAGTCCTGCCTATTGCATCTTCTAAATAAATCTTCTATCGGTCCTCTTCTCTTCATCTCCAATGACACTGCCCGTTCCTCCAGCCACCCGCGATATGATCACGGCATTTACTTGCTTAAAACCTTCCAATAACTCTGGATTGGCTCTCATGATAGAGGACAGACTCTTAAAATGGTTTATGGGCCCTCCTTGATCTGTGTGCTGCTCTCCTGACCCTCCTCCCTGCTTTTATTCACATCCCCCACTCTAGCTCCACTGAACTATGTTCAGTTTCTCAGACATACCCTGAATCTTTCTCATGATGCCTCCGCTTATGTTCATCATTCCATTTCCCTCCTCCTATCATCTTTGGGCTAACTCCAGCTGATGCCTCAGGATTCAGGTAAATATCATTTTCTCTACAAAGGCTTATCTGGCTCCTGGAGTCTGGATTCTTTCTCCAAGCATGGGCTCCCACCTGTTCTCCTGAACATTTCTAACGAGGCACTGCACCTTGTTAGGTCTGTGGGCATACTTGTCTGTATCTCCCTCAAGACCAGCAGTCCCCAACTTTTTAGACACCAGGGAGCGGTTTTGTGGAAGAAAATTTCTCCATGGACTGGGGGTGGGGTGGGGATGATTTTGGTTTCTCCCACTTGCTCATCTCCTGTTGTGTGGCCCAGTTTCTAATAGACCACTGACCGACTGGTACTGGTCTGCGGCCCTGGGGAGACCCCTGCTCTAGACTGCAAATGCATTAGATTGAAGGACTGTGTGGCCTTATTCACCATCTTATCTCAAACGAGTAGATAAATACCTGACACATTGTGTGTATTATTCGCTCATGTCCGACTCTGCAACTCCATGGACTGTAGTGTGGCAGGCTCCTCTGTCCATGGCATTCTCCAGGTAAGAATACTGGAGTGGATTGCCATTTCCTTTTTATAGTAGATGCTCAGTAACATTAATCAAAAGAATGATTAGCCAACTAACTAATATACAGTGAGAAATCACTGTCACAGGAGTTAGAATATTCTCGGTCCATGTGACTAGCACATGTTCTTTCTATATATAGGAAGACCAACATGAAAAACCCAGAAGGATTTTGGTTGACAGAATCAGGACCAAGGGGTATCTAAAGAGTCCAGGGTTGAATGGCAGCTGGCAAGGATGGCATCATAAAACCATCTCAGATAGCAAAGGTGTTACCAGTGGCGCTAGTATCAGCATCTGTTGGCCAAGGCCTTCCGTCTCCAGGACATCACTAGGAGGGTCCAGGCATCATTCCCTCTGTGACAATGCTCCCTCCTCCCTTTATGCATCACAAGACTGACAATCTCTTTCTTTAAATAGTCTATTCTGGTACAATCTGCTTTGGCAGATATGGAAGCTATTCTGTCTTTCTAAGGTGACTCTAGATTCATAATATATCTTTTTCTCATCTTCAAGTTCTGGGGTAACCCCCCATAATTCACTATGAAGTGGCAAAGTGTCCAAAAATTTTATAGCAGTTCAGAGGTACAGTGGTTCACTTTTCACTGGAACCATGGAGATGACTGGATTTGATCTTGCCTTTGATTCTGATAAGGGAAGATGAGTTGTATTCTAAGGTATTGGGGAGTAATGAGGATTTCAATGAGAGCCAGAAAAACTAGGAGAGGCAGGTTTGCAACAAGCTTTAGAGGCTAGGATGTAGAGACTGGAATTTATCTACAGGCAATAGGGAGCCATTGAAGGTTTTTGAGCTGGGAAGTGACACTGCAAGAGTTGCTCCAGGCAGTTTAGCCTGGCCTCTTTGTGTAAGGAGACAGGGTAGACAGACTAGGAGTAGGAGGAGGAGGCCCAGAGAGCTAGACAGGAATTAGGAGATGATGATTTTCAAATAAAGTTAACCAGCTGAGCAGAGTAACAGGTAAGAAATCTGTGTCTTTAGTTCTTCACTGTACTAGTACAATATTATATCCAAATACACAAACACATCATGCTGAAGTTTCCTGAATAGTAATTAAAAGCAAGCAAACAAAAGAACTTCATTCTGAAGAAATACTTACTAAAGAAAGATAGGTGGTGGGTGAGATTTAAAATCGCTCCAAAGGGATGATACCTATTTCTGAATGGTTCATTTCCTTCAATTACTAGATGAGTCTACAGGTTAGATCTGGTTACAATGGGCTCCAAGATCAGTCCACATTCAATGGTTTGCTCAAAGAAGTCTTAGGTACTAGTCAGGTTGTGGGGACTTGGAAACCTTTCCAATCTAAACAATTTCTGCTGCAGTTGGATCTGTCCTGTGTCCTATAGAATTCTGTGTCCAACATCCCAGTTGTAGCCCTAAAGGGTTGTTGAGGTGAGATGAAGGTAGGGCTGGTTTTGGAATCGGGTGGGGACAGTAGACTACTTATTTCAGACTCATTTACATTTCAAAGTCCTTTTTCTGTAGCTGTTCTCCAGTGATGGAGTCTTGGAGGGAAGGGAGAGTGAGGTGGTTACATATGGGCGCTGCTATTGTTATATAGGAAAATACTTTTTGATGAACAGTCATTTCCGTCCACTGCCAGAGGGTGTTGATAATGAGCAAATTACCTTTTACTCCCTCTGGTGTGGATGTGAAATTGGCTGTTAATAGAGTTGCTAATGCTACCGGGTTAGCATGTGATTGTTCTATTTTAAGCCAATTTAAGTTATATTTGGGGGCTAGCCAATCAGACAGCTTGCTAAGAATATTGGCCCAACTGCAGCATTTAATATTGAGAAACCTGCTTCACCCTTAGATGTGGCTGGGAGCAGAAAGTGCTGAACAAGCTGTTGTTAACATGAAATGTTTTATACAATGTCTTTTTTTTTTTTTCTCCTTTGTAGGTACAAGAATGGTCTCATTAGACAAATACCAACTGTTTTCATCATAGTATAGGACCCATTTCAAGCCTCAATACTATGGAATGCTATCTGACAATGATGTACTGTGCTTAATCTAACAATGGGTTAATATCGGTCATTTCATTACTGCTTGTTATGCTGTGAAAGCTTACTAGAAAATGAAATGTTCAGAAATTAGTTGAAAGGAGCAAAAAAGGTGAGTGATTTCTTCTGAGTTATATGCTCGATCGGGCTAATTAAAGGTACAGATGCATTAGTAAGGGATGGGGATAGCTTTGATTTCTTAAGATGCTTGCCTAGGAGGGGGATGGTTTATGGCTTTGTGAGCCCCCACACCCAAAGGAAGGGGATACGGCTTTCTCTTATATTCTTCCCAGCCCTCCCCTTACAGCACCCATTGCCACCTGGCACCTGGTGGCTGAATTGACTGCATTGCTTGGGAAAGTTTCTTGCTTAAATAGGATATTCTTGAACAAAGCACTGTTGATTTGTGATTTTTATGTTTCATGGGCCTTTCATGTTTTAAATGTAAAGCTCATTAGCTACATACAGAGAAGGAAACAGGTATGAAGAATGGAAAATAAAACTCAACTGATGTGATTCAGAAAGGTACAGTGTGTGCCATTCTGGTTTAGAGTAATTGGGCTTGGCACCATTATGACTCCTGTCACCTGATCAGTTTACTGGACTGAAGAAATGGCAGGAATGGAAAGTGCTGGTGTGCCTAACAGTACCCCAACCTCATTTCTTGCCAAAATACCTCCCAAGGAAATTCTAGGCTCATGCTTTCTGATTTGCTGTTAAGATGGAGTAGCCATGGTAAACCTATCTCTTCTGAACTTCCTCTCACTTAACAAATGCTTCCAGGGAATTGCCACATGCCAGGTTGAAATAAAGAAAGGACAGGGACAAAGTCCCTGACCAAGGGAGCACAGAGTATACTGGGGAAACACTTATCTAAAAACATAATATATGGTTATAATTGAACTAATAAGAGATGATTAAAGGCATAGACATTTGCAAAATACTTTTAGAGTTGACTTTTTGCCTTCTTAAGCATCCAGGGGACTTACACCCATTCTAAGCACTTTACAAATATTAACTCATTAATTTTCATAGCAATCTTTGGAGGCAGGTACGATCATTGCTTTCATTCTATAGTTGGGAAAATAAAGGCACAGAGAGGTTAAGTTTGAGTAACAAGGTCACACAGCTTGTCAATGCAGAATTAGGATTTGAACTCCCATCATCTGGTTTCAAAGTCCCTAGCTACCACATGCTGTGGTCTCTGGAAGACAAGTGGGATTGAGCAGAAGGAGAAAAGAGGACTGAGTGATATTGTTTTCTCTTTTTGACTTACTTCACTCTGTATGACAGACTCTAGGTCCATCCACATCTCTGCAAATGGCACAGTTCCACTCCTTTTTATGGCTGAATAATATTCCATTGTATATATGTGCCACATCTTCACCTGTTTCTTTGTTGATATTAATAGACATTGAGGTTGCGTCTATGTTCTGGTACATTGAACTTACTTATTTTTTAAATCAGAGAGAATGGGTGAGATGAGAATTTCAGGCTTAGCCTTCCAGGCAAAGGGACGGACTTATCCAGGGTTACTGATGGGTGACTACATATGGCATTCAAGGAGAACCCTTGTGGTCACTAACAGGATAAAAGGGGATGTGGTTGGGGTGTGGGTGCCAATCTTAGAGGGATGGGAAGAGAAAGGGGAACTGGCGGGAAGGGCTGAGAAGGAGCCTACAGAAGGAGAACTAGCAGAAGGACCTTTCCAATGGGAAGGCAGAGAGATAAGTCCAAGTAGGATGAGGAGAACCTGGCCATTGTTTTAGAGATAAGGAGGCCATCGATGACCTTGCGAGCACTGTTAGTAGAACAGAGGACTGAAGTGAATGCTGTAGTTGATGGGGAGTTCCTAGAGGAGAGAGGTGTGAATGTTTTTCTAGAAGTTTTATAGTAAAGGGAAGAGGGGAGAGGGAGAGTAAAGGGAAAGGGAGGGAAGACAGTGATTCTTGGCTAAGGATCAGAGAAGGGGGAAAAGCAGAATGAGGAGAGGGGTGGGGAGTGGGGAGGAAGCATCAGAGACAAGTAAGATTGAGGCGCGGAACCTCTTCCTGCCAAACCTCAACCTGAAGCATTTCCTGAGAACAAGGTCAATGTTATTTTTTCTAGGCAGTGGAACATAATGTCAAGAGGTTCAGATGCAGGTTTAACACAAGGGTCTTTAGAAGACATCATAGGCTGTGAAGACTTTGAGAGAAGAGGTTTGTGTTCCTAGCAGAGCACCAGGTAGAGAGCAGGTTCATAGAATGTGTTTGTTGAATGAATAAATGGGTCTTATTTACATTTTTATTGTGAATATTATTAAAAAAGAATAAGACACTGCTTATAAAACACTTGGAGACACAGTCATAAAAAAAACCCTAACGTTTTATGGACTGGGAATCATTTTATGAAATGTTGCAGATACCCTATATCCATCCTGCCTGAGGCCTTGAAGTAATAGAACCATTATAGGATTTCTCATTGGGTCATCAAAAAAGTTTCATCCCTCATATTCCTGCTACTTCACAGACAGATTCTGTGTTTTATTAAAGGTAGGGAAAAAATAAGTTGTTTCTGAAGCACAGGATATAGTTAAAGGTGTTAAGAAAACATACTACAATCCTCACTAGTGTCTTGACTACTAATTTGAATAAATGTTTATTCTTAACTGTTTCAGCATTATCTTTCTTTTTCCAGAAAGGTCACACATATGCCACTAAAAATACATTCAGTACATTCAAGAATATTTTTCAAGTGATTTATTGGGGGCTAATGTATGGACTATTTATTTAAATATCTCTCCTATTTCCAGTAACGCCACAACCTCATTAGAAGTGACTTGGCTCATTGCTTAAGCAAAATGATTTTGCTATTTAGTACCTCTCCTTTAAAAATAGGCTATTTCCCTCTAACCATTTACCAGAATTGGAGATCTATTTCTAGAAAAATAGAAGAGAATGGGTAAGGTCACAGCCTTGGGCCTTGGGGAATTCCTCCTGAAGTTGCGTCTGTTGTACCTGTGGGCTCATTTTTCTCCCTCTGGATTTTCCAGAGTGAAGGGAATTCTCCACTTGAGGTGTGAGGGCACAGCCGCTTCTCCGGGGAATTGTGGAATCCTGCCAAGAGGCTCTGTTTTGTATTCCTGGTGGCAGGCATCTAGCCGGCAAAGTATGGGGCCTGGTTTTAGCAGTGAAAAACTGCTCTGCTCTTTGGGGACATGAGAGAACTATTTGCCGTATTAGCAAATGAAATTTGCTAACGAGCGACTCTGCAATACATAACCAACCTCTCTGCGGCTGATACATTTAGATGCTTATAAACACAGATAAAACAGAACGATAAAGTGAACATGTGTGACCCCTCTGGGAGCTGAACCATACCCGATGGGGCATCTAAGAGTTCCTTCTGTTTCATTCCTCTGACCCTGTCTCCCCTTGAGAGGTAACCACAGTCCTCAATTTTGTGTTCATAATTTACCTGATGAAAAAAATGCTTGTGTCACATATGTGTGTACCCCTAAGCAATAAGCTTTTTAAAGTTTGCTTGCTTTTGAGCTCTATAAAAATTGTATCATACTCTATTTAATGTTTTGCAACTTGTTATTTTCATTCAGTGTTGGTTTAAAGATTCATCCATGTGATTGCACTTAGTTGCGGTTCATCCATTCACTGCTGCGCGACAGTCCATTCCGGGAATACGGCATAATTTGCTCAGCCCTTGTCTTGCAGGTGTACACCTGGGCTGTTGGAGGTTTCTTAGCTAAGCCAGACAGGCCCACTGTATGCACTCTTGGGCACAGTCATGCTCTTGTACAAGTGACTGTCTAACGTGTATACCTGGTTCAGAGGCTTGCAAACTTTATAACACAGAGCCAGACTGTTATTCTCAACATTGCCATTTGGCTTTTTTACCCCTTAATGAAAAATATGTCAGTGCAGCTGTGATTCAAGAAGACAGGCGGCAGGCAGACAGGTAAGGAAGGAAGAAGGGAAAGAAAAGAAGGTAGATGAAAAGAGAAAAGGATTGGAAAAGAGAGGCAGAAAAGGGAATTCCCTTCAAATAGTTTAAGGCTAGTATAGAAGATTCATAAATTTCCTTAGGTGTTTTGTTCTATTTAATGATCCAGCTCCAATGGCTATAGGATGTTTACATGTTATTGAACTGGAAGACTAAAGAAGGTACTAAATCTAGTTGGTGTTAATGTGACAAAACTGACGTTTTCATTTATTGTTTGTGGAGTGTTAATTGCCTTCTTTCTTGAAAGTAATTTAGCAATATGGAATAAAAATCCTAAAAAAAATTTCAATTTACTTGGCAATTCCTTTTATAGGATTTTATTCTAAGGGAAGAGAAGAATAAGTATATGAAGATGTTTGTTTAAAGATGATACCTGCAGATTTACTGGTAGCAAAAAGAAAGGAGGGATCATCTAAATGTCCAAAAGTTATTGGTTAAATAATTATTTAGGAATTTTAAACGAGGGAAAGATGTGCATTTTATAGTGCCTAGAAGGACTTTAAGTGATGGTGATAATGATGATGATTGCTTATTCGTCTTTTTTCACTTTTTCTGTAAAAATAATGGATTACTTATCTTGATTAAAATTAAAATAACTGTGGCAGTCTATTAAAGAGAAAGCTTGGAGATTTTTGATACTGCCTACATGCCATTATCCAATCTGTGGATTATCCTTAGAAAATTTAACACCATAGATTGTCACCTACAATGAAGACTTTCTCTTGCTTTCTGGGGATGTAAACAAATTTTATATCAGCCAGCACACATACACAAACCAAAAAATATAATTCTACAACCCCCAAATGCATTTCATTGAACAAAAAGTAAACAAAAAAATATGCATTATCACTACAGATTTATTATGTAATCACATGCTCCAGCTTCAGTCTATCATACCACCACCGGCTACTTCCCTCCTCACCATATTTTCCTTTGGGTGGTTTAATATTTCTAATTCCATAATTTCTATTTTTATAACATTCCTATGAGGTGGGAAGTGTCCAGTGGCAGGTGTAGTAATTATCAAGGGCGCTTTTTTTTTTTTAATCTGGTAGAATACNCATGCTCCAGCTTCAGTCTATCATACCACCACCGGCTACTTCCCTCCTCACCATGTTTTCCTTTGGGTGGTTTAATATTTCTAATTCCATAATTTCTATTTTTATAACATTCCTATGAGGTGGGAAGTGTCCAGTGGCAGGTGTAGTAATTATCAAGGGCGCTTTTTTTTTTTCAAATCTGGTAGAATACTGGTCAAGTATTTTCATTGTATAATCCCAGGTCTCTTGGAGCCTTTGAAAATAATGGCCAGTAGTTGCGCAAGTTCGTTAACGAATTCCCTTAAGGTTGGGGAACGTGCGTTATCTAGATCTGCTGATGTACATATTGCGCTCTGTTTTCAAGTATTCCCTTACTTGGTTCATTTCAACATCTATATTTAAAGGTCTTCATTACTTCCTAATTATCTATGCTCCCTTCCCTTATTTTTCTTGTTAAAGACCGATTTAAAAGAGCAGCTTGGTATCTCTGCCACTCAGAGTCATCATTAATTTCACTCCCCTTCTCATTATTAGGCCAGCCTCTTTATTGCCCAGGTTTCTTCCTCCTCAGCCTGTTTTCCTCGCCTCCAACCTCTTTGGTGGTATAGACGCATTCTGCCTTCTCCACTGCTAGTATTTTTCTTTCTTTGAGAAGCCTTAGACAGGGTAGTGCATTCATTTTTCTTTCTTTTGGAGTGGTGATGGTGGTGGGGGGCGGCGTGCTCTTCCTCATCCTTTCTTTATTTCCACAGTGGGCTTTCTTCTACCTTTAGATCCTTTCAAGGTTCTTTGTCAAGCGCTCCTTGTATTTTTTTTATTTTAATTCAAGGTATCCTGGGCCTTTGCGGCTTAACTGTTATTTGGAAACTTTCTGCCCTTGCCTGTAGTGCTATCTGGGTTTCTTAATTCACCCAAATTGGATTTCTGAAAATCTTTGGACTTGAGCAAGTTCCTTAATGTTTTTAAATATAGAGATCAGGTCATACTGCCAGGGCAGTGGCGTCTCATGGTCAACAGCAACAAAGACCGTTTACAGGAAGGGAAGAATCAGCACAGATGTGAGGTCATTGCTCCTGCCTTAGGCAGGATATAGACATTTTCAGACCCAAATCCATCCTCAGCGAAAAAAAGCTAAAATACTGTTGGTGTTCCAAGTTGTTGACATTGAACTTGGTTTCAATGTCATACCATGGATGGCAAACAGCTTGCTATTTAGAAAGGTGGGATTGAGAAATGCTGCCCTGGAGTCCCACCTTTTAGTTTACATTAATTAATGACATAAGGACAAGTACTAGATTCTATGCTCATCAATTTAAATGCACCAGACCACAGTGTTCCTTCATTCTCTGTTTTTGACTGGGTCTGTGTGTGGACATGTGGATCTGCTGGCAAGTATGTGATCCCGGCAGTTTCCCTTCCAGTCTATGGTAGCCATAGAGTCCTGCTGCTCAGGTCTCCCTTCCGGAGTGGATCAGTCCCCAGGAGTGCAGTTAGCTGGCAGCTTCCTGCTGTGGATGTCTCCAAGGCAGCTGCTACTCAATGACCAGGCACAGCAGTGGGAGCAGGGACCCCCCTTTTCTGGATCTTTGCATCAGATTTCCCAGTTGGGCTGGCAACCCCTTCTTTGTGCTGCACTACAGTCTGAGGCTCTGTTCACCCTATCTTCTTTCACAGATGTCAGACCAGCATGGTGGTCTGAAGGTTCTCCCTGCTTACCAGTGATCCATCTCCCTTTTTCCTTTGACAGGTGTTAACACCACTAAGTCACTTGTATGTCTAAATCTATGTCAGCATCTGCTTCTGAGAGAATCTGAACTGACGACAAGGACCCAATCCCCCTTTAACCTTGCCAACCCCTCTGCCTGCCCCACCCATCTTGCCTTGGCATCTCAGTCATACTCGCCTTTGTTAGTCGATGGAAAATCCAAATGCTATAGAGGTCATAGGACATATTTCAAGCTAAATGGAAACAGAATTGGGGGTCACCTCCAGTCTGGGATTATACGTACAACTACTCTCATTCATTAATATGAATAATCGATCTCATTATAGTTTGATCAAATTGGATAGTTCTCAGGAAAAGAGCGTGTACTTAAACCACAGGATCACTAGGTGACGCTGCTGCCCCACATAAAGGCGACAGCCTGAGCTAGGCTTGGACAGAGCCATTCGGGGCTGGGGGTCTGCCGTTCCCTTGGTTAGACAGAGACCACAGGTGTGTAATCCACCCCAGAATCTGAAAAGGTAATTTCTGGGTCCATGAGTCCAGGCTCTAGAAGAGCATGCCAAATCTCTCTCTCTCTGTCAGAGCTTATTTGAAATGTGTGTGAAGGAGTTCTCCGAAACTCTTAAACTGATTAAAAAAACTAACCGTATCTGCTCTAACTTCTCCAACTGTCTGCCCATCCACCTCACATGACTACTTACCCTTTCGGATCAACAGAACAATATGGGAGAACTATCAGTTTGAGTGGTATCGGCACCATGGTCTTTATCTAGAGCCCCTTAATAGATTTGCACACCCAGGCCTCACTCACTTGTGTTAAGGGTGTAGGGAGGCGAGGAGTACTGGGTGGGGGGCCACTTTCATGCTTGGCGTCTTCTCTGCTGAATGCAGAACACGCATCTCCCAGGTCAGGTTTCTGGCTTGAGCGCTGCCATCTTTCATGCTGCCTCTCCTACCTTCTCACGTGCAGTCAGCAGTCTGTAAACATAACACCTGTCCTGTAAATCCTCATAGACAAAGCTGCTGAGTGGCGCTAAAAACTTAACCCTAGAAATCACCCCTCATCCCCAAGCAATCTTATCTGCTGTATCTGCACAGTACTCCATCCTTAGAGCTTCTCGGTAGGCACATTGTCAACCTGACTTTTAAGAAAAAAGTCATTGTCTTACACGTGGAATGAGTATTTCATTGAATATGAAATACTTTCATTTCATTATGACTGGATTCATTCATGCTTCCACTGGGGAATCTCTAGGACCACAACCATCCATCTATTCTTCATGTTTCTTCAGTATACTGCTCAGGCTTTCTCATCACGTTTTACACCCATAATGGTTCGGAATTTCCCAGGAGATTTTTGGCCCGCTACCTTACATAGAGACATCAGGAGTGTGTCACTAGAAAGTTTTCAATATAGCCCTCACACTGCCAATACGCTCACAATCCAAGTGCAGCGGGACTCAAGTGTGCTTGATTGTAAGATACAGATTCCCGAACCTCTCCCCTGGGGAATCTGACTCAGTAAATCTGAGCTGCACTTGGGAGTATATATTTTAAACAAGCAATCCAGTGACTCTGCTGATCAAGTTAAGAAAACACAGCCCCACTAAACGAAGTGGGTTCTAGCTAGAAACAAGGTTATGATTCCAATCAGACACAGCAGAAGCCACAATGGCAAAAAAAAAAAAAAAAAAAAAAGACACTGGAGATGTTAATAGCTAGAGAGAACCATCTGTGAGTTGTGGGACACCCTCACCAAGTAATTGGGCACCTAGGGTGATTGTAGCTACTTGGAAGATTCTGATGGAGGAAGCACTGGGGAATCTTTTATTAACATATTTAATGTGCTTGACTAAGGGGAAGAAGTAGAGGAGGCCTTGTTAGTAACTCCTCCTTGTGTAGCGCAGGGCTAGGAAACAATGCTTTCTTTCCCAGGAAAGGCTTATTTAACCCTTGACTTTCTTTCTCTGGGGAGAAATCACTGGACATAATCAAGCCTAAACAAAAGTCTTCCTGAAAGAGTTGGGTGTGCCTGGGGCCCTGTGGGTAGTGCCTGGGAGGTGTACACAGAGGGTCACATCAACCTTTGTCGTGGAACACAGTACAGCTTCTATGACAAAGCAGTGTGCCCTGTTACGTTCCTGGCTGCCCTCCTCCTCTCCTGGGTCAGCTTGAGAACCCCTGAGGACTCCAAAATATTGACCCACTCAATGAGGGATCCCACCTCCCCTTCATCATAGCTGGGGAATGAGTGCTGCTCTTTCCCAGCTGAGAGCTGACGAAGATAAAGAGATGCAGAATCTTAGTGGGAGGCTGAGGTTGGAACCATGTGTCTCAAAAAACCCAGTGGAACCTCTGATCTGCAGGTTTTTCAGGCCACTTCTGTCACTCCGTACTCAGACCAACATCACACCTGCACACAAACCATGGTAGGTGAGATTTCAACTTTCCTCCTCCCCAACAAAGTCAGCCACTCCGCGGGGAATTTTCTGTTTGGTGGCAACAAACAGCCAAGTTGAAAATGCAACATTCTCTCTTCTCACTGTAGATAAATCACACAGCATTGTGGCATCTTTTTGTTTTCTATCCCTGAAAGAGTCTGGGTTTTTTTTTTTTTTTTTGCTTTTTTCATAAATAAATATTTTAACTGGAAATTTCCAAGCATATGACAGGCCTAGAATGTGAACTTGAATGTACTGTAATAGAAATCATCAGTTGCCATGGCGACGTGTTCCAGGAGCAGATTGCAGGGAGTCACATGGGCAGAGAGTGCTCAGTAATACTAACACGTCAGAGAGCGAGGCCACTTAACCTCAATCGCTTCCAGCTATTGTGCAGAATGCAATTGAATTTATTCCTAATTTCTGCCAGTGCTAAAGAACAAAATTTCCCTGCAGATTTTAATCTTACTCAGGCAGGCCCAGCTAGTGCTCAGACACTGTTCAGCACCAATATTCAGTCCAGTTACTCGCCCACTTTACAGCTCTATTTTCTTATTTTTATTTTTCATAATAGCTTCCCTCCCCATGCTGGGTCCCGCATGTCCCCCTGCCCTGGGGAGAACTCCCCTCCTCCTTTCCGAATGTCTGCACGGTCTCTCTGACTCCATTCTGCTAATACAAGGAATGCAGCTTTCATAATAATAGGGGTAAAAAAAAAAAAGAAAGAGCTTCACTGTCAGCAATAGCTTTCTTTTTTCCCCACCCCAAACCTGTTCTGAAATACAATTCCTGCCAGCTTGGGGTTGTACCTTGGAATGCCACAATTAACAGCCCCTGCGTAAGAAGGCAAACTAGTGGATCAGTGAAGAATGGAATCAAAGTGCATATTTCCAATCCCTATGACAGTCACCTCCCCCTCCACATGTACAACCCCAACCAGGAGAGCGACACAGATTAGCGGGAGGTCCAGCCGCCTATCACAGAGCACTCATTTCGAGAGCTCATCCGCTCTTATGAAGGCTGATAAATCAGAGACTCGTATGGACAGTCTCAAGTTAGCAGCATCATCGATCTCCCCTGGCCCTTTTAAGTTATTTGTCTTATTCACTTCCAAAGATGATATCGGAGATGCCAAATGAGTCTTTGTTTTCTGCACTCTTGCTCTTCCCAGGGTGAGTGGTTGTGTTGTTGTGGGGGCTAAGAGGTCTGCTTTCGGGGCCCAGCCCTTTCTTTCCCAAGGAAGGTCACCTCTCCCTGCATCAAGGTGTTGTCAGCAGCCTGCCTGTGTTCCCAGGCTGGAGGTAGCATTCTCCAGGCTGATGGTCTTTGCATGGCTCTAGTTCTTGGATGATCTCTCTACTTTATGAATATCTCTTTTAAAAAGACCGAAAGCCAGCTTTAATAGCCAAATGAAGACAAGGCAGAGCTGGGCCTGCAACAGTCCACATTCTAAAGGCCAAGCAATGGGAAACTTAAAAATATATGGAGATTATGGAAAGGTCTTTTGAGGGGAGAAAAAAAAGATAGTTTCTGAAGTGGTTTCTTTTAGAGGTAGGGTTCTCTAATAAGGGGGAAAATGTAGTCACAATTCACTTACTCAGCTAGTACCAAGCCGTTGTTCTAATGCTGCGCTGGGACAGGAAACATGGAGAGAAATTGAGAAGAGGCAGAATGGCAGCAGCGTGGAACCAGGACGAGCTGTTGATAGTGGTTCCTGACTCTACACATAGAACTTGATGACTGTAGATGTATCCATGGAGGCTGTGAGAGAAAAGAAGCCAGAGAGGAAATGAAGAGAAGCACTGCAAGAAATTTTATATCAGTAGTGTGACATTTCAGAGAAGGCGATGGCATCCCACTCCTGTACTCCTGCCTGGAAAACCCCATGGGTGGAGGAGCCTGGTGGGCTGCAGTCCACGGAGTCTCGAAGAGTCGGACACGACTGAGCGACTTCACTTTCATGCCTTGGAGAAGCAAATGGCAACCCACTTCAGTGTTCTTGCCTGGAGAATCCCAGGGACAGAGAGCCTAGTGGGCTGCTGTCTATGGGGTCGCACAGAGTCGGACACGACTGAAGCAACTTAGCAGCAGCAGCAGCAGCATGACATTTGGATCTGGAGAGAGAAAACCACGTGCCAAGCTATTGGCAGCACATGTGTCTCTGTGCCTGCTCTACTGCACCGAAGTCTCCGGAAGGCCTTTGCCAGACAGCCTTGCCCTACAACTGCCTGTCCACATGGCTGGGTAGCTCAGGTCAAGCCAGCCCTTCAGCCTCTATCAGGGACTTAATTAATTTTTTTTATTAAAAAAATTTTATTTTTTAACTGCGTTGGGTCTTTGCCGCTGTGAGCAGGCTTTCTCTAGTTGAGGTGAGTGGGGGCTACTCTTTGTTGCAGAGGACAGGCTTCTCATTGCAGTGGCTTCTCTTGTTGCAGAGCACAGGTTCTAGGCATGCGGGCTCTAGAGTGCAGGCTCAGAATTTTGGTGCACGGGCTTCGTTACTCCGCAGCACATGGGATTCACCCAGACTGGGGATCAAAACCATGTTCCCTGTACTGGCAGGTGGATTCTTAACCACTGGACCACCAGGGAAGTTGTATCAGCTCAAGGTACTTTTAACTAGGAAGGAGTAGCACTGTCTTTGTAAATGGCAAAATGCTCAGTTATCTACAACTTTGAACATGTTTTCTAATCAAAGTTGGTTTGATTTGCACTGAAGCATCATTTCCACACTTACTAGTTAAAAATGCTTGCTGATCCTCTTGTGAGAATCATTCAGGCAATCAGAGCCTTGGAACGGTCCAGGAGGTTGTTTAATCTCTACCTAAGTGACATCTGTTTAGGCAGAGTGGCCTTCTGGAAACTTTATCCACACAGAGGTACTTGGCTGGGGGACCACTGAACGTCATGGCCCCTGACTGAACAAAGATGGCAAGAGAAGGTTAAGAAAAGAACCTGAGGCTTTATCTGTGATGAATTTCATTAAAGGGAAGGACAATCTGTGCTAGTATGCTAATACCTGCAGTAGCAATCTTATTATGTTCATTAATCTATAGCCAAGGAATAACATTATTACAGTTCTTACAGCTTTTAAAAGTACTTTCATGACTATTACCTTATTTGAGCTGCATGGCAACCTTATAATGTAGGTGGGGCACTTTTTTCAGCTGAGAGATTAAGAGCTACAAAAGTTGGGACTGGAACAAAATCACACAGAGTAAGGACAAGATCTAGATCTTAGGACACTAGATGCTGTGTTCTTTCTGCCACCCTGTGTGCTGGCCAGGCTGAGAGCCAGAGTACCTGCCTTTTTTTAAGGGAAAATGGCCCAAAGAGGCCCCTCTCTGCACAATTTGCTATAGTCCTATGTGCAGAAAGGACTGGCCCATGGGTAAACGGAGAGGGGTTGGCACTGTCTATGGGTTGAACATGAGGGTCAGTGCCTTTGTGCAAGTTTGGTGTAGATTCTACTCATTAGAGTTTTCCAGATTGAATAGAGACAACCCAACTCAACCCAGCTTCTTTTTTTGGGAAGTGTGAATCCTGGTGGAAAATGAGGAGGTGGGCCTAATTCTTCTTGCAAGAAGCCTGATGCACAAATGTGTCTAATAAGCAGTAAGACTCAGAGTGAAGATGGCATTTGAGGTTTTGGTGTAGCGCTGTTGACTCTGCTGAAACACAAGCCACCGTTATCTCAGTTACTGAGTAACAGAAGAAATAGACATTTTTCCTGTGCCTCCCTCCTTCCCCACCCCCTTCCCTATCCAGTCCTAGGTACTACAGGGACAGGGTCAGCGATGGGTTGAGAGTTAGGGATGTCTGATAGATACATTACTAGCAGTAAAAAAAAACCCCAGAGTTTCCACACTGGCTGTTGTGAGGAAGCTTCATGGACATGGCCCCATGAAAACATCTAGCTTGATGACTCTTTGGCTGATGGAAAAAAGGTCCCTGTGCTGCTCCAAGTTTCTCGGGATCCTTGCACTGAACATCTATTGCAGAAAGTATCCTGAATGTGGCCATAATAGACATAATAACCTATTTTCTCTTTCTTTTTTCTCCTTTTCTTTCTACAAGCAAGTAGTCTGGTCTCTGCCTCCAAGCGGGGCATGTTGTAAGGCAGGGTGAAGGTCTTTCTGACTTTCATAATACTAAAGTTTAACTTCTTAGCATAATGGTTCTGATAAAGGTGTCACTAGACCTAAAAGGGGTGTTGGAAATGAATGGCCCTCCTGAATTTTATTGGTAGTTGAAATGGCTTGGAGGTATCATTGGCACTTTGTTCTCTAAGGAGCTGCGGATGGTAAACATCTAATAGTGAATGGGCAGGAGTTTTGAAGAAACATGAAGGCAGAAAGATAACAGCCTAAAAAAGATTCCCCCAAAGTTGGGAATAGGGAAAGAGGAAGAGCGGGAAGGAGAAGAGGAAGAGTAGAGAGAACTCGGCATCCTGACTACAGAAGAGATTGGTTCCCTGTTCCCTGGTTCCCTCTACGTGAGGGGCAAGACCTCAGAGTACCGTGCGTGTAGGGTGCATCTTCATGCAAGGCTGAGGCATCCTCAACCTTGATGCAGTTGACACGGATGACATTAGGTCAGATAATTGTGAGACTTTCCTGTGTATTGTAAGACGTTCAGCAGTGTCCTTTACCTCTACCCACTAAAAGCCAAAGGCAAGCTCCTCCTTAGTCAAGGCTCAAATGTCTCCAGATGTTGCCAAATATCTCCTGGTGGGCAAACCTGTCCCTCGTTGAGAACCACTGCTCTAGGGCAGGGGTTGCAAACTCAATTGGTATAGGAACCAGGTGACAACGATGACAACAACAGAAATAGTAGTAGTAACAGTGAACTCTTCTGTGAATGCCAGACACCATTCTAAACACTTTATACATTTTAATTCATTTAATCCTCACTATTACCCTATGAAGCAGGCACAACCTCATCTTACAAATGAAGAAACCCAGGCGCAGATAAACTAAGAAACTCACTGAAACTCACACACTAGTAAGTGAAGGGTGAGCATTTGCACTCGGGCCCTGTGATCTCAGAGCTTCAGCTTCTCTCTGCTATAAGGCCTGACTACTGCACCATTTCCCTTTATTGAAGTCAATTTATTTACCTTGCCTATCAACTCAGGGAGAGAATGTTCACCTTTTAAGGATTAAGGAGTCTTACAGTCTCCTGTGATACAAATGCTTCTATACTCAACAAGCGTTGCTGCAGTGAGAAGACTTACTGAATTACAGGTGAGTGTTTTAGAGCACGCAGTGTTAAGTGTGTCTTGGCTTCAGCAGCGTGTGGAAACTTCCTCTGAGCTACATCCTCTTGTATGTGAGCAGCACAAGGTTTTTAGCTTCGGTGGAACATCTGCAGAAGTTGGGTGCACATCCAGAATTTACCATACCCTGTGCTTTCATCCTGCCTCTTCTGCATTCGGGAGGCAAGGAACAGTTCACTTAGTGATGGGCTTTGCCTGAAGGAAACAGCTCCTGTCTTAGCTGGGCATTCTTCATCAGGGCTTGGGTGATGGCAGGATGCATGGGAAAGTGGGGAGTAGGCTATGGGCCCCAATTCTGCATGCTGGTGGTGACGTACATGGAGACTGTTCTTGGTGGGGTCTCTGGGAACCCACCTGCCAAGGCAGGAGATATAATGAGACCTGGGTTCGATTTCTGGGTCAGGAAGATCCCCTGGAGGAGGGCACGGCAACCCACTCCAGTATTTTTGCTTGGAGAATCCCATGGACAGAGGAACCTGGCGGGCAACAGTCCATGGGGTCGCAAAGAGTTGGACATGACTGAGGCGACTTAGCATGCACACACTGGGTGCTTTAGCTGCGTTACAATCCTCTGGACGACTGTCCACTCATCGCGCCTCCACTTTCTCTTTCATAATCTGAGGAACTCCTTGTCCTCACCCTGTGGGATGGATTCACAGAGCTCCCCAGACTGTCACAGAATTGTGAGGGCATCTTTGCTTTTCCAGCTCCTTTCCAGCGATGCTTCAGCAATGACCTGGAAGGGTCTGATGGGAAAGCTAATACTGGGCTTTGAGTCAGTTTTCAGGCTTGCCCTTGTGAGGGTGATGAGATGCCAATTTCAGTTCAAATTTTATGCTAATTTCAGTTCAAATTTTATACCCTTAGAACAGAGCATTTGTATTTAAATTTAAATTGTAGTTTGAGAGGTGAAAAAGTCAAAAGTACCATGCCCACATTTCCATTATAGATACTCCTCATTCCCAACAGTTATTAGAAAGATCTTCAACACTTCTCAAATTATATCTGGTTTTTAATTCAGTTAGAATCATATGTGCCTCTTCTGTTTGTCATAGTTAGAAACAAACAGCGATTTTTCGTGCAATTCTCTCCAACATGACAGTGAGCACTCTTTCAGAGTACAGAAGGGACTGGCTCTAAAACAAATAATACTAAAGAATTCAAGCAAAGCTGCCAATACCAATCCTTAACACCAAAGTTTGTCCAGGGTTTGTCCTGCATTTCCAGCTGATATTCCATCACAACATTTTTCTTTCCCTCTGGGGTTCATTCCCATCTCAGAAAATAAATAATTTATCAATATATTAATACAAACATATAATATTAATATAGTATATTAATATATTGTTTAATATATTTATTAATTGTCAACTAGATGGCTAAGCTGGAATCAAGATTTCTGGGAGAAATATAAACAACCTCAGATATGCAGATGACACCACTCAAATGGCAGAAAGTGGAGAGGAACTAAAGAGCCTCTTGATGAGGGTGAAAGAAGAGAGTGAAAAAGCTGAGTTAAAACTCAACATTAAAAAGTGAAGATCATAGCAGCCAGTTCCATCACTTCATGGCAAAGAGAAGGGGAAAAAGTGGAAGCAGTCACAGATTTTATTTTCCTGGGCTCCAATATCACTGTGGATAGTGACTACAGCCATGAAATTAAAAGATGCTTGCTCCTTGGAAGGAAAGCTATGACAGACCTAGAAAGCATTTTAAAAAGCAGAGAAAGGTCCACAGAGTCAAAGCTACGGTTTTTCCAGTAGTCATGTACAGATGTTAAGAGTTGGACCATAAAGAAGGCTGAGCGCTGAAGAACTGATGCTTTGAAATTGAGGTGCTGGAGAAGATGCTTGAGTATCCCTTGGACTGCAAGGAGATCAAACTAGTCAATTCTAAAGGAAATCAACTCTGAATATTCATTGGAAAAACTGCTGCTGAAGCCAAAGCTCCAATACTTTGGCCACCTGATATGAAAAGCAGACTTACTGGAAAAGACCCCGAGGCTGGGAAAGATTGAAGACAAAAGGGGAAGGGGGCAGCAGAGAATGAGATGGTTGGATGGCATCACTGACTCAATGGACATGAATCTGAGCAAACTCTAGGAGACAGTGAAGGACAAGGAAGACTGGCATGCTACAGTCCATGAGGTCGCAGAGTTGGATACAACTTATTGACTGAACAGCATATGAATAAACACTCAAAGTGCATTATTTAGATCAGATATAACTAGAAGAATAGATATACTGACAGACCACTAAATTTACACCATAGGTACTAGCTCATCAACGAGGTACTCTGGTTGTTTGGAGGGGCTGGACCCCAAATACAGGGCTGCTCCTGAAGGCTTTCACGGAGGTTTCTTCTTCCAGGAAGTTTTCCCAGATCTTTCTCCTCATTTCCCTTCACCAAAGTGAAGTAAACTATCTCATCCTCAAATGTTCACATAACTTTATTTCACCTGCTTTCCTGTACTGGAGTTACTTGAGTCTTACCTCTCTATTAGAGAGAAGTTGCTTTAGAGAAGACTGTCTCTTTCATTTATCTTCCTGTGGACACATTGATTAGCATGGTGTGATGTAAGTTGAGTAGATATTCTTGCATGAATGAATGAGTGAGTGAATGAATTGATATGCATCTTGAGCTGGATCTTGAAGGACAGACAGGCAGGTCGAGATGCTTTTTAAAAAGTAATAAATCAATCACTATAAGCTATATACCCTTTTGGCTAGCATCCTTCTGGAGTTCTTACTGTTGTTTACCCATGCACGTTTCCTCCCCTAGGTCTGACCTTGATACTCATTAGAACTGTTCCCTAGTAACGCAGGCTTTAGTGACATCAAGGCTTTATTGGAAGAGGGAGTTGGCACTTTGTTGCAGAGATCCCATTACTTCCCCATAGGAGGCTGTCAGTCCCCTAAGTGCACCACCTCTGGTGCCAATCTCTCGCTCCCACGTCCTCCTGACTGCTGGGAGCATGTAGGCATGCTACATGTCACCTGCTCCTCCAGCTCTTGACAGTCTCCTTCCTTTGTTTCCAAATTCTAAGCAAATTGCTCAGTTGACAATCAAAGCCTGCTAACATCAAACAGCTGCTATAGACAGGTGTGTTCTACAGTTACCTGCTGTTTGCTTTCCTCAGCAGGGGCTGATATGACAAACAAAACCAGGAGCTGGGTGCCAGCTTCCTGCTAGCATTTTTCAGACTTGGAAATTCACCCTAAAAATAGCCTCCCTCAGTCTTCATCAGTGTGTGGCTGGGTGAGAGGTTGTACGACTCCACTAGTTCCTGTGGTTCTTTGCAAAAAACTAGAAATCACAGTGGCTACATCCAAGCAAAGAGGTTGCACAGTTCTAGAACTCTTGATTTTTAAAGAACTCCCATGCATGCATGCTCAGTCACTCAGTCGTGTCCGACTCTTCGAACCCCATGGACCATAGCCCACCAGGTACCTCTGTCCATGGCGTTCTCCAGGCAAGAGTACTGGTATAGGTTGCCATGCTCTCCTGACCTAGGGATCGAACCCATGTGTCCTGTGTCTCCTGCATTGGCAGGCTGACTCTTTACCTCTAGCGCCACCTGGAAAGCAGTTGCCTTAAAATTTTTCTAGATTTTTCTTCCCTGTTAATGTGATTATATGAGTGTTGCCTCCTGCTTTCTGCTTTTGGCAGTCTTTCCAAAGGTCTTAGTTTCTGACCTTTGAGAGTTGTTCTAATCATCAGGCGGTATGACTGGCCATTAAGTCTCCCATCACTGGGGGTATGAGACTGTGGCAAGTTGGAGGTAGAACGAATTCCCACTTTTTCCAACATTCCTTCTTGTGCTTCAGAGCCTGGAAAACTAGCAACCATTATTTTCCATACTATTTTTTATTTACCAGGTGTTTTTACACCTAAGGTTTTGAATGTGATTTAAGTCCTGCCACTTAGATGACCCTGCATGAGACACAGAAGGGGGCATGGGGCGGGGGAAGCCCATGTTCTCTGGGACCAGTTTCTCCAGGGGCACCGCTGCCCCTGTGTTGGGGTTTCCCATGGTGGCCAGTTCCTCATGGTATGGCTTCCTGATTATGGTGGCTTCCTGGTTACAAACCAGACAGCAGTCTTGTCTGTGGTCTGGTGGTCAGAGTCCACCTAGTGTCTGTGTCTTTGGCTTCGCTGGTAGTTTTGTAAATCATTTAATATCCTGCTTTGACTTGCTAGAGTGAATTCTGTTCTCTATGACTGACCCTTAATCAAAACAGAGGGCAACTGGGCCAGACACGCTTCCCCCCACTGCTTGGTGGGAGTGCGAGGAGGTAATCAGCTAGGTGGCAGGGGTCCGCCTCAGGCTGGAGGCTGGGAGAGAGGAGGATAGCGTTCTGCCAAGGGAAGAAGCTCTCTCCCTCTGTGCCTCTGCCCAGGCCCTTCCTCTAGCTCAGGAGTCCTTCCTTCACCGCCACATTACTCCTGCTTTGACAGCCACTTCTTTTCTTGAGCTGGAAGTAGTTTTTGCTTCTCTGAACTCCGTGAACAGTCAGCACACTTCTCCAAAGAAATGATCACTTTCTACTGGTATTATTGTTACTTCTGTACAGTTCTTATCTCCTGAACCAGACTGTTAGTCCTTTAAGAGCAGAATCTGAATCGTTTTGGCAGATCCTGAGAACCGCCACCCCTGGGAGACACATGATAACATTCAAGACAGGAAGGAAAGACCACAGGAGAGGGTCTGTGCCTAGCTATGCTCCCTGGCAAGCATTTTTTTTTCATCATTTGTTTTTACATGGATTTTGGGGCCCTTCAAAGGCCTCATGCTGAGTTAAATGGTGTGAGAGGAGTAAATTTGCCTCATAGCTTTCTGTGATGGTAGAAATGTTTTAGATCTGCACTGTCCAGCGTGATAGTCCCTAGGATAGGTGACTTTGGACCACCTGAAACATGGCTAGTGTGGATGAAGAATGGAATTTTAAAATTTTGTTTAATGAATGTAACTTGAAGGAGCCATAGTGGCTACTGGCTTCTGTAGTGGAGGGTGCAATATAAGAGTCCATATTGTTCTAACTGGCACACAGGCCAGTCTGTATTAACTGTTTATTCTGTCATAGCAGGTCAGAACGCTGTGGATGTCATTCTGGTATTTAGTGGGCTGGGAGTTTGTCTTTCTGGCCAAGGACCAGGTTTAAAGCTTAAGAGAAAGACAGAGAAGTGAAAGCTTCATCAAAGATTCTATAAACAGGGGACCAGTTTTCAAACACTCTTTTTCATAATTTAAAAAAGTGACCTGACTCTTTAGAAGGAAATGATTCTTCCTACATCTTGCCCCATTGAAGTGCAGGGCTGTGGGAGCAGAGAGGCAGAAAGTTGCTAGAAGAATTGTTTGGCTACGTGTTGAATGGATCTCCTCTGAATTGGCGCTGAATGGATGATTCCTTTTGGAAAGGATAATCACGTTCTCGTCAAGACAATTTCCCTGTCTCTGTGGCATCTTCTACAGCAACCACGAGTGTATGTCAAACTAGACTTGGATGTCAAGGATGAAAACCACCTCCAGTGGGCATCCTGGACTGCTGTGGGTATGTTGATCCCAACACATCCTAGTGTTGGCCACTTTGATAGCTCTTGCTACACGTACAGGAAAGGGTATGATGCCAGGACAGTACTGGGATCAGTGTAGCAGACACAGAGCACAGTGTTTGCTCTGGACCAACCCGTGGTCCTCTGTCTGTGGAGTGCTTCCTGTTCATGAAGTTCTAAGAATGTTCGTGTAGGGCCCTTTCACTTACAGTGATCTCTTTCATAGAATTCTTAGAGGTCAGGGTTTCAGATCCTGAGAGAAATCAGTTCTTAGATTTAGTCATTTTTTCAGTGAACTTGCCAGAAAGTGTGAAAGTGTTAGCACCTCAGTTGTGTCTGGCTTTTTGTGACCGCATGGACTGTAGCCCGCCAGGCTCCTCTGTCCATGGGATTCTCCAGACAAGAATACTGGAGTGGGTTCCCATTCCCTTCTTCAAGGGATCTTCCTGACCCAGGGATCGAGCCCAGGTATCCTGCATTACAGGCAGATTCTTTACCATCTGAGCCACCAGGGACTTGCCAGAGGAGGATACAATCACTGACCACATACACTTGGTTCCACTCTGCTAAGTGCTTATGTTCTTACCTAAAAAATAGTTTCCTCTTTCTGAATTCTCTCACATTTACTATTTTTTTTTTCCTGCTGGACACACAGATTTAGGCACATAGTCGTATATCCATGGTCACAGTTTAGTGGCACTAGGGGAATCTTCTTAATACTGGCTTGGTTCTGGCTGATCTGCAAACAATTTTGGGTGGACTTCTGGGAAGACAAGCACACTGGCTTGATTCAGGGAGGGATCTGAATCTGGAATTCTGAGTGGAAAGCGCAGGGCCTTCCCCCTCGGAGTAAATGGCTCCACTGGAGGAGGTGCTACACATTCGGAGAGCTTTTCACTTTCTTCCTGCTCACCCTGCTCCTCTCTCCTTACCCATTGCGTGTACCCTCCCTTGCTGTGCACAGTCTTAGAAGGCCAGGTGCAACTCCACCCTTGAAAGCAGGAGCTTCTAGATTCGCCTGCTTTTAGATTCGCCTAAAGGGGAGGACGGAGAGGATAGCAACTGCTCTCATTTTTCAACTTCCTCCTCCTTCTTCTCTTTCAACTCTAGTTTCTTACTTGTCCTGAATCTCTATCTTCCTCCAACTCTTCCTGACTGGCTGACCATGTGAGATGTGGTTTCATCCAGGCCTATCTGAATTTAATCAGGAAGTTAATAATGTGCTGTGATGAGGGCCTTACACTTCTCCTCTTAGAGTCAACCTAAAGAATTAATGTTTTATTATGGAAAATATAAAATATACAGAAGAATCAGAGAAGAGTATAATGAATCACCCACTTTAGCTATGATCAATAAATAGTTTGCCATTCTTGTTTCATCCATTCCTCGTCCACTTGTTTTGTTTGAGTCTTTTTAATCTTTAAAATATTCATTTGTTTATTTATACAATTGAAATGTATTTGCTGTAAAATATTATGTTAGATTTAGGTGAACTACATAGTGATTTAACATTTACATAATATTAGGAAATGAGTGATCACCACAATAAGTCTCGTAGCCATTTCTTTCCAAACAAAGTTGTTACAATATTACTGACAATATTCCTCATGCTACACATTACACCTCAGGGGTTTACTTATTTTATAATCGAAAGTTTATACCTCTTAATCCTTGTCACATATTTGCCCAATCCCCAAATGCCCTCCCCTCTGGCAACCACTCGTTTGTTCTCTTTAAGTCTGCTTCTGTTTTGTTTTGATTTTTAGATTCCACATATAAGTGAAATCACACAGTATTTGTCTTTGTCTGATTTATTTCATTTAGATGATACCCTCTAGGTCCGTCCATGTTGTCATAAACGGCAAGATTTCGTTTTATAAAATGGCTGAGTAATATTCCATTGAATGTAAATACCACATCTTCTTTATCCACTCACCAGATGTTTAGGTGGCTCCCATATCTTGGCTCTTGTAAACAATGCTGCAAGGAATATTGTTGTATATCTTTTCACATTAGCGATTTTGTTTTCTTTCAATAAGTACCCAGAAGTAAAGTTGCTGGATCATATGGTACTTCTATTTTTAATTTTCTTCACATCCTCGCAACATTTGCTATTCTTTGTCTTTTTGATAATAGCCATTCTGGAGAGATGTGAGGTGATATCTCACTGTGTGTGTGTGTGTTTTTTTTTTTTTTTTTAATAATTTAATCTGTTTTTGGCTGTGCTGGTCTTCGTTGCTGCACGGGCTTTTCTCTAGTTGCGATGCTCGGGCTTTTCATTGCTTCTCTTGTTGCGAGGGCTTCCGTAGTTGCAGCTTCCAGTCTCTAGAGCACAGACTCAACATTTGTGGCTCATGGGATTAGTGCTCCGTGGCATGTGAAATCTTCCCAGATCAGGGATTGAATCTGTATCTTCTGCATTGGCAGGCGGATTCTCTACTACTGAGCCACCAGAGAAGCCCTCACTGTGGTTTTGCTTTTCATTTCCCAGATTATTAGTTATGTTGAACACCTTTTCACAAGTCTATTGGCCAACTGTATGCCTTCTTTGGGAAAATATACCTTCAGGTTTTTAGTCCATTTTTTAATTGAGTGTTTATTTTTTTGATGTTGAGTTGTATGTACTATTTGTGACTTTGGATATTAATCCCTTATAAGATATATCATTTGCAAATATCTTTTCTCATTCAGTTGGCTGTCTTTATGTTTTGTCAATAGTGCACTTTACTGTGTAAAAGTTTTTTAGTTTGATGTACTCCCATTTGTTTATTTTTACTTTTGTTTCCCTTGCTTGAGGAGATAGTTTAAAGAAAAATATTGATTAAAAAAATATTGCTAAGATCCATGTCAAAGAACATACTGCCTATCTTCTCTTCTAGGAGTTTTATAATTTCAGTTTATGTTTAAGTCTTTGATCCATTTTATTTTTGTATATGGTTTGAGAAAGCAGACCAGTTTGATTCTGTTGCATGTAGCTGTTCAGTTTTCCCAACACTATTTTATTGAAGAACTCTTTCCCCTCCATTGCATTTTCTTGCTCTCTTTGTCATAGATTAATTGACCATATACTTGGGGATTTATTTCTGGGCTCTCTATTCTGTTGCATTGATCTACATGTCTGTGCTTTAGCTTTTTAAAAAAGAAAATTTGTCATCAGATCATTTCTTCTACAAATACTTCAGTAATTATTGCTGATAAATAAAGAACTTAAAAACTGTCATTGTTATGTTTAAGAAAATCCAGAAAGTTTTCTTAATATCAACATATAAATAGTAGGTACACCTATGTACAAGTTGGTGCATATCACCTTTAGAGAGGGCAATTTGGCAGTAGATTTCAAAATTTTAAATGCCTATACCCTCTGAATTTGCATTCTATGTGTAAAAATTTCTCTTAGGATGTACAGTATCAACTGAACTATGTAAAGAAAACATTGTTTATGAGACCAAGAAATGAGAAAAAACCCAAAGGGGCTGTTCAGCCATTTTTACTAAATTCATGTAAGGATTTAAAAGAAGGTGGTAGCTCTATGTGTTTTGATATGTAACTGTCTAAGACTTACTGTTGCATAAAAACAGAATAGCAGGAAAAATATGTAAGAAACTTCTTGGAAGGATGGGAAGGAGAGGGCAAAAGTAAGATAGGAGGGGAAATATTCCTTTTCACCTGGTATCTTACCATGCATTTTGAATTATTTTTTTATCATGAAAATATATTACTTTTGTAGTTTAATAAGTAGTTAATTTAAAAAGTGTATTCTCAGCAGGACAAGTTTGGAGAAGTCTTGTTTTCATGTTTCTGGTAGCTTCTCATGTAAATATATGGTAGTGGTTACTAGTGTGCTTCATATCCTATTCTCCTTCCTAGTCACCCAGGAGATGACACTTCTCCACCCATCTGCAAGTAGGGAGGGTTGTGTGACGAGTTCCAGCCTCCAAAGTATGTGTGGACATGACACATGTCACTTCTAGGCTAAGGTGTTTGAGAGTCCGTGTGCTACTTCCGTGTTCTCTCCCTTCCTGCCATGGTCACTCTGGAAGCCTTCTGTTGAGATGGTGATGTCCCTAAACTAAGGGAGTCAGATCCCCAAGGCACTCCCCAGAGGAGTCCTAATGTTCAGACTCTCCATGAAAAAGAAAGGAGCTTTTGTTGTATTAAGCCGGTAGATTTCAGGGTTTGTTACTTCAGCTTAGTTGATCTTATCCTGACTAAATCGGTAATGACAGTACAGTTTCAGCACAGCAGAAACAGGCTTCCTCAGACTGCACTGCATGCCCTTGTAATGCTGCGTGGAATGATTATAAAACTCTTCCCTTTGCTAATGTTGGGATAATCATGCCATTTGAGCTGCAAAAACAAGTAAGCACAATTTCTACAGCACAATTCATATCCATCTTCAGGTCATGGTGATGACTTCACTGAGGACCTCAGCACCACCAGGAAGACTGCTCTCAGACTTGGAGCTTAACACTGAAGTCCAGGGATGTTTTTCTCATTCTCATTGCTTCTCTGAGCCTCCTTGGGATGAGAACAATTAAACTGGACCCGTGGCAGCTCAGTCTCCATGCTCTGCCTGTCACCCTTGATGCCCCATGGTATAATACAAGCAGGAAAGCTTTAGAAGGATCAGGTGCCTGAAAGCCTCGGTCTCATCTTTTTCTGCTGCTCTAGGGCCACTGCTTAGGAAGGTGGAAGCTTCAAATACAACAACCAGAGCCAGAAAAGACATCTTACTGCTTTACCTCTGTTTGAATCAACTAAAAATAAATAGATGTACTGACTAGATAACAATTTGTTATTGGAAGATGAAGTGGAGGGGTCTAGGTAAGTGACTGAGAGTGACTTGGATGGTATGACAGAGACAGGAAAAAATCAGAGAGGTACAAGAAAAAAAGCACAGCTAGATCTCAGCTCAAAATCCCAGCTGTGTAGCCTTAGGCACATAACCAAGCTCTGAGAGCCTCAGTTTCATGCGATGGGTGATTGAGAGGTTGGAATGAGAATGCATGTAATAGTCCTTATAGAGTGTCTGACAGAAGCAGAGGCACCTCCAGGTAGGAGGTCTCTATGACCTGCAGATACTTACAACTTTTGAAAGTGAGCCAAGATGGGGGGCAGCAGCATGCCCACTTGTTCCTGGCTGTAAAATCGGCATTCCTGGCTGTCAAATTGGCATTCCAGGAGGGCAGCTCCATGGGGTAATTCCAGTCCTGCATTGGCAGCTCACCAACAGCAACAATGTGCTCAGTGCTAAAGCTCAGCCTTTATTGTGAGCATTTACACTGGCCTAACCAGTGTCAAACGTTCATTTTTGCAAAGACTTCACATGACTGAAGTGACTTAGCTGCATGAAGCAACCACTTTCTGTAAAGCCTTGAGACAATCCTATGAATGTGATTGGTGCTATTTCCATCTTGCAGATGACGAAACTGAGGTTCTAAAAGGTTAAGGGATTTGCCCAAGTCGTGGCACCAGTGGTAAAGAATCCATCTGCCAATGCAGGAGCCACAGGAGACAGGGGTTCGATCCCTGGGTCAGGAAGATCCCCTGGAGAAGCATATGGCAACCTGCTCCAGTATTCTTGCCTGGAAATTTTCATGGACAGAGGAGCCTGGTGACCTACAGCTTTGTGGTTGCAAAGAGTCGGGCACGACTGAGTGACTGAGCACACACAGCCTGTATGTGGTAGAGCTGGGATTCAAACCCAGGGAGTTTGGGTTGAGAGTTCATGCCGTTATCACTGCCTCATCTGAGTGCAGCAACCATGATGATTGTAGCTAATGGTAAGAAATGCAAAGCAGGTTGGAAACGTTTATCTGCCTAAAGTTTTATAGTGAACTTCTTGTAAATCATATTTTCGCCCAGATTGTATGTAATTTCAAAGTTTAAAAAAAAATGCATGGGGACTTTCCTAGTGGTCCAGTGGCTAAGACATCACATTCCTAATGCAAGGGGACCAGGTTCAATCCCTGGTCGGGGAATTAGATCTCACATGCCACAAGAGTGCACATGCTGCAGCAAAGATCAGAGATACTGGTGTGCAACTAAGAACTGGCACAGCCAAATACATATTTTTAAAATGCATGAAGGAAGGGGACTTTCAACTGGAAAATATAGGTCATTTACATTCTGTATTTTTCAGTGTTAGAAGGAGTACAGAATGTATCAGGAGGGCAGTACTATGTAACATGGCTCCAATGCCTGGAGTTCTATTTTATCCTGAGAACCACACTAGAAAGGTGTGTTAGATGCTGGAGAGGCTTCAAGGCTCAGGAACAAAGTCTGGGCTTTGCCTTGAGTCACTGGAGGTCACTGAGGAGGGGACAGATGCGGTGAAATAATGTTCTGCTATAGTCCATCTGGCAGTGGTGTGCAGGATGAAGAAGCAAAGGAGACTGAGGCAGGGAGGCTCAGTCAGGAAAGCTGTTGCATGCTCACTAGCTGTTCCTAGCTCACTAGGAAAGCTGTTGCATGTGGGGATGAGGGCTGGGCTAGAGTTGAAGCAGAGGGAAAGAAAAGAAGGCGTGTCTGGACAGGAAAGGAGAAACTAACAAGACTTGGTGATTATTGGATCCTGGGGTGGGGGAAGCAGACACAGAGGTATTCAGCCACAGTAAGAGTTAAGAGGAGAAAAGAATGATTTTAAGGGAAAGAAGATTCAGATACTGAGTTTTAGATGAGATGGGAGTACTGAGGAACAATGGCTAATAGGTGGCAGGAGATACTGTGCTGAAGGTAGAGGACAACTGAGGGTTATGATTAAGTAGAGAAATGGGATCTGCAGTGGTAAGAACTGGAGAAAGTTATGAGGAAAGGACTGAGAGCCAAGAGAAAAGGAGAGGAAGGAGGACCTCAAGAGGTGGGCAGACCAGTGAGTGTCAGCATCAACAGGGGTGAGCATGGAAATCAGCCCGTAGAACCTGACAGGGACAGAGCGCTGGAGACATTTGAAAGTATGGCTTCAGTGGTGCTGGGTTAGGCAGGGTTCTCCAGGGGAATAGAAGCAATAGTGTATGTGCGTGTGTGCATGTGTTTATTAAAGAGATTTATTATAAGGAATCAGAGGCCAAGAAGTCTCAAGGCCTGCAGCTGGCAAGCTGGAGACCCAGAGAAATTGATGTGTAAGTTTAAGCCCAAAGACCTGAGAACTGGGAGAGCTGGTGGTAAAAGTTCCAATTTGAAAGCCAATATGCTTTCATAATGATCCAAGAGAAGCATATGTTTCTGAGTCTGAAGGTTGGAAAAGACCAATGTCCCAGCTCAGGCAGGGATTCCCTCTTACTCAGACAGTGTTTATTCAGGCCTTCAGTTGACTGGATGAGGCCTTGGTGGCTCAGTGGCAAAGAATCTGCCTGTACAGCAGGAGACCTGGGTTAGATTCCTGGACTGGGAAAATCCCATAGAGAAGGAATGGTGACCCACTCCTGTATTCTTGCTTAGAAAATCCCATGGACAGAGGTGCCTGGTTCATGGGGTTGCACAGAGTTAGACACGACCGAGTGACTAAAACTACCACCACCACCCACGTTGGAGAAGATAACCTGCTTTACTCAGTGTATTGATTCCAATGTTAATCTTGGCACTTCCCTAGTGGTCCAAGCGGCTGAGACTGCACTCCCAATGCACGGAGCCTGGGTTTGATTCCTGGTCAGGGAACTAGATTCCATATGTGACAACTAAGAGTTCTCATGCCTCAACTAAAGATCCTGCATACTGCAACTAAGCCTGGCACAGGCAAATAAATAACAAAAATGAATAATTTAAAAAAATGTTAATCTCAGCCAGAAACACTTTCACATGGCCAGGATAATGTTTGACCAAATGTCTGGGCACTCCATGGCCCAGACAAGTTGACACACAAAATTAACCATCACAAGTGTCACGGAGTCAGCTTTTTGGGAACTAAATAAGGGATGGGTGTTGGGGAAAAGGAAGTAGGAAGACATAACCACCTACTTGGCAATGCTGGCAGCCCAAAGAAGGAGAAAAATCACATGCTAACCTGAAGGGGCAGCCAGGTCAACCAAGATTTATTTACGTGATGGAGGAGATCTTTTAATGACTTTTCTTTGCTAATTCACACAGACATTCATTGTCTCCATCTCCCCTAACCTGCCCTGGCCTCCGGGAAGGTTATTAACTTGAATACACAATTTTCTATTCTAAGCCTATTTGGCCAAAGTTAAGTTTGTTTGCATTTTTGGCAGTCAACTCTTGGCAGAAGCAGGTGGTTCAGAAATGATCTGGGGCAGAGGAATTCAGCCCATGATCTGATCTGAAATGTGTTGTGGATAAAGGTGCACACTGCTTACCAAAATAAATGAATTTTTCCAAGTTATTTGTGGATTTTCGTCATCGATGCAAAATGGATATGTTTCTTACCACCATGATGACTGCCTCAGCATTTATTTAAGCACAGGGAAATACACATTTCAAGCATGACTGTTAGATGGGTCAGAAGGAGAAAAGGATGAATCTGCAGTTTTGTCAGATGGACCAAGTGGCAAGAGAGTGAGAGCGAGCGAGAGAGGGAGCACAATGCTTTCAAGAAAGGAATTCAGACTCTGCAATACCTTAAGGCTAAGTAGTGATAAAACTCTTTTTGAAATTTTGCTGGAAAGTTTTCTAGAATCTGAGTTCCATGTTTCCTCTACCCCATCTCTGCTCTTAAATAGATCCCACATAGCTAGCTGAACCTGGCCACTTAGCCCTGATGAGCCTACTTCCCAGAAACTGCATTTCTCTCCTCTTGCCACTTAACATCTCCAAAAAGACCACACAAATGCCTCTCAAATAGCACTTGCGTCCAGAAACTCATATGCATACTGGACCTGGCCAAACATGCGCTTTAACTGTCGTCTCTCTCTGACTCCACTGTCTCTACTTTTATTTTTATTTTTTTTATATAGCATTTCTTTATTGAGAAATTATACCACACAAGTCAGGTTACTTTTCCCGATTACAGAGTTAACAGAACTTGCATCCATATTTAGAGCAGCGACACAAAATTTTAGTAGGAAGAAATTCTGTATATGGATCAAATGACTGTAATGTGTACTAAGAAGGTAAAACTGGCAGCTACAATGCACTACTGCAAGAAGATTCAGGTTTGTTTTCCATGTTTTTAACTCTCTCAGTTCAGTTCAGTTCAGTCACTCAGTCGTGTGCGACTCTTTGCGACCCCATGAACCGCAGCACATCAGGCCTCCCTGTCCATCACCATCTCCCAGAGTTCACTCAGACTCACGCCCATCGAGTCAGTGATGCCATCCAGCCATCTCATCCTCTGTCGTCCCCTTCTCCTCCTGCCCCCAATCCCTCCCAGCATCAGGGTCTTTTCCAATGAGTCAACTCTTCACATGGGGTGGCCAAAGTACTGGAGCTTCAGCTTTAGCATCATTNCTCAGACTCACGCCCATCGAGTCAGTGATGCCATCCAACCATCTCATCCTCTGTCGTCCCCTTCTCCTCCTGCCCCCAGTCCCTCCCAGCATCAGGGTCTTTTCCAATGAGTCAACTCTTCACATGAGGTGGCCAAAGTATTGGAGTTTCAGCTTTAGCATCAGTCCTTCCATTATATAGGCTATAAATTTAGAATTAACTTTGGTGACTAACAGCCAGTGCTATTATTTTGCCCATTTAAAATATAGTCTTTGTTGTTTTAATTTTTTTATTTGTAGTCAGTCATATCAGTGATGATAAGACTCTGCATACTCAGGAAATATATTTGTGCTTTCATCAGTGTTTGCTTATCCATATTAGCAAACATCTTCAAAAATGAAAATTACTCTTGCTTTGGGGAAGGACTATGTCTTACCCCATAAAGTAGGTCTATTACCCCAAACAGGAATCCCTTCCACTTGGGGTGATTTGGGCAATGAGGTATTAATTGTAACTTTATTTACGCAACTTTAAAATTGTGTCAGACACCAACCTACCACCCCTAAAAGTGGATTAAAGTGTACTTTTTATTAACCAAGTTATCGAATAGTATTAAACTGGGTGTTTGAAAAGGCCCATAAGTTGTTCATTTATTTTTCCTAGTCCTCCTGTGTTACAATTTATTTTAGGTATTTTTAAATACATAGATATTAAGTATTAATAACGATTTTAAATTGTTGATTTTTGTGCAGCAAATCAGTGCCTAAAAGAGTTCAAATTCTTCTTGAGTAATAATCTATGAAAATAGCAACGTGTGTGTATGTATTGGCCTTCAAACTTTCAGTGGTATTATGTCATAACTGGGCTGTGACTTTATGCAGAGGAGTCATGATTTTCATCTCATTTCAGCTTTTCAATAACAAGATGATAGAAGGATTAGCCAATTTTCTCTTAACCATCTGCCAGTCGGTTAACAATACAGTGGCATCAGTGAGCTTTATGTGACTTTTGTGAACACACACCCTGACAAAATTAAGCAAAAAAATCCTATGAGTCCTTTGCCTGTGACTTCTTTGTTTGTACATACACACACACACACGCACGCACGCACGCACACACACACACACACACAATCACAGAGAGATTTGTATGGCAGGCTTGTTTTTGTGATTTGTGCTTTACATATTTGCTGATTTGATTTTCCTAATTTTCACTTTTGACTAGCCCTTAGAACATTGAAAAGACTTCCTGCCAAAGATGGGCATCTCCATAGCTTCTCTCCTTTTTATGACTTCTGCTTTTGCTGTATTTCACTCTGCTCTGGGAAGATCTGAGGGGCTAACATGGACTCCAGGCAGAGCTGGAGTATGCTGAGAGTGAGAGAGTGGCTAAGGAAAACTGTGGTGCAGCCATCAGCATGCTTACTGGAGACTAAATTACATGAATAATTTAATGCAAAACACCCATTCCATTCCCCAAGAAAGTGATTCCCTTGTTTCTATTTCTACATAAAGAATGTGGAAAATAAATTCACCCTAGGAATAATGGCTCTATTAAATTATCTTCACTATAAGCAATAACTTTTGAAGGAATCAAAATGAATGATAGTGATGAATGATGCCTGTTGACATGAAAGAAATTTAGGGATCAGGTACTAGAGCTTTTCTGTTTGTGGATCTGCTAGCTGAGTTGCTTTTAAGAATCATGACTGAAAAGTGAATTGAGATGATTCATTATAGAGTAGCTTTCTATTTTTGCAGGACTTCCATCTGGCCAGAACTTTCTTAGTATTTGCAGGGTAGTGGTGAGGACACATTTTTGAGGAAAGAAAATAATTATGTTGGCCATAGTCAAGTTATATCATTGTTTCTTAGAGGAACTTTACTGACTCTGAACAAGCATTTTCTTTTAGTCTCCTTTCTATTGGATTAGGTAAGAGTGGTTTGTGAATTCTCTTTAAATAGTTAATATATGGAGAAAAGAATCTTAATTTTCATCTATAGGGACAGTAAAAAGCTTATTTACTCTTATTCTAGAGCATGTATTTATATATCCAGGTATGAGTACCATGAAAGTAGTTGGGTTTTAATTATTATTCTTTTTTGGATTGGCTTAATAGGTCACTTTAGACAATTGTGTTGAAGTTGGGCGGATTGCCAACACCTACAATCTGACAGAAGTGGATAAATATGTTAACAGTTTCGTCTTGAAGAATTTCCCTGCATTGCTGAGCACCGGGGAGTTCTTGAAACTCCCTTTTGAACGTCTTGCCTTTGTGCTTTCCAGTAATAGCCTTAAGCATTGCACTGAACTTGAGCTCTTTAAGGCTACCTGTCGCTGGCTACGCCTGGAAGAGCCTCGGATGGACTTTGCTGCAAAGTTAATGAAGAACATACGATTTCCATTAATGACACCACAGGAGCTCATTAATTACGTGCAAACCGTGGATTTCATGAGAACTGACAATACGTGTGTGAATCTCCTTTTGGAAGCCAGCAATTACCAAATGATGCCATATATGCAGCCAGTGATGCAGTCAGACAGGACTGCCATTCGGTCTGACACCACTCATTTGGTTACACTAGGAGGAGTGCTGAGGCAGCAGCTGGTTGTCAGCAAGGAATTGCGCATGTATGATGAAAAGGCCCATGAGTGGAAGTCCTTAGCCCCCATGGATGCCCCAAGGTACCAGCATGGCATTGCCGTCATTGGAAATTTCCTCTATGTCGTTGGAGGACAGAGCAATTATGACACAAAAGGAAAAACGGCAGTTGATACAGTCTTCAGATTTGATCCACGATACAATAAGTGGATGCAAGTTGCATCTCTAAATGAAAAGCGCACCTTCTTCCACCTCAGTGCCCTCAAAGGATACCTGTATGCAGTTGGTGGACGAAATGCAGCTGGTGAACTGCGTAAGTGTGTGTATGTCTATTAAGCACAAAGACTAATTTCTTTACCCTCAGATTCTAGTCAGATCATAAAATAAGCAATTTTATAACATCAAAGACCAACAAATGTAGCCGGAATTTTTTTTAAACTGTTTTTCTTAGAAAATGTCTGAGACTATCTGAGCCTATATTGTTGGCCACACTACAAATATATCAATATGAGGCAGAATGTTTTACTGGTGCAATATCCATGGTTTTCATTGTAAAGGTTTAACTGCAAAGCATATTCTGCTAATTTAAATTCTAATGGAATCTTGGACAGAACTTTGATATGTTTCCTCATTTTCCATTTTTAAAAGCCCACAGAATATTTCAGTGAACAGGTTAAAATCCTTCCTTACAGAGCACTGACTCCTATAGTTGGTCCTTTTATGTAGTCTGTTACCTATCCTAGGCCACACAGTAAGATGATTTTCTTTATCTACTAAATGTTTAAAGTTCAATATTACCCAGACTTTATTTACCATGAGTATTATATATAACTCTTAGTCTCAAAACTCATTCTCATGTAAACTGAGCTGGTAAACTTGATTATTTGATAGTCCCTTCTTGGTCTTCCTAATCTAAAATCAGTCACTGATCTTAGATCAATAACAGAGACTAATACTTTGGCTATGTAAATTAACACTAATTTTGTTATTTTAGATAAAATTGGAATAAGGTAGCTGTCCAAAAAGAAGTCAGGAAGATCTCATTTTATATCAAGTTTTACATATCTGTCATTACCATCATTGTTTGGTCTTTATTTCACCCATCTTCCTTTATTCTCTGTTCTAAATAGAGTCTTTGGAGTTGGCCAGTATTCTAGGCACCATATGCCTGGGGAAGTTTAAGATATTGGCATTGGCTCTGGAAAAATTCAGAGTAATTATCAGAATCATTTTCTTTAGTATTCTAAAAAGTAGAAGGTGGTCTCAGTTCAGTTCAGTCACTCAGTCGTGTCCAACTCTTTGCGACCCCATGGACTGCAGCATGCCAGGCCTCCCTGCCCATCACCAACTCCCGGAGTTTACCCAAACTCATGTCCATTGAGTTGGTGATGCCATTCAGCCATCTCATCCTCTGTGGTCTAGTGGATTTGAAAATAAGCTATTTGTTGGAGATAAAAAGATCTGCTCTCAGCTCTTATCCTTTTCAGCTTATCAAGCTCTTTCTTGTTAGTGACATGGTCTTAATGTTACTGATGTTTTTTACCCATGTTATTTTTTTTTCCTTTGTTGTCACAATGATATTTCTTCTAAGGCCAGACTTCCCAGATTGTTGGACTAGCTTTCAGAATCACGAAGCAGACAGGTTTTCCAGTGTATTTTCTTTTTTTTTTTTAATTTAAATTTGTTTATTTTAATTGGAGGCTAATTATTTTACAATATTGTGTTGGTTTTGCCATACATCAACATGAATCCACCACTGATGTACATGTGTTCCTCATCCTGAACCCCCCTCCCAACTCCCTCCCTGTACCATCAAAGATGGTAACGATAACCTTGTATGTGAGAGAACAAAAGAGACATAGATGTATAGAACAGTCTTCCAGTATATTTTAATAATCAGACTTCTAAAAGCACTTGACACTTGAATACCCTTCATGTAGAGCTGTCCTTTCCTCAGTTAACCCACACACATTATTTACATGTTATTATACTCTTTTAATGGAGAAGGTGATGGCACCCCACTCCAGTACTCATGCCTGGAAAACCCCTTGGACGGAGAAGGCTGGTAGGCTGCAGTCCATGGATTCGCTAGGAGTTGGACATGACTGAGCAACTTCACTTTCAGTTTTCACTTTCATGCACTGGAGAAGGAAATGGCAACCCACTCCAGTGTTCTTGCCTGGAGAATCCCAGGGACAGGGGAGCCTGGTGGGCTGCCATCTGTGGGGTCGCACAGAGTCGGACATGACTGAAGCGACTTAGCAGCAGCAGCATACTCTTTCACATTTATGGTATCTTAAAATAAGCAGAAGGGGCAAGTGGTGACTTGGCACTTTCTTAGAAAAACCACTTATATAAAATAATCTTTACAAGTTTACAATTTATAGGTCATCAAACCCCCTCAATCAGTGGCCATTTTGAAACTTCTTTTCTCTAAAGAAATTGCTCCAGTTTTCAGTCACTGCTTGCTTGGTGATTTTTTGCACCCCTGTTAATATGCAGCTATTAAGTCTTCAATATATTTTTCCTAATATTAATTAGAGGCCTTACTCTTCTGAGAATTTATCATCTTCAGGCGAAGGAGAGTCATTACATAAGACTAAGGTGCTAGAGGCTTCATTCTTCTGACTTAAACCTCACCCTGTTTGATTTCTTCCCACATTATACTCAATTGGGGACAACAAGTAGACTACCTTGTTGGGCAAGTGACTGGCTTCCTTGCCCTTCAGAAATCACCTCCTTCATCTCTTATTAAAAACAGTATTCTGTTTCAGTTTGAAAGTTACAGGATACAAGAGAATGATGCTTTTCACATATGAGTCCTAAATTTATTACTCTTCGATTATAGTTAGATTTAAAACACAATCACCCAGAGCTTAAACCTAAGGATAATGATTTATATGTTCTAAGAAGAATATTCTCCACTCTAGATGATACATATAGGTCCACTTTTATCTTAATTCATCAATTGCATTTTCATAAAGGGATGTATGATTATACTATGGATACAAACCCTCATTATCAAAAGACAACTATAATTCCATTGAGGCCAACTACTTAGTATTTCTTTTCCTTTGAAGAAATTATCTCCTAGAATCTAGAAATGATTAAACTTTTGTAGAAAAGGATTGCTTCCCTTAAAATTAGCATACCCAGCAAATCCATTCTGTGTTACATATTGTTTTAATTGTTTTTGGCTGCACCACACAGTATATAAAATCTTAGTTCCCTGACCAGGGATCAAATCCATGACTCCTGCATTGGGAACGCAGAGGCTTAACCTCTGGATCACCAGGGAAGTCCCTATGGTACATATTTTAAGTTAAAATATATGGGAAGTTTTTTTAAAAAAAATCATGTGATTGACTTATTAAGTACACTTCAGTTGAGAGTCTTAATTCCAAGAGAGTCTTCGGGCCCCAAAGAGCCATTACATAAAACCAAGTAGCAAGAAGCTTCATATTTTTTTTTTTCTGACTCACCCCACACCTTTGAGTTCCTCCTATTTTATACCCATGTGGAAGCAAGAAGTAGACAGACACATCTCGTCACATTCTGTATTGTTGAGGTGAGCAAACCCAGTGTAATCTGTCCAGAGAAACATTATCAATGTGTTCTCCTGCTCCGTTGTTGTTCAGTTGCTCAGTCGTGTCTGACTCTTTGCAACCCCATGGACTGCAGCACGGCAGGCTTCCCTGTCCTTCACCATCTCCTGGAGCTTGCTCAAACTCATGTCCATTGAGTTAGTGATGCCATCCAACCATCTCATCCTCTGCCTCCCCCTTCTCCTTTTGCCTTCAAACCTGCTCTATAAGTGGTTTTAATGGAAACCCCCTCCCTCTACTCCACTCTAACATCTGTTTTGATAACTTAATATTCCAACCTTAACTGATTATGTTGACATATTCTTATGTCAGTGTAAATAGAGAATGGGATAGGAATGGATGTCAGGAAAAACAGATTGATGGGAAAATCATTTCACAGTTTAACTAGTTCATTAGTATCAGTACATCATTTTATTCTTTATATACACAATAACCACTGCCTCTATATAATGATGAAAAGAAGACAGTGGCAGCATCTACAAGACATTTTAGATCATTTAAGTGGATTTTCCCTTTTAAAATCTTTCCATGGAGTGTATGGACCCAAGCCCATAGTACATCTAACAATAATATTAATGTGAGAGCCTGATTTATTGCTAAAATATAATTCCTTAGAAATGCTACTTTCTTTTGACATCGGGTACAATGGAAAACGGGAAAGCTTAGAGTAGCTGTCACTTAAGAGAAAAAAGAGTCAGTTATTTCTGGTATCTTTCAAAATTGCATCATATAAGAAATCAATCTTCCACTGAAGTTTTCTGTATTGAAGAGAAATATGACAGCTCAGGTATCTTTCACTGCAGTTAAATATTAATAAGTCAGAGTTCCAAATAATGAAGTAACCCTGTATTAAATTTTTCCAAATAAATATACAATAAAATTACTGAAATTTATCAGATACCTCCATATCCCTTAATAGATTTGCAGTTTCTTTATTAAGTGACATATTACTAACTGGCACTCTAGGATTCTAGAGACCATCCCCACTTTCTGAGAGCCCTCATTATGCAAATAATTTTCTTCAGGACTAATCTCTTTCCTAATCTCAAAGAACAAGTAAATTCTGAACTCCAGTGTAATCACCTGAGAGAATCCCTGAGATACGTGAAACAACCAACCTAACTGAATTTCTTAAATTAGAGAGGATCTCTAGTTTACATACCAGGCCACCCGACTACTGAAGATGATTCTCTAGACTAGACAATACAGTACCAGGAAGGAAATCGTCTTGATTTTCCAGGCTATAGGATCTCTGCCACAACTAATCAGCTCTGCCACTGTATTGTGAAAGCAACTATAGACAGTTTGTTTATAAACAAATGAGTGAAGTTGAGTTCTAATAAAGCTTTATATATGAACACAGAAATTTGAATCCCATATAATTTTCATATTATTCAAAATATTTTTCTTTGATTTTTTTCAAGCTATTTAAAAAATGTGAAATCAATTCATGTTTTTGTCTTGTGGGACATACAAAAGGAGATGACATACTGGATTTGGCTTACAGGCTGTAGTTTGCCTGACCTTCCCTGTTTTGCTGCTGCTACTGCTAAGTCACTTCAGTCATGTTCAACTCTGTGCGACCCCATAGATGGCAGCCCACCAGGCTCCCCCGTCCCTGAGATTCTCTAGGCAAGAACACTGGAGTGGGTTGCCATTTCCTTCTCCAATGCATGAAAGTGAAAACTGAAAGTGAAGTCTTTCAGTCATGTCCGACCCTTAGCAACCCCATGGACTACAGCCTACCAGGCTCCTCCATCCATGGGATTTTCCAGGCAAGAGTACTGGAGTGTGGTGCCATTGCTTTCTCCGTTCCCTGTTCTAGATTTTCCCAATTACCTCATTACCATTCCCACCTGTCATAGACTGTGATGGACTCACTGCTTTGTGGCTCCAGCTCCTTGCTTGCTCATCCCTTGTCCCCTCCCCCTCAATGTGGTTGATCCTAACATCTTGTTGCTTTGTAAATATGGAAAATAGAAATAAGGATATGAATATATACTTGTTAATTATATCTATTCTGTTTTAAAACAATATATTGATTTTACTAATGACAATAACAATCTTACCTTGAGAAAGCCAAAGGTTGACAATAAGGATTAAAAGATGAGAAAAGCTAAAGGAGATGGATTATCTAGCTAGAAGAAGACAAATTTAGGGATCAGTTCAGTTCAGTCACTCAGTTGTGTCCTACTCTTTGTGACCCCATGGACTGTAGCACGCCAGGCCTCCCTGACCATCACCAACTCCCGGAGTTTACACAAACTCATGTTTACTCAAACTCAAGTCAGTGATGTCATCCAACCATTTCATCCTCTGTCATCCCCTTCTCCTCCCGCCTTCAATCTTTCCCCAAATCAGGGTCTTTTCCAGTGAGTCAACTCTTCACATGAGGTGGCCAAAGTATTGGAGTTTCAGCTTCAGGNAGGAGAAGGGGACAACAGAGGCTGAGATGGTTGGATGGCATCATTGACTCAATGGACATGAGTTTGAGCTTACTCTGGGAGATAGTGAAGGACAGGGCAGCCTGGTGTGCTGCAGTCCATGGGGTCACAAAGAGTCAGACAGGACTGAGCAACTGAACAACAACAACAAATTAAAAATAACACTAGAATACAGTGGTCAATGTTAGAAGCAATAGTAATATTATGAAACATAATCAATGCCAGACATCTTCAATACCAAATCCTAAACTATTATTATTAGCTTTGCCTGTTCATCATGGCTTTCATCCACTAGTGATCTCTGTTCTTTCCCAGTTATAAATTCAGAATTAAAAGTATATAAAAAATGATGTCTCTGATGTCAGAGTTTCACTTAGTATTAATTCATTTTTCAAAGACCAGAATCTCACAGTTGTAGGTAAATTGTTGCTATTGGTCGGAGGCTTAAAAAATCCTTCAGCTTTAAAATAATGTTGAAAAACTGTTTTAACTATTTGTGTGCTAAGTCATGTTTAACTCTTTGCAACTCCAAAGACTGTAGCCCACCAGGCTCCTCTGTCCATAGGATTTCCCATGCAAGAATAGTGGAGTGGGTTGCCATTTCCTTCTCCAGCAGATCTTCCTGACTCAGGGAACAAACCTGGGTCTCCTGCATTGGAGGTGGTCTCCTTCATGCAGGCAGATTCTTTACTGACTGAGCCACCAGGGAAGACTTTTCAGGCTCCTCTGTCCTGGGATTTTCCAGGCAAGAATACTAGAGTGGGTTTTCCCATTTCCTCCTCCAGGGGATCTTCCCAACCCAGGAATTGAACCCATGTCTCCTGTGTCTTCTGCATTGGCAGGCGTATTCTTTACCATACCCACCTGGGAAGCCCCCCTTTAATGATAAGGCCATTAGATATTAAAGTCTGAATCTGGGTACTAATCTTATCTCAACCAATTATCCCCTAAAGTTAGAATCTGTGATCTTTTCTCAGGGAATATTCTATCAATACTTACACTAAGCACAAGCAATCAGTCAGAAAAGCACTCAAAAGGTACTATAACGGAAATTAAGAAATGTCTAGCAATAAATCAATAGAGTCTACCAGAAAACAGAAATACCCTGAGAAATTGTTTCTTTCCCCAGGCTGAAGAGTTCTTAAAATTTTTAAATTTAAACATCCAACCACAGGTTAAAGGATTCTTTAAAATTTCAAATATAAACATCAAACCTAGAGTGTAAAACAGTCCAGAAAGTACAGTGGGTAACAGTTTGGGAGGAAACACATTTCTACAGATGCCTTATTCATTCACCAGACATTGAGTAGGCATCTACCATCTGTAAGGAATACACACTCTTGGTCACCAAGGTGGTGACTAAGCCTTCATGGAGGAGGTGACATGGACTGCTAGGTGGGGAGTGCAAAAAGGGCATCCGAGGCAGAGCAAATGGCCCGAGTAAAGTTATGCATTGAGAAGTGCATAATGTACAGGGGGCCAGATTGTATGAAAGGCCTTCATGACACAGACATATCAGACTATGCTCTACATACCAGGAGGGAATCTCTGCAGGGCTTTTGTCTGTGTCAGAAAAGTCAGCACTTTAAAGGCTAAAATGCCTCCGGGAAACCAGAGGCAGAAGACAGTTGGGAGGTGAGAGACAGCACTCGTCTAGGTGAGAGACAGGGGTATGAAACAGGACCGTGGGAATGGAGGGGAAGAGGCGTGAGCCTGTGGGGAGATATGTCACAGCCACAGGGCTGGCTGACTGAGTGTGCGGGTACTGGGGGCGGTGTGAACAGGGCTGCATTGTAGAAGATGCCTGTGTCTGGAGCTATGGGAACGGCTCAGGGGGGCCACCTTTACTCAAGGTGGGAAAGCTGTGTGAGGAGCTTTTTGAAAAACTGAGCTAGAGAGACCTTTGGGCACACACGGGTGGAAATAGGGCACTCAGAGATACATCGTTAACTTTCTATTTCATGGATAGGTTGATTTAACAAACATTTCTTAAGTCTTTACTACATGTTATGAGGAGAACCTTGGCTGCATCAGGGTTCATGATCTAGGAAGTTCCCTAGTAAAAGCAGCCTTTAGTTTAACTGAAACATTTCCCAAATTAGCAAACCTAGTGGAGAAACTAAAGAAACATATTTAAATTTGCCAGATAAGTTAAGCTGTAATACTCTATCCTGTGGCAAGACTGAAGAAATAGACACACTCATGTATTACTTGGAGAAGGCAATGGCACCCCACTCCAGTACTCCTACCTGGAAAATCCCATGAGTGGAGGAGCCTGGTAGGCTGCAGTCCATGGGGTCGCTGAGACAGACACAACTGAGTGACTTCACTTTCACTTTTCACTTTCATGCCTCGGAGAAGGGAACGGCAACCCACTCCAGTGTTCTTGCCTAGAGAATCCCAGGGACGGGGGAGCCTGGTGGGGTGCCGTCTATGGGGTCACACAGAGTCAGACATGTCTGAAGCAACTTAGCAGCAGCAGCATGTATTACTAGTGGAAGTAAACAGTATACCTCTTTGGAAAGTTATTTGGAAGCATATATCAAGAGTCTTAAAAAGGATTATATTCTCTAAATCAGTAATTCCTTAGGCGATTCCAAAGGAAATAATCCCTAATTTACAAAGCATTTTGTATAAAGATGTTTATCACAATAGTACACGTGATAACAGTTTGAGAATTAGCTTGGAGGCCCAGTTGCAGCAGAATATTTTGGTAAATTATGACAAATATGCTAGATGGAATATCAAACAGTCATTAAAAACAATGTTTGAAAGAAGCTTGTTACTTATATTATTATGTCAACTGGGGAAAATGATATTCAGTAACACCACAACTGCATAAAATAAAACCAAAGGCCCATGAATCGAAAAAAAGAATAACTAGGAGGAAACACCACTGTCTTAATAGTGGCTGTTTTTCAGCACTAGAATGAGGTTTTCCTTATTTGATCTGTCCTTTTATGTTTCCCAAACTTTCTATCATAAGCATTTAATGACTGTTTAATCAGAAAAATAAGTTCTAACTAGAAAATACATAACGAAGACCAATGAGGACTGAGTGGAGACTGCCTTTGAAGTTGAAGATAGTCGAGAGGGCTCAGACTGTATGCAGGTACTTTGCTCTGGGTCTCTAAGGATGTAGAGCTGGTCTGGTACCCCAAGCTCTGCAGAGACATTTAGGAGGGACCAGGTTCTCTGAAGAAATGGCTAGGTGCTAATAAGATATCCCTTGAGTTTCTTCCACTGGTACTCCCCCCTGTCTGTTTTAGGAAAGATTAGGTCACCTCTGGATACCCTCAAAGGCCCACTGATGGTTCTGGTGAACTCGCAGTTTCCTGGGGCTTGTGTCATTTCCCCCTTTCCCTACACTGGCTTCTCAGACTCAGTGAGCCCAGAGCAGGTTGGGGAGGGGAGCAGGAAGCACGAAATTGCTCTGAGACACACCATAAACCCATAAAGTCTGAGAGGTTAAGCCAAGACTGAGGCATGAAAAGTGAAAATTCTCCATTCAACAATAATCTCCTCCCTCCCTCAACTCCTCTTAAAATGGAAAGAAAGGGTGCAGGATGACATTAGGCACTTTAAAATATGCAGAATTAGGAGCTGGAGCAGACCTCATTAACACCCGCCTCCAACATCATTAAGATGTTTCCAAGAAAATTAATTGAGAGACTCATTAAAAATAAATTAAGAAAAATGTGTTGCAGAGCGCCTGCACTCAGCTCATAAATCACAGCTCAGAGCTCCAGCCTGCTGCTCCGGCAATTAACTCCAACCTATTTGTTTTATCCTGACTGTGAAAATTAGAAAGCAGACGTGGAGATTAGATTAGGGACGTCTGTCAAGCGGAACTTGAAGTGAATATTTTAAGATACAAAATGGAAACCAGGAAAACAAAGAAAGCAGAGATTCCATTCTGAGGAGCTTGTCTTTGAAAAGTGACAGGCAGATGAAGGGTGTTGAGGGAGGGGAGAGCCTGGGGAAGGAATACATATGTTTGCTTGGGAGGCAGGAAGGACAGGGGGAGGGTGGGAGAAAAAACAACGGGCATTTGAACTTTTCTGACCAGGAAGAGCACAGAATATTTGCATTATAAATATAAACAAATCCACATCTCCTGAAGATGGCACTGAGACATAAAGTAGATGTTCCTGATGATACTAGCATATATCATACTTTAATGTTTAGACATATAGCCATTTGGTCTAATCACTCAAAACAGTTATTGGTCTCCTGCAATATGTTATGTATCGGTGATGACTACGTGGTCTGTTATATGAGGTGAAATATGTCAATTCCTTCTGTGTATCTCTATTCAACAATACAACCAAAGATTACTGAGTAGCGGGCACCTTGCCGGTCTCAATTGATGTATGTGATTTCATTTAACTTTCATATCTCCAAAGAAGAAAACCATTTTACAAGATGTAGAAACTGAGGCTTAGAGTAAAGCTTGATGTGTGGGAGTTACTTGTCAGGAAAAGGCAGAGTTGGGATTGCAACCCTGGTGTTTTAAATCTAAGACCTGGGCAGCCCTCAGTAACACGGCTTCTTTTCATCCAAAAGTACATATTGGGTCACTGTGTATTTCAACCCTCAAACTAGAAAGACTTTTTGTTCTTCCTTCCTTCCTTTATCTTCTCCTTCCACAATTATTTATTGCACACCCACAATATGCCAGGCATGGTCCCAGGTCTTGTGGGATAATAATGGGGGCATTGTTGAGTTTGGAAAGCCAAGCACTGAATAAGTCATTGCAAATGTGAGGGATGCTACAAAGGACATGCTGAGAACACTGCAAAGGGAAGCAGAGGCTGTCTATTATCTGGGTCATTGATTGAATGCCTACCGTGTATCAGCACTGAGGGCCTGGGTGTTGGATCTCCCACTTACTGACTACGAGACCTTAGGTAAGTCATTTAACATCTCAGTTTCCACATCTGTACAATGGGGATAATACTAGTACTTAACCTAGGGATTTATTTTGAGGATGAAATGAGAAAATCCATTAGAAACCCTTAGCAAAGTGCCTGGCTCAGAGTAAGCACTGAGTAAATGTCAGCAGTTATTATTTAGAGGTGACATTTAACTTGGTTCTTAAAGGAGTAGTAGGAATTTAATCAGAATTCCATTTCTGGGGACAGCTGCAGCCTTATGGGTGGTATTTAAAATTATTTGGGTCTTTCAAATAAGAGAGGGAGTGAATAATCTTGAGTAGCTAATAAGAATCTGTCATGCCAGACAATCTCACTGGGCCCAGGGTCTACTGCTCTGGGATGCAGAATCAAGTGTGGAATGCAGGAGGGCAAGGAACAATAGGCAGCTTTGCTTCTTTTCCTCCAAAGCATCTCACAAGTAGGGGGGGAAAAAGAGCCCCACGCACAGGGGAGAAAGGTTATGGCTGAGAAGGTGTGTCATGTAACAGAATTTTCACAATTCCTTCCTACTTTGCCTGGGAAATGGGATCATTAGTTAGTGGACTGGTATTAGGCTTTGGAAATTCAGTAACACTGCAGTCAATAGTTGTTTATTTTTCATTTGGTTTTAATTTAGTTTTCAAAAGATTTTGTAGAATCCTTGACTTGTTGGCCTGTTGGCCCATCCTTATTTGTAAGGATGTATTAATAACAAGCCCAAAGATGCCAATATCCAAGCTGACACTCAGCCAAATGTTCTGATATGTTCCTAACAGTTGCCCTTGATTGTGTTCTTCATGGACTACAAACAGTGACTGCTGTAAGGAGTTATTCAGTATTTTTAATATCACCCCTGGCAATAAAGAAGCCTGGACCAAAGCAAAGTTTGAAAAATATGAAACTTGAAAATAAAATACTTTTGTTAGAAATTTCCTTTTTAAAGTTTTCTAAGCTGGAATCAAGATTGCCAGGAGAAATATCAATAACCTCAGATATGCAGATGATACCACCCTTATGGCAGAAAGTGAAGAGGAACTAAAGAGTCTCATGATGAAGGTGGAAGAGGAGAGTGAAAAAGCTGGCTTAAAATACAACATTCAGAAAACTAAGACCATAGCCTTCAGTCCCATCACTTCATTGCAAATAGATGGGGAACCAATGGAAACAGTGACAGATCTTATTTTTCTTAGGTTCCAAAATCACTGCAGATGGTGATTGCAGCCATGAAACTAAAAGCCGCTTGCTCCTTGGAAGAAAAGCTGTGACAAACCNTGTCATTTCCCCCTTTCCCTACACTGGCTTCTCAGACTCAGTGAGCCCAGAGCAGGTTGGGGAGGGGAGCAGGAAGCACGAAATTGCTCTGAGACACACCATAAACCCATAAAGTCTGAGAGGTTAAGCCAAGACTGAGGCATGAAAAGTGAAAATTCTCCATTCAACAATAATCTCCTCCCTCCCTCAACTCCTCTTAAAATGGAAAGAAAGGGTGCAGGATGACATTAGGCACTTTAAAATATGCAGAATTAGGAGCTGGAGCAGACCTCATTAACACCCGCCTCCAACATCATTAAGATGTTTCCAAGAAAATTAATTGAGAGACTCATTAAAAATAAATTAAGAAAAATGTGTTGCAGAGCGCCTGCACTCAGCTCATAAATCACAGCTCAGAGCTCCAGCCTGCTGCTCCGGCAATTAACTCCAACCTATTTGTTTTATCCTGACTGTGAAAATTAGAAAGCAGACGTGGAGATTAGATTAGGGACGTCTGTCAAGCGGAACTTGAAGTGAATATTTTAAGATACAAAATGGAAACCAGGAAAACAAAGAAAGCAGAGATTCCATTCTGAGGAGCTTGTCTTTGAAAAGTGACAGGCAGATGAAGGGTGTTGAGGGAGGGGAGAGCCTGGGGAAGGAATACATATGTTTGCTTGGGAGGCAGGAAGGACAGGGGGAGGGTGGGAGAAAAAACAACGGGCATTTGAACTTTTCTGACCAGGAAGAGCACAGAATATTTGCATTATAAATATAAACAAATCCACATCTCCTGAAGATGGCACTGAGACATAAAGTAGATGTTCCTGATGATACTAGCATATATCATACTTTAATGTTTAGACATATAGCCATTTGGTCTAATCACTCAAAACAGTTATTGGTCTCCTGCAATATGTTATGTATCGGTGATGACTACGTGGTCTGTTATATGAGGTGAAATATGTCAATTCCTTCTGTGTATCTCTATTCAACAATACAACCAAAGATTACTGAGTAGCGGGCACCTTGCCGGTCTCAATTGATGTATGTGATTTCATTTAACTTTCATATCTCCAAAGAAGAAAACCATTTTACAAGATGTAGAAACTGAGGCTTAGAGTAAAGCTTGATGTGTGGGAGTTACTTGTCAGGAAAAGGCAGAGTTGGGATTGCAACCCTGGTGTTTTAAATCTAAGACCTGGGCAGCCCTCAGTAACACGGCTTCTTTTCATCCAAAAGTACATATTGGGTCACTGTGTATTTCAACCCTCAAACTAGAAAGACTTTTTGTTCTTCCTTCCTTCCTTTATCTTCTCCTTCCACAATTATTTATTGCACACCCACAATATGCCAGGCATGGTCCCAGGTCTTGTGGGATAATAATGGGGGCATTGTTGAGTTTGGAAAGCCAAGCACTGAATAAGTCATTGCAAATGTGAAAGATGCTACAAAGGACATGCTGAGAACACTGCAAAGGGAAGCAGAGGCTGTCTATTATCTGGGTCATTGATTGAATGCCTACCGTGTATCAGCACTGAGGGCCTGGGTGTTGGATCTCCCACTTACTGACTACGAGACCTTAGGTAAGTCATTTAACATCTCAGTTTCCACATCTGTACAATGGGGATAATACTAGTACTTAACCTAGGGATTTATTTTGAGGATGAAATGAGAAAATCCATTAGAAACCCTTAGCAAAGTGCCTGGCTCAGAGTAAGCACTGAGTAAATGTCAGCAGTTATTATTTAGAGGTGACATTTAACTTGGTTCTTAAAGGAGTAGTAGGAATTTAATCAGAATTCCATTTCTGGGGACAGCTGCAGCCTTATGGGTGGTATTTAAAATTATTTGGGTCTTTCAAATAAGAGAGGGAGTGAATAATCTTGAGTAGCTAATAAGAATCTGTCATGCCAGACAATCTCACTGGGCCCAGGGTCTACTGCTCTGGGATGCAGAATCAAGTGTGGAATGCAGGAGGGCAAGGAACAATAGGCAGCTTTGCTTCTTTTCCTCCAAAGCATCTCACAAGTAGGGGGGGAAAAAGAGCCCCACGCACAGGGGAGAAAGGTTATGGCTGAGAAGGTGTGTCATGTAACAGAATTTTCACAATTCCTTCCTACTTTGCCTGGGAAATGGGATCATTAGTTAGTGGACTGGTATTAGGCTTTGGAAATTCAGTAACACTGCAGTCAATAGTTGTTTATTTTTCATTTGGTTTTAATTTAGTTTTCAAAAGATTTTGTAGAATCCTTGACTTGTTGGCCTGTTGGCCCATCCTTATTTGTAAGGATGTATTAATAACAAGCCCAAAGATGCCAATATCCAAGCTGACACTCAGCCAAATGTTCTGATATGTTCCTAACAGTTGCCCTTGATTGTGTTCTTCATGGACTACAAACAGTGACTGCTGTAAGGAGTTATTCAGTATTTTTAATATCACCCCTGGCAATAAAGAAGCCTGGACCAAAGCAAAGTTTGAAAAATATGAAACTTGAAAATAAAATACTTTTGTTAGAAATTTCCTTTTTAAAGTTTTCTAAGCTGGAATCAAGATTGCCAGGAGAAATATCAATAACCTCAGATATGCAGATGATACCACCCTTATGGCAGAAAGTGAAGAGGAACTAAAGAGTCTCATGATGAAGGTGGAAGAGGAGAGTGAAAAAGCTGGCTTAAAATACAACATTCAGAAAACTAAGACCATAGCCTTCAGTCCCATCACTTCATTGCAAATAGATGGGGAACCAATGGAAACAGTGACAGATCTTATTTTTCTTAGGTTCCAAAATCACTGCAGATGGTGATTGCAGCCATGAAACTAAAAGCCGCTTGCTCCTTGGAAGAAAAGCTGTGACAAACCTAGATAGCATATTAAACAGCAGAGACATTACTTTGCTGACAAAAGTCTGTATAGTCAAAGCTATGGTTTTTCCAGTAGTCATGTATAGATGTGAGAGTTGGACCATAAAGAAGACTGAATGCTAAGAACTGAAGCTTTCGAATTGCAGTGTTGGAGAAGACTCTTGAGAGTCCCTTGGACTGCAAGGAGATCAAACCAATCAATCCTAAAGGAAATCAACCCTGAATATTCATTGGAAGGACTGATGTTGAAGCTGAAACTCCAGTACTTTGGCCACCTGATGCAAAGAACCAACTCATTGGGAAAGACCCTAATACTGGGAAAGATTGAGGGCAGGAGGAGAAGGGGGTGACAGAGGATGAGATGGTTGGATGGCATCACCGACTCAATGGACATTGGTCAAGTTGCTCAGTCATGTCCGACTTTTTGCGACCCCATGGACTGTAGCATACCATGCTCCTCTGTCCATGGGATTTTCCAGGCAAGAGTACTGGAGTGGGTTGCCATTTCCTTCTCCAGGGGATCTTCCTGACCCAGGGATCGAACCCAGGTCTCCCGCATTGTAGGCAGACACTTTACCGTCTGAGCCACCAGGGAAAATTCTGGAAGTTGGTGATGGATAGGGAGGCCTGGCGTGCTGTGGTTCACAGGGTTGCAAAGAGTCGGACGTGACTGAGCGACTGAACTGACTGACTGAGGGAGAAGGTGAAGGACAGAGAGGCCTGGCGTGCTGCAGTCCGTGGGGTCGCAAAGAGTCGGACACGGCTGAGTGACTGAATAACAAATCTCTACCTTAAAACTTAGAAATTTTTTGAAGGAGAAATACCTAGGAAGGATAGTATTGTAAGCACCTATCAAGCAGGATGAGTTTCACATCCATTCTAGCTTTTTTTTCTTTTTGGTCATGCAGCATGTGGGACCTTAGGTCCCTGAACAGGGTTTGAACCTGGGCCCCCTGCAGTGGAAGCATGGAGTCTTCACCATTGGACTGCCAGGGAAGTCTCTTCACATCTTTTCCAATTGACAGAATTTGACAGGGGAAAGGAAGTAAGCATACATGCCATGGTAGCCATGGAAGGGTACAACACTGAGATCTCTGAAACTTAAAAAAAAAAGCAAACAGCTACTTGAGAAGTATTGTCTTCAACTCCGTCTTCTCCCTGGCCCCATGTCTGAATAGGTATCATATTCTATGGATTCTGCATTCTCCATATCTTCTGCATCCATCTCTCTTTTTGATCCCCCTCTGCTTGAGTTTGGCTCTTTCCTGTCTAAGCTCTTGCAAAAACCTTCTACTGACTTCCTCAAGTTTCCTGTGCTTTACTCCGTTGACAGACGTATTGTCCTATAGCTTAGATACAAGCCTTTGATATTTACAGAATAAAATTCCAGCTTTTCAACTTGCTCACCTTGAATCTGGCCACTAGTGATCTTTTTAGTCAGCTCTCTCACTGCTTCCTCCTTTCCTAATTGCGTGTTTTTGACTTTTGCCCAACCAGACCATTCATTATTTCCCAAAACACCCAGTATGTTTCCCACGCCATTCACTCCCCCATTATCTTTGTCATACTGCCACAATTCACCTCTGGCTAATAAATTTTAACCTTTTATTCAAACTCCAGTTCAAAGGCTCATTTCCATAAAGCTATATGACTTTGCCTCTCCCAACCTCAGAAAGAAGTAGTTTATTTTTAGAGTGTGCACAATGTCTTCCAATACTTGTTGAACGACTGAATAAACTTTCTCAGAACAATAATCACAATGTCTCTTACACCTCAACTGATTGTAGTATGTGCATTGGTCTGTCACCTCCCTAGATTCCAGGCTTCCTAAAGTTATGAACCTTATTTAGTTTGTTGTCTCTCACTGAATCTGTACCTTGCACATAGTAAGGACTCTTTATTTTTTTTTATTTTTTATTTTTTTAGTAAGGACTCTTTAAAATTTTGTTATACTTTACTTACAGTGAAATTTAAGTGCTTTGGCATATTATTTCATTTGTTTTTGGTTACTTATGCAAATAAACATATAGTTCTGCTCTTGGTAATGGAGGATTAATGGCATGTGTAGGTTAATTTACTTGTGACACATGGTGGTGGAGCTGAGGCCAACTTCCCACCTCTGGTCCAGGGCTCTTTTATCCATCATACTTCATCCACATATTGACATTCTCAAAGAACTAGAGCACTTCACAATACTTAGTTTACCTAGAAGACGATAACTGACTAGAGAAGTGATGATAAACCACACATCCTTCCCATGCATCGAATGATGTAGAGATGATAAATCAGTGCTAATCAGACACAAAACACCTTGTTTTCACTTACTCTCCTAAGACCAAAGTTACCACCTTGGCTCACTCTCTCATCTCCCGACAGGAGGGAATTCAGGAAGTCGACAGCCCTTCACAAAATCCTGGAAACTCTTAGTTGGATGTAATCCTCTTCATATTGCCTATAAATGCTAGGTGAGTGGTCACATTTCAAGAACTAAGGCTGGGCTACAGATGAACAAATTACCACATTTTGTTCCTTTACCTGAGACCACATGCACATGTGTGCACATGCATGTATTCTCACACACAGACAAACAGACACACACACACACACACACACACAGAGTCAATCTTCAGGGGCCAAAGTGTCTCTAAGCTACCAGTAATGACTCTCTGAAATGTCCTACCCAATTTCTTCCTGTCAGTGCTGTGTTTTCACTGAACAGGGTCATCCCCAGCAGGAGACTACACCCTGTGCTACGGAATCCATCCTTTCTGTCAAACTACATGTTTTTATGCTTTCTGGGCTGGTCCAGGCTTTGTGAGCACCGTCTGTGTGTTCCTCTGGGAGTTCTTTGTTTACAAGATTATTCTGGGCTGTGGCTCTCTTTTATACCTTATCGGTATTATCTAGTGTTTCCTATAATAATAATTAGAGCGATTAGCATGGCCAGTGACTTTGGACTGATTGAGTCTCTTAAGCTCATACGCAGGTAGGAAAGATTTAACTGCCCTGGTTCTGTCAGGGTCCAAATGATCCCTTGGTTTCCTCTGCTTAGTCAAGCATTTCTGGGGTTAATTTTCATTAAAATGACCCTGACACTAATGACAAGTGACTGTTTCTGCCCCCATTTGCAATTTAATAATAATGTCCTTTTGTTTGCTTCTCACTACAGGGTATAGAGACATTGCCGAAAGCCTCCATTTGTCCCCATTACATATCATTCTTAATTTTAATATCAGAATTGTTTCTTTAAAAGAATCTTGTCTCTCTTTTAGAATACAAAATATCTAAGGACAGGAACTTTGTTTTCCACAACCAATACAGTAGGCAACTGAAATGATAAACAAAGTAAGAAACAAGTAATTCCATGTCTGAGTGAACAAAATTCTAGGAATTTACAAAGAAGCATTTATGCTTGAATCTGGCCACAACATAGCATGAAAAACCTTTTGTGAGTTCCTTAGCTCCTTGATCTCCATCAGCAAAAATAGGGATAATAATGCTTACCACGAAAGGTGTTAGTGAAGATGAGGAGAGAAAAATGTGAAAGCATGGAGCAGGGCTTAATATGCATCTGAGTATACTATTATATTACCAGATAGCCAAGACTCAAAGAAGCCACCCTAAATGGCCATGAAAATGTAACTAAAGCAAAAAGAATTTAATATATTACTTTTATTTGATTTCATTTGTACTAAAGAATAAAGCTATGAAATTTAGTGGCTCAGCTGATAAAGAACCCACCTGCAAATGAAGGAAATACAGGAGATAAGGGTTCGATTCCTGGGTCAGGAAGATCCCCTGGAGGAGGAAATAGTAATCCACTTCAGTATTCTTGCTTGGAAGATCCGATGGACAGAGGAGCCTGGCAAGCCACAGTCCATGGGGTTGCAAAGAGCTGGACATGACCAAACACACATGCACAGAAATTGTAAAGACTATTTAGCTTAACTTTCTCATTTTCCAGGCAAAGAAACTGAGATCCAGAGATTTAACTTCAAGGTTATATGACTAGTAATTAGCATAGATCGATTTCCCTTACATCCTGCACACATGATAGTTTGCATTGTTGTTCTCAAGGATGTGTTAAAGAACTAAAGGATCCTTCCTCTTGAGTCTGGGGTGAGAATGAGTAATGACAGCAATTCATCTTGAATAAGTTTAAGAAAAAAAAAATATATATATAACTTCTTGTTATGCTTCTAATGATCAAAGAAACATACACTCATTCTAGAAAATTTGGAAGAAAAATAGAAGAATAAAAGTTAAAATTGTCTAAAGTTCAAATACTTGGTGATAAATGTTTTGAACACTTTAATATGTTTAATAAAATTGGAGTGATTCTATATATTTTTTGTATTTGAGTTTTTTAAATTTGACATTATTCTATAGATGTTTCCTCCATATAATTGAAGTCTTTGAAAACATGATTTTAAAGGGTTGAATAATATAACCTATGTAGATTTATTGTAGCTCAGAAGGTAGAATGGCATGCCCTTATGAGTTAGAATGAAATTCTGACCCCGTCCATTAATAGTTGGGTGATGCAAAACCAGCTACATATCCTTAGTAGGCCTCAGTTCTTACATCTGCAAAATATTGATAATATTCACTTCCTGTGATTTCTATCAAGGTTAAATGGTTTAGAGTATACATGCACTTAGCATTGTGCCTATACACAGTCAGCATTCAGTAAATGGTAGCTATTTATTATTGCTATTGTTTTATCACACTCATTATTGGCCATTTAGAGTGTTTCTCAGTTCAATTCAGTTGCTCAGTCGTGTCTGACTCTCTGCGACCCCATGAATCACAGTACGCCAGGCCTCCCTGTCCATCACCAACTCCTGGAGTTCACTCAGACTCACATCCATCGAGTCCGTGATGCCATCCAGCCAATCTCATCCTCTGTCGAACCCTTCTCCTCCTGCCCCCAATCCCTCCCAGCATCAGGGTCTTTTCCAATGAGTCAACTCTTCACATGAGGTGGCCAAAGTACTGGAGTTTCAGCTTTAGCATCATTCCTTCCAAAGAAATCCCAGGGCTTATCTCCTTCAGAATGGACTGGCTGGATCTCCTTGCAGTCCAAGGGACTCTCAAGAGTCTTCTCCAACACCACAGTTCAAAACCATCAATTCTTCGGCGCTCAGCCTTCTTCACAGTCCAACTCTCACATCCATACATGACCACAGGAAAAACCATAGCCTTGACTAGATGGCCCTTAGTTGGCAAAGTAATATCTCTGCTTTTGAATATGCTATCTAGGTTGGTCATAACTTTTCTTCCAAGGAGTAAGCGTCTTTTAATTTCATGGCTGCAGTCACCATCTGCAGTGATAGTTATAAATAAATATGAGATAGGTAGTGTCTCCATAGCCATCAATGTAATCTACCTGAAGTGTACCTCTGTTCTGGTCACTTTCTTGCTTAAAGATCTCCAATAACTCATCAAATGTTTCCAACTTTCTTTTCAGCAGTGGAAACCTTCTTTTAAATATCATAAGTAGGACTTCCCTGGTGGTCCAGTGGTTAAGAATCTGCCTGCCAATGCAGGGGATGTGGGTTCGATCCCTGGTCCAGGAAGATTCCACAAGCTGTGGGACAACTAAGCCCATGCACCACAACTACTGAAGCCCAGGTGCCTAGAGCCCACGTGCTGTGCAACAAAACAAGCCCCTGCAATGGGGAAACCCGTGCACTGCAACTAGAGTAGCACCCCCAACCCCTGCATGTGCAGCAATGAAGACCCAATGAAGCAATGAAGACCAAAGGCAGCCAAAATAAATAATAAACAATTTAAAAAATATCTTAAGTAAAGTTTCCTAAGGGTGGCAATCAGAGCCTGGACCAATTCCCCTGACCCCCTGCCCCACCTCCCTGTAAAGAAAGGTCCCTGAAGCTCCTGAGAAACACTAGGATTACCCTGGACACACTGGGAGAACCTCTGACCTACAGAGTCAAAGTGAGGCCACAGAACATAGTATATGACATCACCAAACTGTCCATTCTCAAAAGACCCTGATGTAGTTTTTTTTCCCTAGCATTTTGCTTATGTTTTTGCTTCTCAATGGAATGTCCTTACCTGCCATCTTCCCAAGGATCAACTCAACCCAAAACATCACTTCTTCCAGGAAGCCTTCTCTGCCCCAGGCTGGTGAGATCCCCCTCTTCCCTGTCCCCATGATACCCAGCCAAGTTCTCTATCATTGTGGGTACCACATCCCCTGATGCTCTGAACTTTGAACTCTTGGAGGACAGAGACTGTGTCTAACTCAGAGATGTATTCCCAGTTCTCAGGAGAGTGTCTGGAACTGATAGATACTCACTAAAACTATTTGTGATGAATAAATTTTGAAGTGCCTCTCTGATTATTTCCTTAGAATAGTTTTGCAGAAGCAGCATTACTGGGTGAAAAGGGATGAACATTTCCATGTCTCTTGAGATATTTTGGTAAGTTTTATTGAAAAACAAAAAGTGGTAAGACACTCATTTGGAACACAACTCTCTCTCCTGTGTCCATTAGTATCTCCTATTTGTGTTTGGGGGTAGAGCTAAAGAAGCCAATGTTTGAACCACAAAATTTTTTGACTGTTTCTGATGCCAGAGAGAGGTACCAGCATTTGGGGTAACCAGTACAGAACAAGGTTCTAAATATGTTGCTGTCCAATAGCTCACCTCATCAGATGACTGGACACTCACAATGCTAAAGTATGGTGATTTTAGCCAATTTTCACCCATGTGATATGGGTTTATTGATATCTCTTGTGGGAGGGGTATCATGTGATGATTAAATTGAATTAAGTAGTCTGACACACACAAAATCCTAATACATTTGTGGGCTTCCCAGGTAGTGCTAGGCAGGTAAAGAACCTGCCTGCCAATGCTGGAGACATAAGAGACATGGGTTTGTTCCTTGGGCTGGGAAGATTCCCTGGATGAGGAAATGGCAACCTGCTCTAATATTCTTGCCTGGAGAATCTCATGGACAGAGCAGCCTGGTGGGCTATGGTCCATAAGGTTGCAAAGAGTTGGATGGGACTGAAGGGACTAAGCACACACGTACACACATACATTTGTGTGTTTTTACTACTTGTTAATGAGGGGAGCTGGACGAGGGGGAGTTGGATAATCTGGACTACAGCAAAAGGTAGGTAGCACTACAAGTTTAGGAAGTAATGAAACTGATCTCTTTGATTAGCTTTGTTTTTCATAGAATTCCGAATGCCCATATGTAAGCTGTTCCTCTATAACTGGTTTATCCTATTTAATCACATGGAAGATAGAGAAACTATAATTATAATCTTAAATTTTAAGGGAAATTGAATAAACTTAAATAATTTTTTTAATAATTGAATCGTTCTCCTTTATTTTATTTATTTTTTTTTAATTTTAATTTTTTAGTTTGTTTTGCTTTACAATACTGTACTCATTTTACCATACATTGACATAAATCAGCCATACAATTTTAAAATGTTACACATCTCTGTGTCCTTATTGAATTCTATAGTTTTACTTACTTAGGACTTCAAAAATTAAAATCTGTAGCCCAGACTTCTCTTGAGTTCAGACTCATACATCCAACTCCCTGGATGTCACACTGGTAAACTCAGTACACTCAAAGCTGAATCCATCACCTCCTCTCTCCCCATATTTCTACAACCTTGTTATTCCTCCTGTCTTCCTGTCTATTGAGTAGTTCAAGCAAAAATTGGGGAGTCATCATCACCTTTTTCTTGTTCTCACCCTCTACATCTAATTAGATGCCAAATCCTCTTGTCCTGATGCCTAAATATTTCTCATGCTCATTCTTTCTTCTCCATCACCACTGTCACTGTCCTGGGCCAGTCTCTCATTATTTTTCTTGCTTGGATTATTGCAGTAACCTTCCAACGGGTCTCCCTGATTCTGGTCTTGCTCTCTCCACTCCATCACTCACATCTCTGTCATGAGCATATAATCAATCTGGATGAAAAGGAGCTGTAAACGGCAATAGATATCAATGTCTTCAAATCATGTTCTTTAAAAAATATGATGTCATAGGTTAAGACATAATCAGTTAAACATAGTTCTCCTGGAGACAGGTTGACTGCTCAGCACAAGAATCAAATGAAATATAACAATGAACAATATATCAGTTCACTTGAAATAATACTCATGGAGAACCGACATTTATTGGATTGTGCAGAGATGATGTGGAGCTTAGTAACACTGGAACGGCATGGTGGATTAAGATGAACTTCTCCAGCACTGCAGGGGCCACAGGGTCTTTGTGAACATGGCAGGGAAAGGATCATTTACTATTATAGCTTGATAATTCCAGGATCCAAAGTCACAACAAACAGGAACAGGTTTTCTACCCCCAAATGATAAATACCTTGTTAAAGAGATGGGCAGGGGCCTTTTTCAGTGTTATAAACACAAAAAGCCCCCAAATACTAAGGGCTTTAAGCGAGGATGTTACCAGTATCTCGAGCCTATAACACATCTACTGTCCTCAAGTTAAAAAGAGGAAACCATCTAAGTTTAGCATGTTCAGAGAAAAGAGCAAAGACTGCAAAATGGAATGAAGTCTGGAGATTGGAATAAAGCAAATAAGACTTGCAAACTAGTAGAAATGAGACATAGTATTTTTATGTTTCCCAAACTATCTGTGGTAAAGAACAGTTTTTAAAAATATCCAAATCATCATAGACTAATACTTTTAAAAAATACAATAAAATTAATACTAGAAAACTGAGATAGGAAAGAAAGAAAATACCATGACTATTTTTATGACTATATTACCCAGACATAAAACTACTCTGTCAAGCTGCTAAAAAATTTTCACATTCTTTTCTTAAAACTTTTTTTTTTGATGTGGACCACTTAAAAAGTCTTTATTGAATTTGTTATAATATTGTCTCCATTTTATGTTTCGGTTTTATGACTGAGAGGCATGTGGGATCCTAGCTTCTCAACTGGGGACCTGGGAACCTGCATCCTGTGCACTGGAAGGTGAAGTCTTAATCACCAGACCACCAAGGAAGTCCTAAATTTTCTTATTCTTAATTTTTGTATTTATGAGATCATGAATCATTAAAACTGTTCACTGATTGGCAGTGGTCCATGGACCATACTTTGAGTAGCACTGTTTTGAAGGGTTTATTCAAGATAAATGGCAAAGACTTTTATCACAAAGATATATTCTTGGGAAGACATTAATCTGTTAATTAATGTTCATGTATTGCAAGGAGATCAAACCAATCAATCTTAAAGGAAATCAACCCTGAATATTCATTGAAAGGACTAATGCTGAAGCTTCAATACTTTGGCCACCTGAGGTGAAAAGCTGACTCTTTGGAAAAGACCCTGATGCTGGTAAAGACTGAAAGCAAAAGGAGAAAGGGACAACTGAGGATGAGATGGTTAGATAGCATCACTGACTCAATGGACATGAATTTGAGCAGGGAGATAGTGGGGGAAAAGGAAGCCTGGGCTGCTACAGTCCATGGGGTTGCAAACAGTCTGGCATGATTTAGCAACAAAACAGCAACCCTCTTTCTTTCAAATCTAAAAACATTTGGGCAATTTGGGTCTTGGAAAACGTCCATCTCTGGTCAGGTCAAGTTGGCAAATCTTTATGAGAAAATACCTATCAATACAGTGAGCTTCAAGTCAACCTCTAGGAAAACAATGCCTGTGTGGATTAAACACTCTCATCAGACATATATAAGCTATGACTATAATGCTGACTGTATTGTTTAGTGGTGGATTTTTCAATCAACAATTAAGAATGTCCCTCCATCCCACCCAGATCTCAATCAATTATCACCATGTCTGGTTTGATAGTCACAGGGATAACACTAGTTATAGGGCAGATTTCTTTAGCCTGTATTGAACAATAAATATTCATCAAGGATAAGCAATAAGCAGGCTTCTTGTTGTCCTTATTCTAAATACAAGGGCAGCTGTCTCTCTCTGAAAACACTTGCATAGTCTCTGTTTAAACAGCAGACGGAAGATCTCAGCTTCTCAGGTCTACTATTGTTTTATTATTAGTAAAAAGGCTAAGAAATATTGAAGAAGGTGGGATAGTAAAAAGAAAGGATGGGAAGAGGTTTCTATTTCTTACCTTTAAAATCTCGTTCTGACCCAGTAGATGTGAATTTGAGCAAACTCCAGGAGATAGTAAAGGACAGGGAATACTGTGACTTTGAAACCCCATTAGGAGTCACATTTAATGTGACTCTCATGGGCTGTTTCTCATATGGCCTATGGTGAAATGATACTTAGTGATAACTTTAGAAATAAGGAAATGGATATAATGCAAAAAGAGGATAAATGCATCAATTTATATATCAACCTCTAATTTAAGGAGACTGATACACAGAGTTTGGAGGAGAGAAGACTTCAGGGAGGTAACCTTCGAGAAGGTGAAATATTGAAGTCCCGTGGAAGTGAGAGTTCACAATGGCAAGCACATATCTAACATGTTCTAAACAGTGGCAATGCAAAATTTATAAAAATCTGTTTTTGTTTTTTGGTATAGTATCAGAGGCAGACATATATACAAGTAATTATAAAATGGTGGGAGATAGAAATAGAAATCTGTACAAGGTACAGATGTTGTACAAATGACAGAGTGATCAACTCTATCAGGTAGAATTCTGGTAAGAGAATATAAAAGGTTACAAAGCAGTTATATTGGTAAAGTGACTCCCAAAATCTTAAGGAAAATCATTACTAGAAGTTACTAAGGGGAAACATAACGTCGAATTCACCTTCAGTTAAGTATGTGTATATAAATTTCTCACTTGTAAGTTCAGTTCAGTTCAGTCGCTCAGTAGTGTCTGACTCTTTGTGGACATAGGTTAAAACATCTTTCCTCCATTAAAAACTATATGCACACATATCAACACTCCTATCCCTGAGCCTGATCCACCTCATAAAATTCTTCTTCAAGGAGGATCGTTTGNAACGTCGAATTCACCTTCAGTTAAGTATGTGTATATAAATTTCTCACTTGTAAGTTCAGTTCAGTTCAGTCGCTCAGTAGTGTCTGACTCTTTGTGGACATAGGTTAAAACATCTTTCCTCCATTAAAAACTATATGCACACATATCAACACTCCTATCCCTGAGCCTGATCCACCTCATAAAATTCTTCTTCAAGGAGGATCGTTTGAATAAGCACTGGAGGGATTCACAAAAATGCAAATAATAATGGATGAAGAGGATGGGCTCTACTTGGCTTAAACCTTAAAGAGAAGACACATGGGTTCTTTTGATCCATTCATTTATGAATAGGCATCAATACTTGTCCCTGACATGCTCATCATATAGTGGTGGTAGAGGGACTGGGTGCCTATAATAAATGCTCCCATGTAGAAAGGGCAAGTGGAAATAATGCAGCATCCCTGGTTCGTAGCAATTCTGAAATCTTTGTGGGATGACATGGAAGGGGCTCCCTTAGAGGTAAGGACAGTTCAGTGTTCTCCACGACTCTGAGAGGCCCCATTTTCCCCCCTTTATTTGGCCATATCTGAAAAGGGTATGGAAAAATGTGCTTTCTAGAGTGACTTGGCCTGCTTGCTATAGAAGACTGGGAACTTCAATGTCATTTTTGTCTCAGATAGTCATATTTTAAAAAATCGGTCTAGGTTCGATGCAGAAGGCTTGGGATTGATGGGCGGGGATGATCTGGAGGGATGGTGTGGGGAGGGAGGGGGAAGGGGGGGGTCCGGATTGGGAACTCAGGTACACTTATGGCTGATTTATGTCAATGTATGGCAAAATGAGTACAGTATTGTAAAGCAAAACAAACTAAAAAATAAAAATTTAAAAAATAAAAAATAAAAAATCTATGTCGGTGGCTCTTTGGGAAGTGTTGTAGTCTTATTATTAAATCTTCCAATCCATGACCATTTATTTAGGTCTCTGATTTCTTTCAAAATGTTTTGTTAACATTATATCTTCAAAAGTGTAGCTAGCTTTGTATTTATTTGACCTGGGTCAACTCCGTATGTTAATAATCAATTGCTCAGCTCTTTGGAGACATGCATTGCTCTAGATTTGACTACAGGTACCTTGAGCTCTGAGTTCTGTGGGAGAACAGGCCATCAGGCAATCCATGGGCAATAGCAGGGAATCATGAGATGACTACCATGTTTTGAACATATCATCAGAAACATGGGTCTTATTGTATAAGTAAGACTGTTTCCAAAATGCTGGACAACTGAATCTATTTTCCAAAATGAGAACCATTCCCTCTACTCCAGTGGTTTTTCAATTAGGGGATATTTGGCAATGTCTGGAGACATTTTAGTTGTCAAAACTTGGGAGGGTGTTACTGGCCTCTAGTGGGTGATGCCAAACATAAAATGCATAAGACAGACCTCTTCTTGCCTCTGCTCCCTATCTGCAACAACGAATTATCCAGCCCAAAATGTTAATAGTGCTTAAGTTGGGGAACCCTATTCCTAACAAGACATGGACACACATACTACTCTGGATAGCTACCCAAAGCAAACACCCTGCCCCGTATTTCTGTGTTCATCCCACCAGCCAGATGTATTATATGTTCTTCAATTTATTCTTCCCTAGAAGCAAAAAGTAGGGTCAGAGAGACTATGAAAGCCCACTTGTTTTGATACTTGAAGGATTCACAATTTTCTTTAACCCTTTCATTGTCTGTTGATCATCACATCGCCACCCTCCCAATTATTTGTTGATATTTTTTAACAGAATACCTGATCTTTTGAACCTCCTTTTTAAGCTACCAAAGATTCTTTATCATGCTAAAATACATCCTCAAAATTTGATACAAATTTTCTCTCTCCTTTTAAATTCTTAGTGAAGCCTTTTTTTAGATCCTTTTAAAGGGAAAGCAGAGATATTTGGGAAGACCTGTTCTGGTTTATAATAATGTCTGATTTGTCATCACATTATCTAGTGCCTCCAAGAATGTTCCTGTTGTCATTGTGTTTGCAAAGAAAATCCATCAGCTTTCACATTAAAATAGGGGATATACTTGAGGATGCAAGGGTTTCATGCTAAAGACCTCAGGGTCCTCAAGCACTCAGGAGATATTTTAATAAAAATGTGCAGAACATTTCAGACAGAGATTAGTCCAGCAAGAGACAGAGTATAACAAAAAGGAAATTCTAGATGCAAAAATACCTATAGTTCATGTCAGGCAGACCTTTCCTCAGAGAGCAAGGCAGGATTATGTCCTCCAGGGATCTAAATTCTAGAAGAAGAGAAGGAAATAATGCTGGTTTAGTCCTAGTTTCAGCTGTCTCATTCAGAGCCAGGCAGGATTTCAGAGACTACAGTGAGAATCCATGTTCAAATATGACTGAATTATTCTAATATTTCAGATGAAAATAGAAATAAAGGAGCGTGACTTGTGGAAGCAGCATTTGCTTTCTTGACTAGTTCCAAATGTCTCTACTATTTTCCTCAAAGGATAATTCTGCCTTCTAATAGAATTCCTGACTAGGCAGATAGTTTTGTTAGATAGATGTTCTATTAACATTTTGCTTTTCTTCATCTCATACCATTTTCCATTTTATTCCTTTGTATCAAGGTTGAAAATGTATATGATTCTTATCTCTTTCTTAGGTTTTTCTTTTTTTTTTTTTTCATGGTGACATCTGTGCATTAATCATTGTTTAGCCAAGCTGCAGGGACCTGATTCTTTTAATAGGAAGAGAGCATGCCACTATGGAAAGCATGTCAGCCAGCTAGTCAGACAGCTGGATGCTAGCCTGGTATCTGCCATTCTCTGGCTGAGTGTCCTAGGACAAGTCATTTCTCTATTGTTTTAGTTGAACTGAGGTTGTACCAAAACATCTCCAAGGGATCATTTCCATCTCAAATATTCTCTCTGTCTAATCTTCTTTTATAGACACAAGAATAGTTTCATGGTAGTAAAATATTTTCATTTCTTCACTTATTTTGCAGTTTATTGTGTTTGTGTATCATGTGTGTGTGTATACTAGCAGTGAAGGTGGGAGTGGATAAAGGGGAGAGAATGGACTAGTTAACTTTGGAAGACAATAACAAGGTATAAAAATCTGAAATATAACTTGTGTTGAAGATGATACCCAGGTATTTAAATACCTCTATTAGAGGAAATATGTAAGCATTCATCATGATTAAAAAAAAATAGCATTCCCAGAAATGTCATTCCCTCCCTCCCCCAGGACAGATGAAGCACCTGCAGATTCTGACCGGCCAGTGAAACAGCCACGAAAACCCTTATGCTTTTATAAAGCAGGACCAGGCTTTGAAGCTTCAGCTTAAAACACCCCAGCACCTCCGAGCTATAATGAGCACAGCATTTCCCTAGTCAAAACATCCTGATTCTATTTATAGGCGTTCCTTATCTGAATAACAAACAGGAATAGCAGACTATTCTTACATCATTTTCCTTCAACTACCCTACTATTAAATACAATGTCAGCAATTAAAAAAAAAAAAATCCAGAACCACAAAACCTAACAGTGGGTTTAGTTAATTACCTTCAAGAAGACAATGACCAACGCATATTTGAATAGCCGATGTCCTGCAAGAATACTGTATTTGATTGGCTTTTGTTTACCCGGATTTCCGATATCTCCCTTGCCATTTCATGGGGGAAAAAGGTTTCAGTTCTTTAAGTGATTCCAGAAATATCCAGTCTCCCTAGTTGAAGGGAGGCTGCATTCATCTGTTAGGTGACCTCCCTCAGCTGATGTTGCTTTAAATAAGGACGGCAGACAATACGGCATCCGGGGAGACAGCCACGATTCACTTGTATTATTTTTCCAATGTGAGTTTGTATTAGGTTATTTAATGGACCACATTATACTCAGTAGGTACAGAATCCATACCCCCAAAAGGCTGGTGCTTAATTCCATTCCTCCAGTCTGTTTTAAATAAGCCCATTTTCTCCTGTGCATATAATCTTCATTATCACAGAAGTTATTTTTAATTTATAATTAACATAGTCTCCTTATTACGGATGCCTTGATCGACTTAGACCCTCCAGACACATCTTGTCTGGCACAGAGCTGGCTGTGTCCTGCAGTTCTCCAAATGTGCAGTAGGTGTCTATCTTAGCCTTTCCTTCACCCTTCCTCCTCTCGTCCCTGACACTGTGATATAGTGCATAATTCCAAAATGGCAGCTTTTTGAAAATTCACCTTGATTATCAGACATTAAAAGTGACTCATCCTGCAGTGACTGTCTGGCAGAAGGGATGGGATCAGACAGCAAGACAATGAGGGGACTGGGCGCATTAGCGCACTAGATTACAGAGCCCATCAAAAATACCTTTGTTCTGTCAAAGATCCAATCATTTACTAGTTGTGTTCTGCAGAGGAGAAAGAATGAGAAGAAAAAATCCACCAAACAAACAAACAAAAAATTCCATCCAAGAATTTAAAACCTCCTCAGATCTCTTTATTCTGAGAAGGGAGGGAAGTGTCTGATCAACCATCTCAAGAGGAGGAAAGATGGGGGATTGCGCTTCTGAAATGGGAATCCATAGAACCTTTTCTTTCAGCAGCTATCAAATTTTCTACACTAGATTCTGTTTTCTGGGTCTCAGTAAGGGGGAAATTGATAAGCTAACAGCATTTGGTTTTGCCTATGGCTGCACTCAGCCTGATCTGCTGCTGAATATTTACAAGACAAAATATTTCATAATTAGAACATTCATTTTCATTAAGAGGAAATCTTCTGATTTCTATCACTTCATATTATAGTGCTAACTGAGAAATGTGTGATGGGTAAGGGGAGAAAATATGTGTAAAAGGTCTATTACTGGTAAATACTTTATAAGCATCTAAACTGGCTCATATAAAAGGCAGTAGGAATCTTTTGAAAATACAGAGCATATGAATTCTTGCATTAAGCATGTGTGTGCGTTTGTGTGCAAGGGGAGGAGGGAGCTGGAGAAGGGGGGGCATTCATATTGAGCCCTGCATGGGTGTATCACTGGGTGAGATGTGTGCTGAGTCGTCAGCATGACTGCAAGCCTGGCTAGCTTGTCTGATTCTCCAAGGAGACAAAATGCCCAAACAGGAGGTTGGTGCCTGACTTTCTTCTTCTTATCACTTTTATCATTTGCCTATGAACTCAGAGGAGCAGTTTATCAGTCATGGAAAATACCCCTTAGGGGCCCAGATCAAAGGCAGGCTTTGAATTGTGTACTTAGGTGGATTTCCCTGCCAAATACATTAATGCGATTAAAACACAAATTCCATAAACAATTATTTTCCATCTGTTTAGCAACAGTAATAGTGATGCTGTATGCCATCCATGGCATCTTTCCTTTACAGAGATGTACCAAGTGAATTCCAGTGCTCTTTTGCACATTGATGCTGCAGCACTTTGGGAGGATATAGAAGGTCTTATTCACCAGCAGGACAGGTTAGTGGCTGCTGTCATCGTGCAGGGATCTCTTGATAAGAATCTGTATTTTAACTGACTGTCATTTAGCAAATAGATTAATTAAGACAACTCTCTGCATTCCACTACCTGTGCACTAGACATGGGGGTTTGTCATCTCCTCTGCCTCCATGTTTATTTCTACTGTCAGCTACAGAAAACATCTCCCTCCTTTTTGTCCCTCTTAATTACCCCTAAATGGCCTCATTCCTTTACTGATGGAAGAAGGTAGATTCAGCAGGACTGCCTGGTCAGAGGGGTTCAGGAACAGTTTTACACATTCAGACCCACTGATATTTGTTTGGATTCACAACACATGCTCTGAGCAAGGAAAAAGAGAAACCTATAAGCTTTAAAAATCTCAACCTAAACCTGACCAAGAGATTAAAGGGGAGGGTAGAAGGGGAGGATCCAAACCAGTTTCCACACACCAACCCTCATAAGGGGGATAGATTCATGAGAGAAAGACATGCGAGAGAGTTTTCATCAGTGGAATTTTAATGAGCCCGAAAGGTTAGCCTTCCACTTCGTTAACAAACAGCTCTAGAGATAATTTCCAATTTTCAGTGTTTATAGAATAGTGGTTCCTTGGTCATAATCAAATTCTGAGACTGTTGAGAGCCTAGTCTGCATATCCAGCTGATGCTGAAATACAAACCCTCTGAAATTATTAAATGTGCGCTCAGAATCAAATGTGGAAGAAGTGAAAAGAGGAAGAAATTTTGCAAATTAAAATGATCACATTAACCTCCTCTGATGAAATCAGTTCAGTCAAATGAAAAATACTTATTAAAAAAATCTGCACAGACATTTTAGCTGTTAAAAGGGTAATGATTATTCTAATATTTAAATGGATAGAGACAAGGAAAAAGAGAGATAATAAACAAAAGAGGGAAGCTTCATTCCCAGGAGTGAGAGGCCAGAGTCTCTGCTTCATATGAGGAGGTTTCAAAAGGGTAGGAAAGACAACAGAAGCAAAATTTACCAAGACTGACGCTGGAGGATGGATCAGTTTGCTGGAAGTATGTCCCTCTCAACCTCTCCTTCGGCCTCCCCCCCTCCCCTCCCCCTGCTTCCCTCTGTCTTTACTTAGCTGTTGCAGAATGGCCATAACTGTGGCAGAAGGGGACAGAAAGGGAACATGGCTGGGACTCTAGCCAGATAAAACAGGAGCAAAGGGTAGTTTAAGGACCAAATCTAAAGATTCATCTTTTCTGTGAACAAACTGTAACATTGGATGCAAAATGGACCCCTTGCCCTGCAAGGATGCTCAGTCTCCTTATGGCACTGGGACCAACAGCAGGGGCTTGGGGTGTAAATGCTGGGAAGAATATTCTAACATTAGTTGGATATCTTCCAAGGTCACAAATTCCCTTTTTCTCCCCTGGCTCACCATTTCCCATTTTGATTTACAGAGGGATGGAAGGGTTAAAAAAGAAGAATATATGAGTGGGGACTTCTCTGGTGGTCCAGTAGCTAGGATTCTGAGCTCCCAATGGGCTGGAGTTTGATCCTTGGTCAAGGGACTTGATCCCACATGCCTCAACTAAGAGCTTGAATTCCGTGGCTATAGCTCCTATGTGCCGCAACTAAGACCCAGTGTAGCTAAATAAATAAATATTGAAAAAAAACGAGTGGTTGAATTTCTGTGATTCCTAGGGAGGGGGAAGTTAAAGATTGAGGGATCCCCCAGGGTGACACTCCAGTCAGGTTTTAGTACATCAAGGGGCTGGCAGACCTGGTTTTCTGTGCTGATTTTGCATTTCTTGCTCCCTATATAACCTGAATATGGACAGTCAAAATCTCTGAGTTACAGTGTTTTTCCTAGGATGAAGTGGATTGGCAGATTCAGGTAATGTTAGAACTGGGAGGGATCTCAGGGATTATTTAGTCAATTTTCTGTATTTTACAGACAAAAAACTAATAACAATAACAGCAGTAATAATAGGAGTTAATAGTTTCAAGCATTTAAGTATTCTAAGCACTTTATAAATACTGGTGGTCTTCCCTGGTGGCTCAGATGGTAAAGAGTCTGCCTGCAATGCAGGAGACCTGGGTTCAATCCTTGGGTTGGGAAGATTCCCTGTAGAAGTTTTGCAACCCCCTCCAATATTCTTGCCTGGAGAATTCCATGGACAGAGGAGTGTGGTGGGCTATAGTTCATGGGGTTGCAAGAAGCTGGACATGACTGAGCGACTTTCACTTCACTTTACAAATACTATTCTGTTCTCACAGTAACACCATTTGGTAGGCAGTGTTGCTATTCCCATTTTACAGATAGGGAAACTGAAGTCAGTGAGGTTCAATATCCAAGGTGATACAGTTGGTCAATGGTGGAGCTGAGTTTGAAACCCAGATGGCCTGGCCCCATACGTGCACCTTAATAAGCTATGAGTTCCCCATTTACTCATTTTTGCACAAAGGTGCACTCATTTCAGAAAAGGGACCTTCCTCCTGAATTAGTGATGCACAAGGTCCTGAAAATGTAGACTCTGCAAAGATGTGTTCCTAATATTATGGCAATGGCTGACAAAGGCCACTCTGTTCCCTTTGGGTTCCCTGAGGTCCCAAGGTCCCTGCAGCCAGGTTTTGTGCAGTTTTCCCAAGATGCTCTGCTCTATATGGTGTCCTCCCAAAGTCAGACCACCACCAGTCTCTGTCTGCTGATTGTTACGCTCTCTCCAATCATTTCCTTGAAATTCACTTGAACTACTATTGCACTTGTATTTGAACAACCAGCACGACAGTCTTTATTTCTTGGCTCCAGCACCAGCACTTGCACACCTTTTGTTGGCCACATGGATCAAAACTGCCACTCTGAACAAAAATAAATTGCAAAAAGAGAGATCACAGCAGAATAAACACCAGCATTGCAAAAGGCACTCAACTCCAGCAGTGTGGTAGAATGCTTACTGGGTAAGACTGTTTGCAGAGTGATACACTGATGCTTGTTGGTTGAGAGAGGAGGTTAAAGCTTGTTACATTAGCTTTCATTGGCTAACAGCACCCACTGCCTAGGAAAGGTTTTCCACACCAAACAAGTCCTATAATTAAATTTAATTACGATATTAACCAAAGTTAGCGCAGGCCTGTAGGTTAAGGGCTTCTTCCACAAAGACTGCTCCCCATTTTAGATGCCATTTGCAAGTTGAGAGTCCCCAGGTTACTAAAAACTTCAGCCCGACTTGGTAAAATAGGAGGTTTCCCGAACTCCTTCTTCGGGTCCAATTATTTGTTTGAATAGCTCAAAGAACTCATGTTTTCTGGTTTATTATGTAATAAAGGATATGATGGAGTATACAGACGTGCCAGATGAAGAGATACACAAGATGAGGTGTGGAAGGGACCCAGAGCACAGGAGCTTCTGCTCCCATGGAGTTGGGATTCCCCACCCCTCACCCCACACCCAGCACACAGTTGTGTTCACTGACCTGGGAGCTCTTTGAACTCCATACTTTTGAGATTCCTATGGAGGCTTCATTACATAATACATAATCAATCATTAACTCAAACTCCAGCCCATCTCCCCTTCCTGGGTCAAAAGTTCCAAGCTTCTAATCATGGCGTGGTCTTTTTGGTGATCAATGCCCCCATGCTACAGAGAAGGCAATGGCACCCCATTCCAGTACTCTCGCCTGGAAAATCCCATGGACGGAGGAGCCTGGTGGGCTGCAGCCCATGGGGTCGCTAAGAGTCGGACACGACTGAGCGACTTCACTTTCACTTTTCACTTTCATGCATTGGAGAAGGAAAGGGCAACCCATTCCAGTGTTCTTGCCTGGAGAATCCCAGGGATGGGGGAGCCTGGTGGGCTGCCCTCTGTGGGGTTGTAAAGAGTCAGACATGACTGAAGCGACTTAGCAGCAGCAGCAGCCCCCATGCTGAAGCTACCTAAGAGGCCACTGAGAGTCACCACATTAGAACAAAAGATGCTCCTATAACCCAGGGAATTTCATGGGATTTAGGAGCTCCGTGCCAGGAACAGGGGGCAGATACACATATGAAATAATAAATTCTACAATAAATAATAGAATATATATTCTATTATTTCACAAAGGCCTATATGAACTTTTCTGATGTGGCCTCACCTGCCACGTATTCCACACTTTGACATCCTCACACCTTGCTGTCTCTTCTGTTTAAGGTAATCACTTCACTAATCCTCTCTTATCATTGCATCCTCTCTAGCTGCAAAACCTGTTCATCCTTTAATACCTGGCCCCAGAGTTACTTTCTCTGTTAGGCTTCCTGACTTCTTAGCATTTTCTGAAGTACATAAGGTTAGAGCACTCATTGTACAGGCTTGTAATTAACTGGTTCTTCTTTATCACTTTCTTAACCAGGGAGCTCCTTGAGGACAGATATTATGTTTCCTTTATCTTTGTATCTTCAGTGCCCAACACAGGATCTGGATCCTCTTATTTACTCAATGAACTTAGAAAGAAGAAAGGAAGAGAGGGAGGTGGGAAGACATGTCCTCCAGAAACTATAAAGCATTATAGAAAAACAAATGAGAAATGGTGCCGGGGTCCAGCCCCGGCAGGTCCAGGGAATTTGAAGCGGGGACGGCGTCGGTGAGGAAAAACTCATTTATNATGCAGAGTGCATCATGCAAAATACTGGGCAGGATGAAGCACAAGCTGTAATCAAGATTGCTTGGAGAAATATCAATAACCTCAGATATGCAGATGACATCACCCTTATGGCAGAAAGAGAAGAACTAAAGAGCCTTTTGATGAAAGTGAAAGAGGAGAATGAAAAAGTTGGCTTAAAACTCAATTCTAAGATCACGGCATCTGGACCCATCATTTCATGGCAAATAGATGGAGAAACAATGGAAACAGTGAAAGACTTTATTTTTTTGGACTCCAAAATCACTGCAGATGGTGACTGTGGCCATGAAATTAAAAGATGTTTGCTCCTTGAAAGAAAAGCTATGACCAACCTAAACAGCATATTAAAAAGCAGAGACGTTATTTTGCCAACAACGGTACGGTTTTTCCAGTAGTCATGTATGGATGTGAGAGTTGGACACAAAGAAAGCTGAGCACTGAAGAACTGATGCTTTTGAACAAGTATTGGAGAAGACTGTTGAGAGTCCCTTGGACTGCAAGGAGATCAGACCAGACAATCCTAAAGGAAATCAACCCTGAATATTCATTGGAAGGACTGATGATGAAGCTGAAGCTCCAATACTTTGGCCACCTGATGTGAATAACTGACTTATTTGAAAAGACCCTAATGCTGGGAAAGTTTGAAGGCAGGAGGTGAAGGGGACAACAGAGGATGAGATGGTTGGATGGTGTCACTGACGTGATGGACCTGAGTTTTAGTAGGCTTCGGGAGTTGGTGATGGACAGAGAAGTCTGGCGTGCCGTAGTCCGTGGGGTTGCAAAGAGTCAGACACGACTGAGAGATTAAGCACAGCACAGCTCAGAGGGTATAAAGTGGTATCTCATTGTGGTTTTGATTTCCATTTCTCTAGAGACGACTGAAGTGACTTAGCAGCAGCAGAGATTAATAATGTTGGACATCTTTACCTCCTGGAGTTACTAAGCTGAAGTGTAGTACTTCTTTGGCCATAATAGTAAAGACCCAATCAATTATATTACTTTAAGGTGATTCTTTATCATACATTTAGCGACCCTACATCCATGGGTTTTTACAACAAACTTTTATACATGTATTGTACATTCATTGACCATATGCTGCTCTGTACACAGTAGGGATTTACTGAATGACAACTATAGTGGCTACAGAATTTCCTTGAAGGAAAGTTTAGAGGGAGCAATCTTGTTAAAAGGAGGAGTTCCCTGAAGCTGTGTTTGCATATCCCTTACATATGGTGGAAAAATACAATTTATCTGCAACAAAGAATAAGGGAAGGCAGATGGACACCATGGGGACCTGAAGCTTCTTTTTCCTCCCAGTGGTTTGGTAATTCTACTGTGTCTAGAACCAACTGAGAATCTGAAGAATTTGAGAAGGAAACATGCTTTCTTAGATTTACCAGTGGCTAGTCACACAATACAGGCACATGACCCTGCTCTCTCTTAGCTCCAAGCGTGGATATATACCAACAAGTGGAGAGATGTTACATGAAAGGATGTGTAGATTAGTGGTAGAAGGGGTCAGCAAGAAGGTGAATGGATGTGAGACAGCAGCATCTTAATGGGAAAGATGGGCAAAGTGGATAAAAGTGGATGGATAGTAGAGAGGACTTCTGCTTAGGGCATCAATCCAGGCTGCTAGCAAAAACAGTAATCCAATATAAATCTTAATAGTCCAAGAGATTAGTCAGCTGAGCCATAAAACCAGGTTCTGACAGAGTCCTTTTAAAACATTCAATTTCACCCAGTCTTGCACCTCTGAAAGTTAAAAATTGCCTCACTGGGTCCAAGAGGCTCTGACTAATTTTTCCCATCCAGTTTTCTCCAGATCCTTGGTGTGAATCAACAACTCATGAGATGAAATGAGTGAGGGGGTTGCATGCATTACTGATAATCAATATCCAAAGGCTTTAAACTTGGGACACTAAATGGTGGTACATTTTCCCAGGGCTGCCCTGGTAAGAAAGGATGAGTTATGAGACCAGGATAAAAACACAGACTGAAAGAAGAGGGAGTTTGTGATAGGCTTAGGGGGTTTCTCACTTACGTTGGGGTCTTCTGTTAGGAAGCAAAACCAAAATTATACAGTTCCTTCCATACCTTTCCCTTGCTCGGAATTAAAAACCATCTACTGAAGACTTTCTCACTTCAAAACCCAGTCAGGCACTTTCTAGTATCAAGGCGGGTGCCTGAAGAATAAATTGCTCCTATCAGAAATAAAGCATTTTAGTTCTGCCACAAGCAGTGAGATCTGTGTTTATAAGTCGCTCCAAAGGCAACTCCATCTTTGCTGCTCTCCTCTCATTTTCTTTTGATGCATAAAATCTGTAGACTGGAGCACTGTGATTGCATTCGGCTCTGGAGCAGTGTAATTGTAAATATTCATTGGAATTCAAGCTAGCTTTCCCAGGTCTCTCCTAGGGCTGTGCAGCTATGCAAACAGCAGCCAGTGCCGCGTTAGCTCACAGCCCGGAGGCCACCTATTTCCCCACAGCCCCTAGGATCTTTTCTGTAGAGTGAGTGCATGCATAGAAACTGGCTCTTAAACACCATTTCAGTCTACTGTTTCACTGGTTTTTCCTTTTCTCCCCATGACTGCTGATCCTTAGTAATTCTGTCAGTCCCAAATGTGCATTAAAGAGAGAACCATGTCCTGACTAAAAACCCAGGGTCAGAATGCTCTCACTGAACATGTGCTCAATCTATTTAGAAGATTAGTCAGATTTCAGCCATTGCATGAATACATATACATACACACATAGACACACACATGAATATATATTTCAATGCTACTTGATAAACTGGCATAGATACCTACTCTAATTAAGATATGGGTACATACTCATGAGTTATTCCATCTTTTTCCAAGTTAAAATTTGCAAGAATCAAAAAGAAACCAATATGGGACTGGGAATACCATATCTTTTTAACAACCTAACAATGAAGAATTATTTACATATTTAAAACATAAAAATTCTGAACTGAACATAAAAAAAAAAATTGAACTGAATTGATAAAAGGGGCAAACTACACTATTACTTTAAGGGAGGGGGTGAGAAGGAATTATGAGCAACTTGAAGAGGAGAAAATCAACCAGACTCTGAAGCAGTAGAAGGATTTTGACAGATGGGGTTGGATGGAGCGGGGAATCCATCTCTGTGGGAAAGTGTTATGAGCTGAACTGTGTCTCCTTGGAAGGCATGTTGAAGTTCTACTCACCAAAAGCTGTGAGCATGGCTTCATTTGGAAATAGAGTTTACAGATGTAACCAAGTTACAATGAGGTTGAACTGGATTAGAGCTGGCCCTAATTCCATGACTAGTGTCCTTATAAGAAGCAGGGTATTTGGACACAGATTGAGTAGTGAAATTTGGACCCTTTCCTGGGTAGAGGAGAAGACCATATGAAGATGGAGGCAGAGATTGGAGTGAAGCATTTACAAGCTAAAGGAACATGGAGGATTGCCTGCAACCACCAGAAGTCAGAAGAAGCAAGAAAGGATTCTTCCCCAAGAGCCTCTAGAGAGAACATGGCCCTGCTGACACCTTGATTTCAGGCTGCTAGCCTCTGGTACTATGAAGGTATATGTTTCTGTTGTCTGAAACCACCTATTTTGTGGTGTTTTCTTATAGAAGCTCTAGGAAACTAATACAAGAAGATGTGTTCAGAAGTGGAGGGTGTGGGACTTATTCTGAAACATGTTCTTTTTTTTTTAATTTTATTTATTTTTGTTTTTGGTTTCACTAAGTCTTTGTTGCTGGACAGAGGCTTTCTCTAGTTGTGGAGAGTGGTGCTACTCTTCGTTGCAGTGTGCGGCCTTCTCTTGCTTTGGAGCACAAGCTCTAGGCACACTGGCTTCAGTAGCTGTCACCCCAGAGCCCCGGCTCAGTAGTTGTGGCACATGGGCTCAGTTGCTCTGTATCATGTGGAGTCTTCCCAGACCGGGAATCAAACCTGTGTCTGCTGCATTTGCAGGGGGATGCTTATCCACTGAGACCACCAGGAAATCCTGAAGCATGAAGTTCTGATCAGCTGGAAAGCAGAGGGAAAATAAGAGTGCTTAGATTGTGGACTTTGTGTTTTTGTGTCTGTAAAACATTACTAGGAAAGGGAGTGGTGGAAGATTCAGGATAAATTGGCAAAATAGAGTGGAAGAAATGGGAGCAGTTAGCAGGCTGGTGTGTTATGTGAGATGAGAGATGGCACCCTGGCTAGCAGCAGTGGTTACGGAAGTGAAGGTATGGATTTGAGAGAGACAGAGGTAGAATTGAGACTAATTAGGGGACTAATGGAATCTGGAGACTAATTAGGTGAGTGACACATAAAAGTAATTTGAACTTTGAAGTCTGGGGGATGGGATGGGAAGATGAAGATGCTATTATCAGAGACAGGAAACCCAGAAGGTAGAACTGGTTTGTGAGTATGTGTTGAGAAGAAGAGACTAGTTTGTAGTAAATGAAGTCCAGCAGAATGCTAAAAATGTAGACTAGGAGCATGGGAGATTTGTTGGGCTAGGAATATAGATCTGGGGCCATCTGCACTGAGGAGATTGTCAAGGACCTAGAAATGTTTGAGATCATCAAAGGACTTGAGTGATCATAAAGGGAAGAGTTGAACTTTGGAGGAGCACCTCTGTCTTGGCAGACAGAAGAGGCAAAGATATATTAAAGAGGCAAAAGGGTAACCAAGATGAACCCAAGTTAAGGACGCTAAGGAACATATTTCATGAAAGACACAGTGATCAGCAACATACCATACTATAGGGAGACTGAGGAGGACAAGGGCTCAGAAGAAGTCATTGGATATGGGGATTAAAGTGTTAATAGTAGGGACTTCCCTGGTAGTCCCAGTGGCTAAGACTCCATGCTCCCAATGCAGGGGTTCCAGGTTTGATTCTTGGTTAGGAAACTAGATCATACATGCTGCAACTTAAAGATTCTGCATGCTGTAACTAAAAAAAAAAGAAAGAAAGAAAAGATGTTGCATGCTGCAACTAAGGATCCCAAATGCTGCAGTGAAGATCAAAGAGCCTGTATGCTGCCACTAAGACTCAGCACAGCCAAATAAAATAAATAAATATTAATCTAGGAAAACGGCACTGATGAAACTATCTGCAGGGCAGGAATAGAGATGTAGATGTAAAGAACAACTTTGTGGATATGGCGGGGGACTGTGGGGGTGGAAGGAGAGGGGGGAATGAATTAAGAGAGTAGCACTGATATAAGCACACTGCTGCTGCTACTGCCAAGTCGCTCAGTCGTGTCCTACTCTTCGCGACCCCATGGACTGCAGCCCACCAGGTCCCTCCGTCCACGGGATTTTCCAGGCAAGAGTACTGGAGTGGGGTACACTACCATGTGTAAAACAGCTAGTTAGTGGGAAGAAACTCCCTGTTGTTGCACAGGGAGTTCAGCTTAGTGCTCTGTGATGACCTAGAGGGGTTGGAGGGAGGCTCAAGATGGAGGGGATGTAACTTTCTAGAACAAGGTCTCCAAGCTTGGTAGAGTCAGGCAGATGAAAGAGCTGATTATGAGAAGTGTCCAGTGTTGGTTACAGGCCAGGTAATAACAGGAAAGCTCAACACCAAGGGATTCCAGAGTACAGTAAGGGCTAGGTTAGACAGGTATTTGAAAGATTTTTTGAGTGTGTTTCAGTGTCCTTGTGCTACAAAGTAACCTAAAAATAGTGAGGGAATAAAGAATCAAGAAAAAAATGAAAGTAAAGGATAAAAATTGTGTTCCTTTTTTCTTTTATTCATTCCTCCTTTTTCTTATTCGTCCAACCATTCAACTAGCTCTTGCTGAATGCAAATTCATGTCAGGGCATGGAGCAAGAAGGCAGGTGTCAGGTCTGTAAGATTAGGTTCTTTATCCTACAGAGTTTGAAATAATAAGAACAGTAAGAACTTGGCTCACACTATCTACTAGGAATTGTTCTAAGTGCCTGTCTGCACACTAACTCCCTTAGTACTTTTAGCCCTCAGATGTCAGAGCCATCATTATGCCTCATTTCACTGCTGAAGATACTGAGTTGCAGAGAAGTTAAGTGACATGTCAAGGTCACACAACTAGTTGTCAGCAGAACTGGGATTTGAACTTAGTGAGTCTGGCTCCAGATTCTGTACCTTAACCACAGTGCTACATGAACAAAAAGGTTTTTGAAATGAGTTGTAAGTAGGATGATTACATATTCCAATCAGTCTGGGATAGACTCACTTTATGCTTGTTTTCCCAGTGAAAGTATTCGTTGTATCAGTGGAAGATTTGGGACTTCCCTCGTGGCTCAGTGGATAAGAATCCACCTGCCAATGCAGGGGACACAGGTTCAATACCTGGTCTGTGAATATTACACCTGCTGCAGAACAACGAAGTCTGTGAGCCACAAGAGCCCATGTGCTGCAACTACTGAAGCTGGTGTGCCTAGAGTCTGAGCTCCACAACAAGAGAAGCCACCACAATGAGAAGCCTGTGCACTACAATGAAGAGTAGCCTGTGCTTACTGCAACTGGATAAAGCCCTCACAAAGCAACAAAGACCCAGTGCAATAAAAAATATATATGTATAAATAAGTAAATATAAAAACTAGAAGGTTTGAAGGATAAATTATATAGTCACCCTAATTATAAGAGATGCTAAACCATTGCAAGCCTCTTCTTCCAACAACTAATTGTTGGCTCATGTGATGCATAGAGACAAAGAACTGTAAGGTGCTTATGGAGAATAAATGAAATGGCTCTCTCTTGCTATGATACACAGCCTCGAGACCTGCAAAATCTACATCTTTGATTGCCTTGGTAAGATCCTTCCCTGTCTATGGTGGCTTCTGTCCCTCTAAGCACTTTAATCCTACTGCTTTCAGTTAAGGTTGAAACAAAGAAAAGTGCATTCACCAAGCTGCCACTAATTGAAGTTCTACACAACCATTCTTTAAGCAGTAATGGAAACTGAACACACAAAAACCCTACAGAGAGTCTGTCCTCTCAGGTCTCTCTTTCTCATCTATTTTCTTTATCTCCATCCCTAGGCCAGTGCTCTACCATTCACTCCAAACCTCAGGCATAATAACCACCTGTCACAAGACGTGCAGCCTCAGCTGGAGCAGGCATCGGACTGACGCTAGACCATTTGCAGCAACGTCGGCTACTTCATGGCTCCATCTCCAGAGCTCCCTCTCCTTACTGTCTCCAGCCTTCAGTGGAAAGGAAGGAAACTGGTATCAGCCAAGGGTGGATCTGGTACACTATGGGAAAAAATGTGCTCTTGTCATTACCAAATTAGTCCCCTTGGAAGATTTAGAGATTATATTCAATTCCTTATGGACAAATAATGTATCACTTAGTTGTAATGCTCGCTGATGACAGGCACATATACAACATTGTGATTGGCTCTTACTCCAGTAACACCATTTAAAATGCTGTAATGTGCAAAAATGATGGTAATACCTAGGCCAGAGCAAGCAGAGAACCAACTCAGCAAACTGAAAAGAAGACATTCATCCAGGATTTTCAATATCCTGCTGAGCGACCATTGTTTCATATGACTATTATTCTCTGAGGTTTTAATATGCTGGTCCATGGAGTTTTCTTATTATTTTTTTGACTGCTCTTTCTATTGTCTCCTCTGTCCATCCTGGGCTTTCTGTTTTTCTTTCCTCTGAATTCACCCAGGCAGTTTATGCATTCATAGTGATTTCAACTACAATTTAGATTACAAACGGTTCCAAATATTCATCAGAGCTGCCTGAAGGGCATTTTATTTTTCTTCCCTTCCTTCCTTGGTAAGCTCATCCACTAATATGATTTCAATAATAGCTAACATTTATCATGTGTCAAGCACAAAATTGAAGCTTGGAACATTACAGGGTAAGTACTCTTATTGTCTCCCAAAGAAGGAGCAAGAAAGTGGTAGAATTGGGATCTAAACCCGGGAAATCTTGCTGTAGCACCTATACTCTTAGTCATCCTACTATGATTCCCCTTCACATCAACCACTTGCTTTACCTTCTCTACCTTATAGCTAGATTATGCCAACAGCTTCCTAGTACTCTTTCTAGGATTAGCTGAACGCAACACCATTTTTCACATGGAAAGTTTACTGTGATCTCTGTGGATCAAATTTAAAGTTCTCTGTCAGTCCTCCAAAGTTTTCTGTTTATTTCTCTGTTACTCAAGCCCACCCAGAATCTATTCCAGCTAAAGGTATCTGTGTGCCATTCAAAATGTTCTTCCCACTTCTTTAGGCTACTCACTCTGCCTAAAACACTCTACTTACCTCCTTTCTGGGAAAATTTTTACCCCCTCTTCTAGGATTCACCTTTCAGGAAGTCTTCTCCAATTAATTATAAACGTATGGTTAAACTACATCTAATCAGGGATTCTGTCTTCAATTTCATTACATATCCTACAAAATCTAATAACGTTTATCATCATTGGTATGCAATCTTGTTACTGTACTGATATGACCATCCTAACCAGAACTGGAAAGAACTCAAGTCAGATAGCTGAGAGGTACAACTTAATAACAACTAGAGGGATTTCTTTGGAAGGAATGATGCTAAAGCTGAAACTCCAGTACTTTGGCCACCTCATGCGAAGAGTTGACTCATTGGAAAAGACTCTGATGCTGGGAGGGATTGGGGACAGGAGAAGAAGGGGACGACAGNCTGTGGTGTTGGAGAAGACTCTTGAGAGTCCCTTGGACTGCAAGGAGATCCAACCAGTCCATTCTGAAGGAGATCGGCCCTGGGATTTCTTTGGAAGGAATGATGCTAAAGCTGAAACTCCAGTACTTTGGCCACCTCATGCGAAGAGTTGACTCATTGGAAAAGACTCTGATGCTGGGAGGGATTGGGGACAGGAGAAGAAGGGGACGACAGAGGATGAGATGGCTGGATGGCATCACTGATTTGATGGCCGTGAATCTGAGTGAACTCCGGGAGTTGGTGATGGACAGGGAGGCCTGGTGTGCTGGGATTCATGGGGTTGCAAAGAGTCGGACACGACTGAGTGACTGAACTGAACTGAACTGAACTGAGAGGCCAAAGTGAAAGTCGCTCAGTCAGGTCTGACTCTCTGCAACCCCATGGACTATATAGTCCATGGAATTCTTTAGGCCAGAACACTGGAGTGGGTAGCCTTTTCCTTCTCCAGTGGATCTTCCCAACCCGGGGATCGAATCCAGGTCTCCAGCATTGCAGGCAGAATTTTTTATCAGTTGAGCCACAAGAGGCCAAAGTATAGGTCTTTTTCTATGGGGAGGCTTCTGTGCTGTTTCTGGGCTTGTTTTCCATTCCTCATTCTTTCCCTATTCTGTTCTGTGTGGCTGGGAGCGGTAATCCCTGCAGGCTGCATTTCTAGACTCCAAAGTCAACTGGCTGCCAAAGAGGTTTGGCCAATGGGAGAAGTTAGAAGGAGAAAGGACAGTGGGAGAGATAAACCAGGCACATTTCCCCCTTCCCTCTGCTGTGAGATGCAACTCCAGTGGTGACTGTATCTCCTCTGCAGCTTGGACTTGAGGGGACCCTGGCCCCTGGATTCTGGTAGCATCGCTTATTTCCTTTGTCTCTGTGGGAGGGTAGAGGCTTCCCATGGTTGTTAACTTCACCATCCACATGGGCTTCTCAGCTCCCCCATGTAATTCCCTGCATTAAATTTCTTCTGTTTTAAGTACTCAAAATACTTCGTTTTCCTGGTAAGACCCTGAAAGACCAAGAAAACTGTTTTGTTTTTTATTTATTACTCTAAGAGAATTATGGAAAAACTCTCCTGGTAAAACTAAATCCCTGTAGAGCTATGATTGATATCTGTCCTCTGGTTGTGTAGGAGGTGAGACCTGGCCACATTTAGAAAGAAAGTTTATAGATGAAGAGATGAAAGTGACATGACTATAACAATGACATAAGTCTCTGAGATAGTATCGAAGCAATCTTTTTCAAACTTACAACTCTCTCCTGAGGTTATATATTGCAAAAAAATTTTGAATATACACAACAAATACATAGAGTAATCTGGGGATTTGTGCAACTACAGAGGTTTGTTCAAAGACATAGCATAGAGAAAGACATGGTTAGGTTTATCCGGGGAGGTTAGAGAAGGCTGGGGGTGGGGTAGGGCATGGTAGTGGGTGGGCAGGGCCTGGGTCTAGGTAAACAAAAGTAAAAAAACAAGCCTGGAAATAAAGTAACACTGGATGGTCATTGTCTTCTCTTTCCTTCAGGGCTCTCATGTGGGAATTTCACCAAAGGAAAGCAAGCCACTAGACCACCTCTGCTGGATTCTCACCAAAAGACCTGCATTCAAGTCCTAATTCTTCAACTTAACAAGTTTTGTGACCTCGGCCAAACTGGTTAACCTTTCAGATCCCCAGTTTTCATTATTGTGAAGTGATACAAGTGTACCCAATGGTGGACTTCAAACACTTTTTTGTCTTGTATCCTGTCAATGTTTGACCTCTGTGCATACAAACCAGTTTCCTTCGTATTCTGATCCCTTCTCTCTCCAACCAAAGACTGATAGGAGCATGCAAGGAAGTGTCTTTCCCAACCACAATACTTGAATGCTATGAACATTCTACTACCATTTTTATAATTTACGCTTAAATTTTTTTTTCTAGAATGTAAGAAATTTTGGAGGGTAAGGGAATCACCTGCAGTCCAGGAGATGCAGGTTCTATCCCTGGGTCGGTAAGATCCCCTGGAGGAGGGCATGGCAACCTACTCCAGTGTTCTTGCTTGGAAAATCCCATGGTCAGAGGAGCCTGGCGGGCCACAGACCAGCAGGGTGCAGAGTCAGACATGACTGAGCACACAGCACACATGCAGAGAATCCCTAGTCACCTGACCATATCTACTCTGGTAGTTAACACCAGATTTTCAGTTGCAAGAGATTCTAGGAGTTCCCATATACATATAATATCTATATATCTATTATATATCATGTTATTATATATTATCATAAAACACATATTATTCATTAATTATGATATAATTATACATATATAAAATATATAAATATATACATATGGGGTCACAAAGAGTTGGACATGACTGAACAACTGAAAAAGAAAAGCAATATACATATATACATAAATATGTATATATCCACATACATATACACACATATACTATAATTATATACAGGATAATAGAAATATTTGGGGGGCTTCACTGAGGAGGGATCAAAGGCTTGGAAATAAGGATAAGCAAGGATATGCTATCTAACTGAATCAAATTATTCAAAATATTTTTAGAACAGCTAAATCAGGAGGTAAGGAGAAGTAATATTTATTTCTCCTTTTCAGGGAGATAAAAATCCTCAGTTTTCTGAGATTTGGAGGCTCTTTCCACCCGCTTCTCCATAGCCCCAGCTCTCATTCCCTAAAGTATAAGAACAGAGTTCTCTGCCTCCACATTGATGATTTATCCCGGTCACAGAGGGGACACTCGGCTAACTGAGGTTAACAGCTTTCTCGGTTTCATTTCAAAAAGACATTAGCATGGAGGCTCTATGAAATGCTGATATGCCAAATACTGATTCATTCACCTGCAGAGTTCGCTAGAAGGCAGGGACCTATTTGACAGGCAGGGCTGAGCTCCCAGCCTTTTCCTAAAGGGCAATCCCATAATTCATCTCCCAGTGCTAAATTACACCTGACACTTCACTGAAGACTTCAGGTGCACTCACCCAACTGTAATAAGCCTAATGTAGAAGAAGAGGGTTGGAAATGACAAAGATATTCTTTTTGAAAATAATATAACTAATTCAATTGTGGGCGGAAATACCTGTGATGTAATATATTCCCAGACAGGGCTGGATAAAGGGCAGGAATGGAGCAGATGCGCATGTTTTGCCTTTGTTTAGTGGGAATGTGAACTGACTGCAGACCCAGCAGAAGAGGTGACCCTGGTCAGGTCCTTACCTTGACCCTGGGTTATGCAAGGGGGCCTCCATGTTGTGCATCCTTATCTGGGCTATTCTTCCCTTCTTGTGTCCTTGGCTTGGCCTATTCACCAAAGGAGTACCAAACTTTTCTATAATGTGGGCTTTCCTTTCAAATTGGCAAGAAAAAAGATTGTCCAGAAGCCACAGAGCAGTGGGCTCCTGCTACTCCTCTGCAGGGCTTTCTGGAGCAGCTGGGCAATGGGCAAAGGAGCAGCAGAATGTCTGTATCTTACTGTTTAGCAAAGGGTGTCCCAGTAGCCAACTATTTTACTGTAGCGGTTTACTTGTTATCAGTCATGGCAATCAGGGTGATTTGGTGCCAGAGAAGTAAAAGTAATTTGACAAATGCTTTCATTATCTAGCTTCCTTCTATCCCTGTCGAGGACTGTCTCCCTCCCTTCCCCTTTCAGTGTGTGCAGGGGGTTGTGGGTTGTTTTATTTGATGCTGTGGGAAGGAAGGAGGCACATAAGCCTTGCCAGAGCTCAGGGGAACTTTGGAGGGGTGAGGCTGGATGTTTTCTCTCTAACTCAGGAAGTACGTTTGTGTATTTGCTAGGTGTTGGGGACACTGCAGTCAACAGGTAGACATGGGGTCTTTTCTCATGGAGTTTTAGGTGAACTTGAAAGATGTTAGCTCAAGAGGAAGAACCAAGATGATTAAGAAGAAAAACTAAGATGTGTGCAGCTGGACAGTGCCCACGACCCATTAAGGTACTTGATAACTGTCTGCTGACTGAAGAAATAAATAGTGTAAGAAGCAAAGAAAAAGAGCCGAACGTTACTGACTTCCATAGCCCAGATTCCATGTTAGGTGCTTTCCATTATGTTTTCTAACTTAGCATGAAATAACAGTCAAGGTCAAGGTCAGATCCTGATACATGGCTTCCGAGATGGTCTCTTTCATGGTGTACTCATGGGAAACAGTGTTCTTTAGTGGAAAGATCCCAAGTGTGGGATAAAGTGTAGATTTTAGAAGTGATTTTGACATTTATTAAAAATAGTGCAGTCTTGGACAAGTCAGTTGTTCTTTTTGAGTTTCAGCTTCCATATCTGTAATTCGGGGATACCTCCTTCCCAGGGTAGAGGTGAGATGGTAAGAGGATTCGATGAGATGGTGAATGTGAAAGGGCTTTTATTCTAAATAACATCCTGCTCTATGTTAAAGGAAAATCATTCAGTTTCTAAACAATGACATTTTACACGGTTTCAACAATTTCAACAACATCAGAAATAACAGGAAGGTTGTCCTGGAAGTTGGTATTTGGAGACATTTATATCAGAAAAATTCTTTTAGTAAGCCAAAGTTCACTCAAGGTGATTATTTGCTGTGAACTCACCAGGTATGTGCGGAAATCACTGATACCCTAATATATAGTTATGTACTTAAGTGGATATAATTAAATTCTTTTCTCAGAAATCAACCTCTTGCTTTTTCAGCCTGTCTCTGAATTCTTTATGTGAACTCAAATTTGGAGCAACCAGCAGCATAACATTTCATATTCTAACTGAACAAAGAACCACCGTATTTAATGACAGTATGGTTTTAAATGGACTTTCCCTAATCAGCGTTTTAACAATTAAAATGAAAATTATATGTAACTATATTCCTAGTAATCCTTTGTCCTTTTAGTCATGAAAAGAGGTTAAGTTTCACGCGTGTTTAATTTTACTCTCCACTTTTATTTTTAACTCATTGTTGTGCTCTAATTGCATCTTGGTTTGTGACACCTCCTATGTCAAACTCTGTGAATTCTTTAATTTCCTTCCCTTTCCCCAGATCATTAGTGAGGTGGTTATATGATACCAAAGTGGGCATTAGTCCTCAGGGCTGTGGTGGGCACCGTCTCCTACCTAAATGTGAGGGACCACTGTTTGTCATTACTCTTTGTTTATGGTCCTTCAGCCAATTTTCAACCTATGTGACCATGCACATATTCTACCCAATTTGAATTAATTTTGCGAGTGGAAATTCATGGAGCAGTGTATCAAATGCTTTAGTAAAATCCATATATATTACCTCTAGTGCATTCCCTTCATCCATTAATCTCGTAATGCGATTTAAAAGAGTGATCACATTTGTCTGGAATGATTTGTCCTTTATCCATCCCCAAAGCTGCCTTCTGCTCTGGGCTCCGTTATCCTCCACCTACTCTCAGTTTTCCTCTCTTCACATCTGATTCATTATATTATTAGACACAGAGACTCCCTTTTATAGCCGATAGTTACTACGAATGGTTTTGAAAATATTCACAATGTTCTGTTTTGAAATTATTTCTCTATTTTATAAAATATAATTTTTGAATAGTATCTAAAATGTGGAAGATTGAAAATAACTTCTGTTGATCATAAAATTCATAAGAAAATTATTATATACAATCTTAACAATCTATTTGTCCAGGTCTCTCTTCATTTCTTTTAAATACATTTTTGTTATACAGTATAGTATTTAAGATGTCTTTCCAGTCTGCTTGTTTGAATTGTGTTTCCAGAGCCATATTTTCCCTCCTGCCTGGAAGACTGCATTACATAAATTAAGGGTGATTATAAACATAAACTCATGCTGTATTTTCACATAATCATATCAACTAGGAATGCCTATATTTATTTGTAAAACAAGTCTTAGCAAATGTTTTTCTGTGTAGTGAGAGCAATTTGCCTGCCTGCTAAAAAATATTTCTCACCTTTTAGATTTGGGTAGGGTTTTATCCTGAAGAATTCAAGGGTTATACACCAAATCAGTAAATTTAAAGTAATGGTTAACACAAAATAGAAAATGCTTTGAAACAGTAAGGAGAGTAGAAACGAGAGGAATAATAATGACAGAGAAGAATAATAACATCAGGGAGAAGCAGGTATGTAAAGGGTGAAAGCATGCAATAAACAATGCATCCTTAGAAACACAGGACAAGATTATCAGTTAACCCTACTTGCAGACTACCTTTCAAAAGATGAAGAAGCTCAAATCTGGACTGATGCTTTGAGACTAATCCTTTGACCCATAGTTCCAATGTGAGCTACTTCTGCTTATCTATCGTTATAGTTACTGTCCATTCTTTTTCCTTTGCTCCACAAACACTGTTTAGGAATAAAGGACTTTGAATACTGATTTTTCAGTATTTCTGCTTTCTGCTTCAGTGGATTAAAGTAGGTGAATGCTATAATAGGCATCAGGTCCACAAGGATATTTAGGCACCTGATCTGTGGACAATCACCAGCGATCTCATAGGATATCAGTGTCTTATTAAATGATGGTGTGAAATGAGCTTCATGAAGTCAAAGTTCCATTTTGTAATCTAAATTTTTGGTTGACTAGTATATTTCAATATTCTATACAGAAAGGTGTATCGAAAGCTACTGAACTGGTAATCAAAAACTCAGGTTCAATATGCAGTCATGCACAAGAATGTCGAATGGGAAATAGTTACTAGACGATAAAAATGGCTATAAAATTTTCCCCCAGTTTTATCTCCATTTGATCTCTATCTTCTTCTTATAATAAACAAGTCCACTATAGATCAAAATCAACTTTTATCCAAGAAATATGAAGCCTCACATTGACATATAAATGTCCATTTATTTGTGTTGGGATGGCAAGTATTTATTACTGGGAAAAAAGAGGTGCATACGACTCTAAGTCAATATGTATGAATAAATGCTGATTTTTAATGTGACATTAATATTAAGAAGTTGAGTGCATCTCTAAAAGGCTACCATCCTGTGTATAAGCATTTATGCCTATCCTACACAAAGAAATTGTGCTGAGAACTTGAGGCTTTTATTAGTATTATTCTATTTTTCATGGAAATGTTAACAATTACCTTCAAGTACACATGGTTTTAGGAAGAATTTACACATTTGTAAATGTGCCTTAAAATAAAAATCATTTTTCTTGGTTTTTAAATTTGACTGATAAAGCCCTGAAAGCTCAAGGTGTGAAGAAAGTCCTTTCTTTCCATGTCCCTACAGACTCATTCCCTTGGCTGTACTATTAAGAAACTAAAAGAAAAAAGAAAATAGGCCTGAAACTGGCATATTATTATTAGCCCCTTAATATGGGACTATGATTTTTTAGGAGGCTATAAGTTGAGAGTTGCAGTAAAAGGGAAGTAGAAGGTGCTGTTATTGGAACATTTGACTCAAGTAAACATTCAAGCTATTGACTTTAATTTTTTGTTAATTTTAACCTTCTGTGACTTATGGCTCCCTTGTCACTGAGTTTTCCTTTCTCTTCCTTTTCAACATCTAGTGAACCCCTGCCATGTGACAGACGCTGTGTTGAGTGGTGGTAATATAAGCCGTGACCCAAGCCTTCAAGAATGTGCACTCTGGGAAGGACAGACAAGTAAAATGATGTAGATCCTATGTTATGCTAAGTGTTGGGTTAGAGAGGTTGTGAGTGCTCCCGGGGCGTAGAAGAGTGGCAGCTAACTCCCCCTGGGGAAGGGTTGGTGAAGTTCATTAGAAGAGGATGTTTCAGCTGAGTTTTGAAAAAGGAGTAGGAACTATCTAATGTAGGGGTTCCTAACCTGGCATCTTTAAAGAGTGCACAGATAGAATTCAGTGGGTCTGTGAACTTGGATGGGGAAAAAAAACTGCACCTTTATTTTCTCTCATATTTAACCACAAGTTATCATTTCCTTTAGTTATAACTGTAGCAAACAAACCACAGAAATGTTAATAGTGCCATGATAACATCATCAACAGAAAGTGAAAGTGAAAGTTGCTCAGTCATGTCCGACTCTTTGCGACCCCACAGACTATAAAGTCCATGGAATTCTCCAGGCCAGAACTGGATTGGGTAGCCATTTCCTTCTCTAGGGGATCTTCCCAACCCAGGAATCGAACCCAGGCCTCCCACATTGCAAGTGGAGCCACCAGGGAAAAAGGAAGATATACCCATTTGAATGCAGAGTGCCAAAGAATAGCAAAGAAAGACAAGAAAGCCTTCCTCAGTGATCAGTGCAAAGAAATAGAGGATACCAATAGAATGGGAAAGACTAGAAGTCTCTTCAAGAAAGTTAGAGATACCAAGGGAACACTTTATGCAAAGGTGGGCACAATAAAGGATAGAAACGGTTTGGACCTAACAGAAGCAGAAGATATTAATAAGAGGTGGCAAGAATACACAGAAGAACTATGCAAAAAAGATTGTCATGACCCAGATAAGCATGATGGTATGATCACGCACCTAGAGCCAGACATCCTGGAATGCGAAGTCAAGTGGGCCTTAGGAAGCATCATTATGAACAAAGCTAGTGGAGGTAATGGAATTCCAGTTGAGCTATTTCAAATCCTGAAAGATGATGCTGTGGAAGTGTTGCACTCCATAAGTCAGCAAATTTGGAAAACTCAGCAGTGGCCACAGGACTGGAAAAGGTCAGTTTTCATTCCAATTCCAAAGAAAGGAAATGCCAAAGAACGCATAAACTACCACACAATTGCACTCATCTCACACGCTAGTAAATTAATGCTCAAAATTCTCCAAGCCAGGCTTCAACAGTACGTGAACCGTGAAGTTCCAAATGTTCAAGCTGGATTTAGAAAAGGCAGAGGAACCAGAGATCAAATTGCCAACATCTGCTGGATCATGGAAAAAGCAAGAAAGTTACAGAAAAACATCTATTTCTGCTTTATTGACTATGCCAAAGCCTTTGACTGTGTGGATCTCAACAAACTGTTGAAAATTCTGAGAGATGGAAATACCAGACCACCTAACCTGCCTCTTGAGAAATCTGTATGCTGGTCAGGAAGCAACAGTTAGAACTGGACATGAAACAACAGACGGTTTCCAAATAGGAAAAGGAGTACGTCAAGGCTGTATATTGTCACCCTGCTTATTTAACTTATATGCAGAATACATCATGAGAAACGCCGGGCTGGAGGATGCACAAGCTGGAATCAAGATTGTCAGGAGAAATATCAATAACCTCAGATATGCAGATGACGCCACCCTTATGGCAGAAAGCAAAGAAGAACTTAAAGCCTTTTGATGAAAGTGAAAGAGGAGAGTGGAAAAGTTGGCTTAAAGCTCAACATTCAGAAAACTAAGATCATGGCATCTGGTCCCATCACTTCATGGCAAATAGATGGGGAAACAATGGAAACAGTGAGAGCCTTTATTTTTTGGGCTCCAAAATCACTGCATATAGTGACTGCAGCCACGGAATTAAAAGATGGAATTAAGACGGAATTAATCTCCTTGGAAGAAAAGCTATGACCAACCTAGATAGCATATTAAAAAGCAGAGACATTACTTTGTCAAAAAAGGTCTGTCTAGTCAAGGCTATCTATGGTTTTTCCAGTAGTCATGTATGGATGTGAGAGTTGGACTATAAAGAAAGCTGAGCACTGAACATCTGATGCTTTTGAATTGTGGTATTGGAGAAGACTCTTGAGAGTCCCTTGGACTGCAAGGAGATCCAACCAGTCCATCCTAAAGGAAATCAGTCCTGAATATTCATTGGAAGGACTGACGCTGAAGCTGAAACTTCAATACTTTGGCCACTTGATACAAAGAATTGACTCATTTGAAAAGACTCCGATGCTGGGAAAGATTGAAGGCAGGAGGAGAAGGGGAAGACAGAGGATGAGATGGTTGGATGGCATCACTGACTCAATGGACATGAGTTTGAGTAAACTCTGCGAGTTGGTGATGGACAGGGAGGCCTGGCATGCTGCAGTTCATGGGATTGCAAAGAGTCGGACATGACTGAGTGACTGAACTGAACTGAACAAGGGAAGCTCAAGAATACTGGAGTGGTTATCCTATCCCTTTTCCAGCAGATCTAGAAACCAAAGCTATTTTCAAATCATAAACATATCATGTAGTCCTGCAGGTAATCTCAAAATATCTCTAATTCTTAGCACCACCTTAAAATTATAGTTGTAGATCCATCACTGGAACTATCAACATTTTAATAAAAATCACATATATCGCATAGAAATTGGTTTTAATATTTAATTGATTTTAATATTTAGATAACAGAATTTTAATATAAATTAGTTATCCTTGTAATTCTATATATTTTATTTCATTCATTTATGAGAAATATTCTGAGAAAAGGCCCATAGACTTCAGGTCTATGGCAGACTGGCAGTGGGGTTCACAGCACCAAGAAGGTTAAGAATCCCTGAATTGGTGAGAAGGTTGAGGGAGGCAGCAGTGCTTTTTTCAGGAAAAGGAAAAGTTATGCTTTATTTTAAGCATTTCATCTTGATGCTTCAACTTATACATAATGTTTCTTTAAAAGGAAATGTTGGTAAGTATGGAGACTAAATATGTACACAATGGTTTTATGACATACAGTTAAATATAGTGAATAATATATAGTCACTATGTTTTTACAGGGATATGTTCATGGGAAGCAAATCTATTGATTAGGCATATTAATAACTCACTGAATTTCTGAGCTTAACAAAAAGGTATGTCATGACACTGGATTCTGCAGCTAGTTGTAGTATGCTAAAGGCCAAATAAAGATGCCTGAAATATGTATTTGCAACCTTTCTTGTATAAGTAGAAAGCTAACGATCAATTAAGATTAACCAACATTTGCCTTATATCCATGTTAGTGGTTGTAATAGATGCTGGAAATACACAAAATGCTAAAATTTTATCAGGCACTAATGGTAGCTGCAGGCAGCTTTGGAAAGAGCACTTGACCGGGAGTCCATAGCCTCAAGTCATAAGCCCAAGTCTGACACTAGTATCTGTGTTACATTGTGCATGTTTATTATTGGTAAAATGGAGATCATGATTCTTGCTCTAACTTGTCTCCTAAGTTTGCTCTAAGGATATAAATGACAACATCAAATGTCAAGATGTTTAGGAAGGCTTGAAACATGATACATATATAGTTTCATGGAGATAACAGTGAAATATTGATATTATATTTTATGTTATGATTATAGAAACAACAGTGAAATATTTCTTTCTTTGTACTGTAAAATATATTGAATATAAAACCTATTAGGAAAATGGGACTAAAAAATACATCATTATGTATTAAAACATAAAAGGCAAATATAGCATATGACTATACTGATAACATAGGGGTTAAATTCCTACAAGACTGAAGACACTGAACAATTGTTATCCTAAGCCACTGTTTGATTCTATAATAAAATAATTTCCCTATGGGGTATAGCAAGCTTTCAAATATGACCTGTAGGAATAGTAGCACAAGACAACAATGGATTTATGTATGTGCTATTTAGATTTAGTGGCCCTAAGATCACAAAAAACCACATTTAATTAGCAAAGTGCATTCATTTCTAAAATTTAGATCACTTTCTCCAAATAACCTTGTTCTTCAGAGAAATCATACAAGTGCATGTTGACAAATATTGCAAACAATAGAAAAAAGAGACCAATCTCAGGGTTTTTCTCCCTAAAAAAAAAACTATTCTTTTAAATTGTGCTTTTCATTATAACCTAGCAGAGAAGGATTTAAGTACTAGCCTGGGTCTTCCATTATCTAGCTCAATGTTGAAAGTTTATTTCTACAGTAAAATACACCTTTCACATTCTGGATGTTGCCGTAGAGATCAAACAAAGAGAGCTGCGTTCCAATTCTCTCCATTACCACAGAAGCATACAAGTTACTCACCAGAACATTCTTCCATTTATAGCCTGAAGTGTTTTTCAACCTCAAGTATGCCTAGAAACATTCTTAAGCCAAGGCTACCATGATTATACCTATTAGAGTTTTATTCTTTATAAATTATCTAAGCCAAATGGAGTCCAAAATGCTGACCCTTGACCGCCAACTGGAGTAACCCCTAACCCTCAATCATTTGTTAAAGGAGACAAATGGGCTAGATTTGGGTTCTGAAACTACCACCTCTGAATAAAAAGAAAAAAATAGCAAAGCTTAATATGAATCTGGGAAAGACACAGTTAATGGTAGATAACTGTGGGCTCTAACCTGCTTATGTTCATTGCTTCCCAAGTACAGACACTTGCACAGAGATACCAAGACATACATTTATTAATTCACACAGATGGACCTGACTAAACATTCTAAAATGAGGAGAAGCAAAACTCAGTCAATTCTACCCGCATCCTAGACAGTGCACACACACCCATTAAAACACACCCTTGACAAGCATAAAATCTATAAGTCCTTAAACAATTTTGTAGCCATCAATTACAAATTAATGAAACCTGCTGAAGAAGAAGCACAAAGACACACAGTTCAAGATTAAGCACCAAAGCAAGGCAGATGCCTAACAGAAGGAGTCAGAAGTTCCAAAATGGAAAGGATTGTATCCCGGACACCAAAGCAGACCATCAGTTTCTGTAGCACAGCAAATGACTTGAAAGACCATTCTCCCTTGCCACCCAAATTTCTAAACATTAAAGCTGAATATTTCCAATTCTCTGTAAGGTTGTCCTGATAGTGGACAAAGCTTTGGTCAATGGTTTTGCTCTTGCTGGCTGGCTTCAAGGGCTTTGCTCCCAAAGAAGTTCTAAGCAGCCTTCCTTTTCCCATACTCTTGGGAAAGGGATGCTCTGTTCACTTCATGTGAGCTTAGATTTATGAGGTGCTGAGAAACAGGAATTTGGGGGTCCTCAAGTTATCATCCTAGATTTAACACAGCAGGTGAGGCGACACAGGGTCTTGGCACAGGTTAACACATTTGGGCTAACACCTTTGAGCTGTTTGTTACTCTAACCAAGCTGATGCCCCCAGTGAAAGCAAGAACAAAGAAACAACTCAAGAAGTCTTTCCCTACTGTCCTCACCCCCCAAACACAGCCCATCCCTTCTTGAATCCAGGCTCCTGAGTGCAGAAACTGTAGCCTTGACTGAGGAGAGCGGCACCCCTTTCTCAGCTGCAGGCTGTGTTTGGAAAGGATGGATTTTTCCCAGTATCTGATAAGCCTGAGATATTGTGACTGTCACTCTGAGGGTGAGCCACATGGGGTTCAAAAGAAGGAATGAAATTTATAAACAGATACATGAAAGGGGGAAGAGTACACAAAGTCAGGAGAGGGAGGGCACTAATATCAAAGACCATCCTGGATGGACCACTCTCCTTGTGCCTGTAAGAGTCTCCTCAGCTATTTTAATTATAAATATTTATATCCATGGAAGAAAATTCAGAAGGATTTATATCTCTGGGGAGTGTAGATCAATAGAACTAAGCAAACCTCCTCTCCAGGCTGACCACTTAACACTGTTATCACCGATTAGGGCGACGCGGCCCTCAGGGAGGGTGTCGGTTCTCCTCTTGTCCTCTGGAGGTCCACCCGACTCTTGGCCCCAAGAGGAAATCAATAACAAGACGCAGGGATCAATACTCAGGACATCTGCTTGGCTGCAGTGGCTCACCGTAAGATCAGAGTTTGGTTAGCCCTTGTCTGTCCCGTGAACTCCCATTCTTCCCTCACGGCCCCTCCAGCTTCTCAGATCTGCTCCAGGGGTGAGGGGAGCATCCTGTTTTTGATGTTTAACTCATTAACTGAAATTAGCAGAAATGCTGGTGACTCTTCCAAGGAAGGAAAGACAGACTTGGTTATCATTTGCCTCACTTTCTGAAAAGTGAGGAAACTTACCACACCTCGAGGATTGGGTCAATTCCTGCCCTGTGGCCCGTGGCATGTGTCCTGCTGCAGACCATCCAGCTACCAAGTTCTGTCGGAGCGGCTGGAGCGGGCTGAGTTTCTGTTCCAGGTCTGCCTGCATCTCCCATGCTTGGTCTGCAGTTGATAGATCCTCTGCTCCTGAAGCATCCAGCTATTGACCCGCCCAGGAAAGAAAGAAAAAAACGGGGGGAAAAATCAATTAGTACTAAATGGCTTAACAAAACCCTGCATAGCACAGGCCCGATGCTTACAAGGTAGGAGTTGGTGTGGTCTCAGTGGCAAGTGTTTGTGGGGACAGGCTCAGCCAGCTAGAAAAGCTGATGTTCCAGGGACAGGAAGCCAATATGGTAGGCGTGATCACACATATACGCACACACGCACACATACACACACACACAGACACACAAACACATGGCAGCTCGGTCTGACATGCCTTAGTCTGGGAGCAAAGAGGACAGTGCTGGTACATGTTCATTGTGAGCTAAGGGAAGGCAAACCATTCACCGAAACAGAAGGACTGAAATCAAACTGATAGAAATGGTGGGTATTTTTCTATTTTCTGGGTTTTTCTGGGGGGTGGTTGTGGTGGTAGGTGTAGAAAGAGAGGAAATATTGTTTGTTCTGAAAAGGCAATACCGTTTACATGTTGCAGGAGTGTCACCCTAGGCATTTCTCTGCGCGTCTCCCTATTACACCGTCACATGCAGAACCACATGAAGCTTTTTTTAAGGGAGGGGGGGCAAGAAAATGGGGAAGCACCATACCTCAGCTGACAGGCCCTTTCTCTTCTGCACGATCTGGCTTTGAAGGCTCAGGATTTTTTTGCATCTCGCTGTTCAGCTGTAAAGAGTTTACATAGGGAGGGAGCAAGGAAGGATCATGAATGTCAACCAATGAGCAATTAGCATGACAAGACTAAAGTATTGATCCATTAAAGCTCACTGCACGGCTGTAGCCCCAGAGGTAGAGCGGCTCCCCTGTCACTAACTCCAGCAGTGCATTTCAGAAGCCTGTAATGTAGAGCTGTAATGTAGAACCACTCTTCTAGCTCCGGCCCCTTCCTGGGTCAGGGGAGGGTGGCACCCTCTTGTTGCTCACCTGTAGCTTTTGAGGGTCTCCATTCCTGGGCAGAAAGCAGAGGGTAACATAAAAGATGTAAAGATTCTGGTTGTCCTATTTCATTCATTTTAAAAAATACAGCTCCTTCCTGATGGCACCAGGCAGTTCTATGTATTGATTGGAGAAGGGCGAGGGCGAAATCCTGGCCTGACAGCTGGGGCTGGAACTAGTGTGGTTCACCACTCTGCATGGCCAGGGGCAGACTGCCTTCTGTAGTATCAGCTTCTAGGCCAATCCAGACACATACTTTCTGAGCACATTGGATTCAGTTTAGACACTAAGCATCAAAATAGGAGGGGAAAAAGTGCTATTTCACTAAAGAAGCACTCTTATTCCTAGATGTAAGCTATGGAAATGGCAACCCACCCCAGTATTCTTGCCTAGGAAATCCAATGGGCCCAGGAGCCTGCTGGGCTATAGTCCATGGGATCGCAAGGAGTTACTCAGACATGACTGAGTGACTAACACTTTTTTAAGGCTATAATCCATCAAAAGAGAAAATGATGGAGCCTGGGACTTGGCAGATCTGGTGATTAGATGACACTAGTCTGGTGAGCCATTACCCTGTATGGTTCTCTATTCTCCACTGATTCTCTCTCTTGTTGTTGTTTAGTTGCTAATTTGTGTCTGACTCTTTTGCGACCCTCATGGATTGTAGCCTGCCAGGCTCCTCTCCATGGGACTTCCCAGGCAGGAATACTGGATTGTGTTGCCATTTCCTTCTTCAGGAGATCTTTCTGATCCAGGGATCAAACCCATATCCCCTGCATTGGCAGGCAAATTCTTTACCACTGAGAAGGAGGAAAGCCTCCTTCTTTTGTTACTCTCAACCATATCCATGTTAACCTTACTTCTACTTTCCCCCCTATCCATTCCATGCCTTCCCTAAATTCACTTCTTAAATTGCTTTTTCAATTTTTTTCTTACTCTTCTTTAAATATCCACTAGGAGCCCATCTCTTCCAGGAAGTCTTCCAAATAGTGGGGATCATATAGTCCTGTGTGAGCTTCAAATATGTGCCCATAACTTCTGTCATGATGAACAGTATAGCTATAGTCTCTGTGCTCAAAGAACTTACAGCCTAGCTGAATCAATGAGCTACCCATTGACAACAAAACTATCTATCCTGCACCCTCCATCACCGATCCATCCCCTATCCACTTGTTGATTCATTCAATCTGTGTTTATTGAGGATTTCCTATTGTCAGGAATTCTTCTTTGCTGAAAATACAATGGTGTGGCAGAGAGCTGTGCGTATGTGCATGCTCAGTTGCTCAGTCATGTCCAACTCTTTGTGTTTCCATGGACTGTAGCCCACCAGACTCCTCTGTCCATGCGACTTCCCAGGCAAGAATACTAGAGAAAATTACCATTTCCTCCTCCAGGGGATCTTCCTGATCCAGGGATCAAACTCGTATCTCCTGTATTGGCTGGTGGATTCTTTACCACTGCACCACCTGGGAAGCCCGGAAGAAACTTGAGTGTCTGCTAATAACCATTTTCTCCTCTTCTTTCTGAATACATAGGTAATCTTTTATTTCCCAGCTCTTCTGACTGAATTCCACCCAGTGGAATGTGGGTGGATATGATGCATGCCTGGCCTGGCTCATAAAAATCTCCCACATGACCCTTTATTCTCTTTTCCTTCCACAGTGACTTTGATGGCAACAGGTTGAGATCTAAAGGGTGAGTGAACTAAGGGAACATGAAGGTGTTAACAGAAATGGGGAAAAGAACGTGCAAAGTTGCTGTTGTAAGATGGAGTGAGGTACATTCTAGGAATGGAAAGAACACTAGTGTTAAGTAGAACACAGAGAATGAGAAGGGCTATGGTGCAATGTGAGGATGGGGAAGCAGGTAATGTCCATTCAGGGGTTTGGAGGTTATGGATTTTAGTTTCCACCCTAAGATCATTAGGAAGCAATTCCAGTTTTAAGTAAGACTGGTAACAAAATCATATCTGTATGTTGAAAAGTTCTCTCTGGCTGCAGCATGAAGAATGAATTGATAACTCCATTTCCAGCCATATGGTGGGACAGATACCCAAAAAAGGCTTCCACCAAAGATGTTCCAAATAAAATAGAACATACATTCTTTTAAATAAGTGGCTAAGGGGAATTGCTTGGCGGTCCAGTGGTTGGAACTCAGCTCTTTCACTGCTGGGGCCCAGGTTTGAACCCTGGTCAAGGAACTAAGGTCCTGCAAACTGCATAGCATGACCAAAAAAAGGGCTAAGCTTGCAAGTACAGAACTCTCCAAGTTCCAGATACAATGCTGCTGCTGCTGCTAAGTCACTTCAGTCATGTCCGACTCTGTGCGACCCCACAGATGGCAGCCCACCAAAGCTCCCCTGTCCCTGGGATTCTCCAGGCAAGAACACTGGAGTGGGTTGCCATTTCCTTCTCCAATGCATGAAAGTGAAAAGTGAAAGTGAAGTCACTCAGTCATGTACTCTTAGTGACCTCATGGACTGCAGCCTACCAGGCTCCTCTGTACATGGGATTTTCCAGGCAAGAATACTGGAGGGGGTTGCCATTGCCTTCTCCCCAGATACAATGAGGAAACTGAAATGAGAAGAGTGAGCCATAGGACATGTATCTGTGTTGAGCACTGCCCAGTTTCAGTGATCACAGGGATTAATTTTAAACCTCCACACAGGGACAGGGCCCATGAAAGTTAGGAATTTGGAACTGATCATCCTGACATAAAACTGTAACCTTTAAAAGGATGGCCTAGGGAAAGTAAACCCATATGTTGTCTTTTCTTGGCCAAAGTGTGGGGAAAAAAGTCTCCCCCGAGAATCTGTGACTATGCTTTACAGGCTTGGAAATTTAAGAATTAAAATCAAACTCGGTCTCAAGCTAGTAATATCCCCGTGACATCTGACAGGAGCAAATCCAAAAAAATGCTCCAGAGAGCCACAGCTTCATATAGGTCACCTAGGTTTCTTATAGAGAATGCCCCGTCAAAGATGTACCAACGTGTTATAAAACTAAAAGCCATGAGTGAGAGGTAGGCAAAGCAAAGAGCAGATTTAGACCACTGAAAACTTCAGAACTTCGGGTGACAGGACAACCTGGACTGCAAAAGAAGTATATTGAAAGTGATTAAAGACATAAAAAAAGATATCAAAATCATACACAAAATAGCAAGACATTATGAAAAAAAAGAAAGTGAACCAGACAGGGATAAGAATAATGCATCGGGATCAAGAGTAACTCTCTATCCAAATGTTCAGGACTCTTGGTACATATCAGGATTTAGGAAGCAGTCATCTTTATCTTCTCTCTCTTTATGTTAAATATGTTATTTATATAGGACAAATCTCTCACTTGCTTTGTTAGTGACATCTAAAACGTAAGGGCATAATGAATGCCCCAAAGCCAGGAAGCATTTTCCATATTTGAAACTGATGGTCAGCTCATAAGACATTCTCTGTTATGATTGCTGAAATGTCTCATAAAGGAAAATATTAATATCATCTCAGTGTGATTCCTTTGCTTCTTTGCACTCTTCAGTTCAGTGTTCTCTTTCCAGCTGGGCACAAATTGAGGACACTGGCCTTTTCAATGGTGGTCAAAGAGCCATAAGGGGAGGGAGGTGGAAAACATCAAAGGAAAGCTCAAAATAAGGAAAGCTCATTATGTTATAAGAAACTTTTTTATTGCTACTGTTTCAAAAATTATTTCTATGCTTCACAAAAGAACTAGGAATAAGCAATGTGGTAACATCAAGAGGTTACCAGGTCAGTTTGAGCTGCTGCTCTGGAGGGACCAATGTTGCTTCACAAATCCCAAGAAGTTCCTTTATGGACACAGGCTTGATCTACAATAAGGGTTTTTGGTAGTGGAGAGACTTATATGGAACTAGAAAATTCCTAATGCAAAGAATTGACTCACTGGAAAAGACCCTGATGCTGGGAAAGATTGAAGGCAGGAGGAGAAGGGGACGACAGAGGATGACATGATTGGATGGGATCACAGATTCATGGACATGAGTTTGAGCAAGTTCCAGGAGTTGGTGATGGATAGGGAAGCCTGGTGTGCTGCAGTCCATGGGGTCACAAAGAGTTGGACACTACTGAGCAACTGAACTGAACTGAGGCCATTCTAAGCATGAGGAATCAGGTCAATTTCACTCACCTCTATCTCGTGAGACAATGATCATCATCACTATCATCATTACCTTTCATTGAAGTTTAGCTACCTGCTAGACAACATGTTATTTGATTTACCATCAGAAAGCCTCTGCAGAGTGGGCATTAATATCCCCATTAATATCTCCTGATGACAGATACAAAAAATGAAATCATCCAAATGTTCTCATATTATGTTAGAACCAGCATAAGATAAATGCCCTTAGCCTTTCCTTAGCTGGTTTATATAGGGCAAAGTCATTCATGGGATCCTCAAGAGGCTCAGTGGTAAAGAATCTGCCTGCCAATGCAGGAGATGCAGGAGACATGGGTTTGATCCCTGGGTTGGGAGGATCCCCTGGAGAAGGAAATGGAAACCTACTCCAGTATTCTTGCCTAGGAAAACCTATGGACAGAGGAGCCTGGCAGGCTACAGTCCAGGGGGTTCACAAAGAGTTGGACACAACTGAGTGATTGAGCACGCATGTAAAGTCATTCATAGCCCTAAGAAGGAAAGGGGCTGATAGGGAATTTCTTTCCTCATGCGCTTTCAGAGAAAATTGTGTTCTGAGCAGCCAAAATAAAGATAATTGAACTCAATAATATTTGTCTTTCACCTGCTCGCAAATGCACATTTACCCCAGTTGGAGAGAGATACTTGGAAAATAATGATTTACAGAATTTGGTGTATTGCTGGAGGTGCTTTCAATCAGCTACGTATCATATAGATGGGCAGTATCAAACTGCAAGTGTCTCTCCTTTCGGTCCACTCTCAGTTTCTGTATGTTCTTTTTGTAAGTTTGTTTATTTATTTTTGATTGTTCTTGGTCTTTGCTGCTGCTCGCAGGCTTTTCTCTAGTTGTAGCGAGTGGGGGCTACCTCCTAGTTGCGGTGCGCGTGCTTCTCATTGCAGTGGCTTCTATTATTGCAGAGCATGGGCTTCTCCAGGAGAGCCTGCTCCAAAGATGTGGCGCAAGGGTTTAGTTACCCCATAGCATGTGGGATCTTCCTTCCTGGACAAGGGATTAAACCCATATCCCCTGAATTGGCAGGCAGATTCTTAACTACTGGACCACCAGGGAAGTCCTGTATGTTGTTTAAAAGAGTGGCTGTTTATCCCTGTATTTGCTTCTTGCATTTTGCTGTCTCCTCTGTCTGTGACTTATCCCCTTGCTCTTATTCCTGCCCGCTCCTCACAGATTTTCTTTAACACTGTTTGTGGATAAATCACACATACACATGTGCATATTATGAATCTGCACAATATAGGGTACAACTTGGTTTTTATTAGAACCTTTTCTAAGAGATGAATCCTAATGATATTCCCACCATCAGGTAATTAGTAGATTTGGGCTGGAAGCATGATGGCTCTTAGGTCAAGGAGTAAATAGCCAGTGATTACAGAATGCAGTAAAGAAAGCCTGGAGGAACAGTTTATCAATAGCTATAACAAATCATAGAGGTCCTGTTAATGGTTTATACAACTGGAATTATCGCAAAACTTTGAGGTTTTCAGTCTTTATGGTGTTCTTTCTCATACTAAAGGAAAGTTTACCTAAGAGACAATGCCTTATTTTATAATCTCTTTGTACTGGTACATTTTGAGCCCACAAGCGCTATTTCAAGTGAATGTTTACATAAAATGTCTATCATCACTGTCTTTATATACATAGCAGCATCTCGTGTTCATAGATATTGTGGTTTTAAAGATTTGTCCTCTCATCTGTTTAATTTTCTTGCCCTAGTTAAAGAGGAGGACTCATACCTACAAAGGACTATTTGCGTTTTTTTGCTTGCAGCTTGAATTAGCCCACTGTATCACCAAATAGTTATAACCAATTCCTACTGATAGCAAGAGATGCTATATAGTTAAAGATTTTTTTTTTAACCTATTAAAAGAGGTTTCTGGATATCAGGCTTTAAAATCCTATCTCCATTTATTCTTGAAGGGAAAATCAGAAAGAAAGCATTTTGAAATTATGCCTTGTACATAATAGGAATTCAATCAATACTGATTTCTTCAGTTTTCAAAGCAATATTTTGACTCAAGTTATACTGGAGGGATAAACACAAATGGTATTTGTGTTTATTGTGTGCTCAGTGCTGGAAAAATGATGTTTGTACAATACCCAACAATGCATCACATACATCAAAATAAATTTCAGATAAATTAAAAACATACAAATAAAACCACAAAATTACTAGAGGAAAGGAGAGAATTAAAAAGGATAATATTGGAGTAAGAGAAGTCCTTGCAAAATATGAGACAAAACCCAGAAGTCATAATATAAGGATTCAAAACTTCACTATAATAAACATAAAACAAATTTCTATGTGGCAAAAATCATCATAATCAAGGTAAAAAGGGAGATGAAAGATTGGGAGGTTCTATAATTCATATCATAAACAAGTTGCCAACATCTATAATATATAAAGACCTGCTACAAATCAATGTAGTTTAATAACCTAATGGAAAACAAGCAAGTAGTTCATAGGAAAAACAATTTCACTCAAAGCAAGAGAAATGCAAATTAAATACTCACTGAGACACCATTTTATACTTACTTAATATATTGTCAAAACTCCCAAATTATTGACAAAACAATTTACTGGTGAAAATGTGGCAAAGCAAACTTTTTCAGATATTGCTGATGGGGGCAGAAACCAGCACCAAACTCTATGGGATGCAATTTTCCAAGATACATTAAAATTACACGTACATACCCTTTGGCCTAGCTAGTTCAGTTCTATAATTTATCCTACCAATATACCTGTACACACATGGAAGATGGCACATGTAAAACGCTATGCATTGCAGTTTTGTAATAGTAAAGGACTAGAAACTACCTAAATGTCTCTCAGGAGGAGACTAGTTAAATACATAATGGTTTATCTGACAACAGGATATCATGAAGCCGTAGAAATGACTGATGACTCTCCTACATTGAAATTCCTTCTCTGTATCCATTTCAGGAAAATAAAATAGATAGCAGGAGAAGTCCAGAAAAACCATAAATACCCATAAACACGATGTCAAAAAAAGTGCAGAGCAGGGTATATGGCATGTTATTTGTGTAAAAATGGGGAGGGCTGTATATGCATACAGGTATTTGCTTGTATGGGCTTCCCAGGGGGTGCTAGTGGTAAAGAACCCACCTGCTAGTGCAGGAGCCCTAAGAGACAAGGATATGATCCCTGGGTCCAGAAAATCCCCTGGAGGAGGGCATGTCAACACACTCCAGTATTATTGCCTGAAGAAACCCACGGATAGAGGAGCCTGGAGGGCAACAGTCCATAGGGTCGCAAAGAGTTGGACATGACTAAAGCGACTTAACACACATGCATATTTGCTTGTATATGCATACAATAACTCTAGAAGGACACACAAAAATTGGATATCATGGACTGCCATTGAATAAAGTTACTGGCTAGGTGGGAGACACAGAACAGGAGAATTTTCATTGTGTACCTTTTGTACTTCTAACAGTAACTCCATATTTTAAAAGTTAATTAATTAGTTAAAAAAAAACTTTCATACATAGGCATGTCCATAACTACACATACACACACACACACACACAACAAACTTCATTTGCTATCAGACTTCAGATCTAAAAAGATAAATAAATTCCTAGCATGCTAGCTTCTTGGCAAGGCTACTGGGCCTTGGGAATTAATGACACACACGCTGTAATTAGGGTTAGGTGTGATTCATCAGCAAGCAGGATGGCTGAGTGGTTAAGGTGTTGGACTTAAGATCCAATGGGCTAGTGCCTTGTGGGTTCAAATCCCACTCTCAGTAGACTCAGTTTTGGGACCTCCCTGGTGAGTCCAGTGGCTAAGATGCCACACTCCCAATGCAAGCGTCCCGGGATCCATCCCTGGTCAAGAAATTAGATTCCACATGCCACAACTAAGATCCCAAATGCCACAATGAAGATCCAATGCAATCAAACAAATAAATAAATATTTGGGCTTCCCAGGTGGTGCTAGTGGTAAAGAACCCACCCGCCAAGGCAGGAGATGTAAGAGACATGGGTTCGATCCCTGGGTTGAAAAGATCCCCTGGACAAAGAAATGGCAACTCGCTCTAGTATTCTTGCCTGGAGAATCCCATGTACAGAGGAGCCTGGTGAGATACAGTCCATGGGGTTGCAAAGAGTCGGACACAACTGAAGCGACTAAGTATGCATGCATCAGACAAACATGGCTATCCTCTGAACTCCTAGCACTTTACCACATACACTTGTTGAATGAAGAAGTGAAAACTGAAGGACAAGCAACAGCTAAACAGCAAATGGACTTTGCAAATGATCCCAACTACCAATACAGTAAAAATAAACACTGTTGTAATGCTCAGTAAGTCTGGAGACATGGTTTCCACTGCACAGCTGTGGGCTTGGTAAAGTAAATCATTTGGACAGGGAGAGGTGGCTGTCACATCAGTGAATAGTGACTGTGGACTGGATCATCTCCAATGCTCCTTCCAGTTGCACTTTTCCTTGAACTATCCCAACTGCAACACTCTTTACCAGAGTGTGTTACGAAGCTCTTCACCGTCACATGGTGTCTGGTCTCCATCTTCCCAAACCTGGGAAGACCGCAGACTTACGCTGCTCTCAGTCTTTTCCTCTTTGCCTTAAAACACACACAAGTCTTCCCTCCAAAAATACTTTTGAGTCACTACTTTATTTAATTCTTTCTCCCATTTCTCTCTTCTTTTTTCCCCAAATTTTAAAATATGGGATTTATAACTGATTCTTCCATGATTTAAATTTTGTTTGTGTGTCTGTTTATTAAGCCGAAATTGACATCATATTAAATTAACCATTTAGAGTATACAATTTAGTGGCATTTAGTTCACGCACAATGATGTCCAATTATCACCTCTATCTAGTTCTAAAATATTTTCATCATCCTTAAAGCAGACCTTGTACCCACTAAGCAGTCACTCCCTCCTCTCACCAGCCTCTGGCAACCATCTTCCATCTTTCTATGTCTATGGATTTAGTTATTCTGGATCTTNCGTACATACCCTTTGGCCTAGCTAGTTCAGTTCTATAATTTATCCTACCAATATACCTGTACACACATGGAAGATGGCACATGTAAAACGCTATGCATTGCAGTTTTGTAATAGTAAAGGACTAGAAACTACCTAAATGTCTCTCAGGAGGAGACTAGTTAAATACATAATGGTTTATCTGACAACAGGATATCATGAAGCCGTAGAAATGACTGATGACTCTCCTACATTGAAATTCCTTCTCTGTATCCATTTCAGGAAAATAAAATAGATAGCAGGAGAAGTCCAGAAAAACCATAAATACCCATAAACACGATGTCAAAAAAAGTGCAGAGCAGGGTATATGGCATGTTATTTGTGTAAAAATGGGGAGGGCTGTATATGCATACAGGTATTTGCTTGTATGGGCTTCCCAGGGGGTGCTAGTGGTAAAGAACCCACCTGCTAGTGCAGGAGCCCTAAGAGACAAGGATATGATCCCTGGGTCCAGAAAATCCCCTGGAGGAGGGCATGTCAACACACTCCAGTATTATTGCCTGAAGAAACCCACGGATAGAGGAGCCTGGAGGGCAACAGTCCATAGGGTCGCAAAGAGTTGGACATGACTAAAGCGACTTAACACACATGCATATTTGCTTGTATATGCATACAATAACTCTAGAAGGACACACAAAAATTGGATATCATGGACTGCCATTGAATAAAGTTACTGGCTAGGTGGGAGACACAGAACAGGAGAATTTTCATTGTGTACCTTTTGTACTTCTAACAGTAACTCCATATTTTAAAAGTTAATTAATTAGTTAAAAAAAAACTTTCATACATAGGCATGTCCATAACTACACATACACACACACACACACACAACAAACTTCATTTGCTATCAGACTTCAGATCTAAAAAGATAAATAAATTCCTAGCATGCTAGCTTCTTGGCAAGGCTACTGGGCCTTGGGAATTAATGACACACACGCTGTAATTAGGGTTAGGTGTGATTCATCAGCAAGCAGGATGGCTGAGTGGTTAAGGTGTTGGACTTAAGATCCAATGGGCTAGTGCCTTGTGGGTTCAAATCCCACTCTCAGTAGACTCAGTTTTGGGACCTCCCTGGTGAGTCCAGTGGCTAAGATGCCACACTCCCAATGCAAGCGTCCCGGGATCCATCCCTGGTCAAGAAATTAGATTCCACATGCCACAACTAAGATCCCAAATGCCACAATGAAGATCCAATGCAATCAAACAAATAAATAAATATTTGGGCTTCCCAGGTGGTGCTAGTGGTAAAGAACCCACCCGCCAAGGCAGGAGATGTAAGAGACATGGGTTCGATCCCTGGGTTGAAAAGATCCCCTGGACAAAGAAATGGCAACTCGCTCTAGTATTCTTGCCTGGAGAATCCCATGTACAGAGGAGCCTGGTGAGATACAGTCCATGGGGTTGCAAAGAGTCGGACACAACTGAAGCGACTAAGTATGCATGCATCAGACAAACATGGCTATCCTCTGAACTCCTAGCACTTTACCACATACACTTGTTGAATGAAGAAGTGAAAACTGAAGGACAAGCAACAGCTAAACAGCAAATGGACTTTGCAAATGATCCCAACTACCAATACAGTAAAAATAAACACTGTTGTAATGCTCAGTAAGTCTGGAGACATGGTTTCCACTGCACAGCTGTGGGCTTGGTAAAGTAAATCATTTGGACAGGGAGAGGTGGCTGTCACATCAGTGAATAGTGACTGTGGACTGGATCATCTCCAATGCTCCTTCCAGTTGCACTTTTCCTTGAACTATCCCAACTGCAACACTCTTTACCAGAGTGTGTTACGAAGCTCTTCACCGTCACATGGTGTCTGGTCTCCATCTTCCCAAACCTGGGAAGACCGCAGACTTACGCTGCTCTCAGTCTTTTCCTCTTTGCCTTAAAACACACACAAGTCTTCCCTCCAAAAATACTTTTGAGTCACTACTTTATTTAATTCTTTCTCCCATTTCTCTCTTCTTTTTTCCCCAAATTTTAAAATATGGGATTTATAACTGATTCTTCCATGATTTAAATTTTGTTTGTGTGTCTGTTTATTAAGCCGAAATTGACATCATATTAAATTAACCATTTAGAGTATACAATTTAGTGGCATTTAGTTCACGCACAATGATGTCCAATTATCACCTCTATCTAGTTCTAAAATATTTTCATCATCCTTAAAGCAGACCTTGTACCCACTAAGCAGTCACTCCCTCCTCTCACCAGCCTCTGGCAACCATCTTCCATCTTTCTATGTCTATGGATTTAGTTATTCTGGATCTTTCATCATAAATGGCATGTGACCTACCTAACCTTTGATGTCTGGTTTCTTTTACTTAGCATAATTTTTTTGAGGTTCACCCATGTTGTAGCATATATCTGCTTCATTTCTTGTTAGGGATGAATAATATTCCATTGTGTGGTTATACCATGTTTTGTTTAGCCATTCATCAGTTGGTGGACATTTGTGTTGTCACCCCTTTTGGCTTTGTGAATAGTTCTGCTATGAGAACACATTCATGAATTCACATTCGTGAATACATATATGGGTGAATATGTTATTCAATCACTCTGGATAAACACCTAGGAGTGGGTGTGCTGGCTCAGACCGTTAATTCTATATCTAGCTGTTTGAGGAAATTTTTGTGTTTGTCTTTTTATTTTTAGTAGTTTTAAAAAACATTTATTTAATTTTGGCTGTGCTGGGTCTTCATTGCTGTGTGCAGGCTTTCTCTAGTTGTGGTAAGCAGAGACTATTCTCTAATATCGGTGTGCAGGCTTCTCACTGTGGTGGCTTCTTTTGTTGTAGAGCACAGGCTCTAGCTGTGTGCACTTCAGTAACTGTGGTGGACAGGATTAATTGCCCCATGGCATGTGGAATCTTCCTGGACTGGAGATCAAATCCGTGTCCTCTGCATTGGCTGGTGGATTTCTCACCACTGGACCACCAAGGAAGTCCCTTGTGTCTCTTTCTGAAGCAGCTTGCTTAGGCTCAGGTACAGACATTCATTAAAGGCTCATTCATTCAATAACTATTTATTACGTGCCTGCTAAGAAACAAGCCCTTTGCTCAGACACTGGAAGATTTGAGGGCAAGTGACACAGAAGAACTGTACAAAAAAGATCTTCATGACCCAGATAATCATGATGGTGTGAACACTAATCTAGAGCCAGACATCCTGGAATGTGAAATCAAGTGGGCCTTAGAAAGCATCACTACGAACAAAGCTAGTGGAGGTGATGGAATTCCAGTTGATCTGCTTCAAATCCTGAAAGATGATGCTGTGAAAGTGCTGCACTCAATATGCCAGCAAATTTGGAAATCTCAGCAGTGCCCACAGGACTGGAAAAGGTCACTTTTCATTCCAATTCCAAAGAAAGGCAATGCCAAAGAATGCTCAAACTATGGCATAATTGCACTCATCTCACATGCTAGTAAAGTAATGCTCAAAATTCTCCAAGCCAGGCTTCAGCAATACGTGAACTGTGAACTTCCTGATGTTCAAGCTGGTTTTAGAAAAGGCAGAGGAACTAGAGATCAAATTGCCACCATCTGCTGGATCATGGAAAAAGAAAGAGAGTTCCAGAAAAACATCTATTTCTGCTTTATTGGCTATGCCAAAGCCTTTGAATGTGTGGATCACAATAAACTGTGGAAAATTCTGAGAGAGATGGGAATACCAGACCACCCGACCTGCCTCTTGAGAAATCTGTATGCAGGTCAGGAAGCAACAGTTAGAACTGGACATGGAACAACAGACTGGTTCCAAATAGGAAACTGAGTACGTCAAGGCTGTATATTGTCACCCTGCTTATTTAATTTATATGCAGAGTACATCATGAGAAATGCTGGACTGGAAGAAACACAAGCTGGAATCAAGATTGCCGGGAGAAATATCAATAACCTCAGATACGCAGATGACACCACCCTTATGGCACTAAGTGAAGAGGAACTAAAAAGCCTCTTGATGAAAGTAAAAGAGGAGAGTGGAAAAGTTGGCTTAAAGCTCAACATTAAGAAAACGAAGATCATGGTATCTGGTCCCATCACTTCATGGGAAATAGATGGGGAAACAGTGGAAACAGTGTCAGACTTTATTTTTTGGGGCTCCAAAAATCACTGCAGATGGTGATTGCAGCCATGAATTTATTTATTTATTTATTTTTTTGCAGCCATGAATTTAAAAGACGCTTACTCCTTGGAAGAAAAGTTAGGAGGAACCTAGATAGCATATTCAAAAGCAGAGACATTACTTTGCCGACTAAGGTCCGTCTAGTCAAGGCTATGGTATGGTTTTTCCAGTAGTCATATATGGATGTGAGTTGGACTATAAAGAAGGCAGAGCACCAAAGAATTGATGCTTTTGAACTGTGGTGTTGGAGAAGACTCTTGAGATCCCTTGGACTGCAAGGAGATCCAACCAGTCCATTCTAAAGGATATCAGTCCTGGGTGTTCTTTGGAAGGAATGATGTTGAAGCTGAAACTCCAGTACTTTGGCCACCTCATGCGAAGAGTTGACTCACTGGAAAAGACTGATGCTGGGAGGGATTGGGGGCAGGAGGAGAATAGGATGACAGAGGATGAGATGGCTGGATTGCATCGCCGACTTGACGGATGTTGAGTTTGCGTGAACTCTGGGAGTTGGTGATGGACAGTGAGGCCTGGCATGCTGGAATTCATGGGGTCACAAAGAGTCAGACACGACTGAGCGACTGAACTGAACTGAATTGATGATAGTATTATTTAGGAATTTGGCAAAGTAATTAACCTATGTCTTGTGCTAGTACACTTATAAAACACAACACCCTTGTTTATCATCAGAGCCATTATTAGTATCCTTAATTATTGAAGACATTTATACCTTAGAATTTAATGAATTGTTGGAAAAACTGCTGGAATTATGAAGGCCAATAAATTGTTTGAGCATTTTAAAAGAGTTAATTGAAATTTACACCAATCTAGATTATATACCTCTTCTAAATTTTCGTTCATCTCTACCATGTATATTAATGTCAGTTTAACTGGTCTACTTCTAACATTTGCAGAACTTGGGGTGAAAGAGTCAATGGAAGTGTACATATTATACCATATATCTAAATGTTTAGAAGTTATATATCAAGTGAAAGTTGCTCGGTCCTGTCGGACTCTTTGAGCCCACCAGGCTCCTCTGTCCATGAGATTCGCTGAGCAATAATACTGGAGTGGGTTGCCATTTCCTCCTATTCCAAGGCATCTTTCTAACCCAGGAATCGAACCTGAGTCTCCTGCATTGCAGCAGATTCTTTACCATCTGAGCCATCCAGTTTTAAAGTTATATATAAAATGGTTGCATAAAATATATTCTATCTTCCTACTTGTATATTTGTGTGTATATATACACATATATATGTACACACATGCATATCTTCATAACACCCTGGAAGGCCAGGTACTATTAAGAATCCTTGGACTTTAGATTACAGTAGTGTGGGGAATCAGCTTGCAGTCCCAGATTCCAATCCATTTCCCTCCTCTTCCTACCTGGTTTTGCTCCTTGTTATGAATGATTTCATGAACATGTATGTGAACACTCTGCTTGCACATCCAACATTCACCTTTTGCTCCAGCAAGCAGCCCTAGGGAAGAGTCCCATGCAGGGCTCAGAAGCACACGTGAGATTCTAGAGTCCTGGGTAGCAGAGTGTGATCTGGAGGCAGGGGCTGCTGGTAAGCAATGAGTGGGTACCTCCCTTCATCTCATCCTCAAACAACAGGAAGGAATGAGATGCAGCCAGAGAAGGGCCAGAGCAGAGCTCTCTAAAATGGAGCCTAGAAGTGGGCTCCTCTTACTACACCTCAGAAATCTCTTCTGTCCTCCTTGTCAACAGTGAAAAATTGTGTGAGTTCTTTAAATTATGTGGGCCTTGGTTTCCTGATCTGTAAAAGGGGTTATAAAGCTGCTGCTATTGCTACTATTCAAGGTTGCTGAAAGGTCTAAATAAATTTAACAGTGTATGTGAGAGTGCTTTGTAAAAGTGCTATATACTAGAAATATACTGTTATGTTGGGGTTTTTTTTTTTGTTTGTTTTAGATGTTACTAAAATCAAAAGGCAAAGCAGCTGCTGGCTGTGCACATGCTCTCATGTTTTCATTAAAATATAACTTAAAAAAAAAAAAACTATGGAGAGCTGATGGCAAAGGAGGCAAAGGTTATTAAATATCCTTTAGGTTTTATTTTTCCTAAACCTGCTTCCTCATTCCTTCAGGTCCACACTGATTTCTTTCAGACTCCGAATTTGTGGACATGTGCTTGTTTGCATGGCTGACACAGGCCCCAGATTGACACCGGGTAAGAGACATTACTCTTCAGCTGTAAGGCAGGGCAGCTCCTGCATTAAGCAGGAAGCAGACTGATATCTCATCGTTTCAGCCGGCAGAGAATATGCAGTGCACCTTTGTGGCAAAAGCAGGCGACTGAATGAGTGGGGTGTGCAGGGGAATGAATTACACCATGAGCTTCTGCATCCATAAAAATGAGGCCGCTCTGGGGTCAGGAGGGTGGGTGATGTGTCACGGAGGCAGGTTAAATGGATTCGACCCTCCGGCTCACTGATTTGAAGCTGACAAAAGGGGCTGTGCTGTGGCTCTGGGCTCAGAATGAACTTACCATTGTCTCTGGCCATTTTGAACCAAGGAAGTCTCTGGGTTTTTCTTTCGTAGGATTGTACTTACTTTCTTCTTTAAAAACATCGTTTCATTCCTGTGGGTGCAGAAATCCAAATCGGTTTTATTTTCTGGAGGCGGGATTTTGGTATGTTTGGGGCAAACCCCCTTCCCCTTTTAGCATCTCATTAAATAGAAACAAATTGGGCTATCTTTTTATTTTTTTAGCTTTTCAAAAGCAATTACTTCCCTGTCATTTCTAGACACTCAGGCAGAAGAGTCTGCCTTGATTACCCATCCTTCCTCTCCCCTCCCCCCTTTCAAGTCCTCTGGCTTTTGCACTGCTAGGGAAGGATTCAATTAAATGAAGTGTCAATGGAGCTACAGTGGTTTCAGGTCAGAGACGTCAGTAAAAAAGCTGTGGAGCTGTGCTGCCCTTGTGTATGTAAATGTGTATATTTATACCGGGGATGTCAGCTTTCAGGACTCTCTTCTGCTCTTCCTTGATCAAAGATGATTGCCAAGACAATTACTGCAAAGGAAAAGAAAATCTGGGCCTCCCCTTCATCCTAGTGCTGTCGGGAGTTTAATTGCTTGGAATAATAGAGCAGGAAGCCCTTTCTTTTGCACATGATCACACTTAGACACACACGGATTTACACGCATAGCTGTGCTAGGACACAAACACACCTGACAGCAATGCAGGAAAACATTCACATTCATGCACCCTTTAGCCCTGATGCCGGTATATGTACACAGAGCTGCCTGTGACACACACAAGACACACACAAACACACAAAGTAGTGCATTCTTGAGCTAATTGGATAAAAGCAATTTGTAGTATCTGTCTCACGTTAAACACTACGTTTTTATCCTCCTATAAAAGACTTAACAATTTTATCCCTTTAACCAAAGACACATCTAAAGTTAACAAAAAAGAGAGAGAGAGAGAGGCTATAGGGAGAAGTCACAGCATCACAGCAACAAAATACACAAATTCTTCAAATTGTTTTTGCTGTTTAATTCTTCTGTACACACAGTCACGAAGTCCTAAGTCTCTGCACAAACACTTCACATGTTAAAATCCCTCTCAAACCCTTTTTGCTTTGTTGTAGGCAGTTACAAGGACCAGTTGAGTATTCTGTGCTATTCACTGTGTTCTAGGCTATTCTGCTTTTGTTCTCATATGACATGAAGAGGGATTCTAACTTGCATCAATGAATATAAAGAGTGACATTCAAGGCAGAGAATCCTAGCTCTCTCTCTCTAATTAGTTCTGCTGTGCCCAGGCACTGGGAGTGTGTGTGGCTTCAGGCTGGGGTGAGTCCCTGGTCACGCTTGGAACACAGGCTCTAAAGCATCCGAGTGGCAGATTTAGGTTTTCATTTCAGGCTCCCAAGGGCTGTCAGATTTTAAATATTATTATTTGGCCTAATTGGTTCTTCCTTTGATGGCAAGAGAGTAAAAGCAGGGAAAAAATACCCTCACAAACCTTGTCATCAACACAAAGGCATAACACAGACCCTTGGCTTTGTGTTACAACCACTAGAAGTTTTTCTTTTTCTTTTTGTGGACTAAGTAGTTAACTGTGTGTCTGAAGCACGCATCCATCCTTTCCAGGACAGTTAAAAATAAATATAGCCTTTCAGAAAAAGGAATTAAAATTCTTTTCACTGTTGTGACTATTGAAATTAAAAAAAAATTTTTTTTTCTGAAAATTTCAGAAAATGGTGGTAGTAGATAAACCAAGTGGAAACCAAAACAGATCCCAAAGTACCTTGTTTTAGAGATCTGGAGATAAATGTGGCTATGTGGATGGCTATACCACTTGGTGATGCCAAAATATGACTACTGCTTCCCTGATAATGTCTCTGATGTTTTTACTTTTTTGTTTTGCTTGTTCTGTTCCTAACATATTTCTGACTCGTTTCTCTAATGGCCCTCAGTGGCTCTTTACAAATGTGTAACTCCAGCGCAGCCTCCTAGCTGCACTGATGTTGATGAGCTTGGACATGGCTCAGTCCTGGATGTTTGATCTATTAGGGAAGGCGGAAACATAAATAATTACAATATAGGAGAAAAACCATAATAAAGGTGATGACAGAATATCCAGGAGGGTCACAAAACCTATTTGGGATGGGAGGAAATGACATTCTGTTCTGGAGGAGGTGATTCCAGGGCCAAATTTATCCAGCAGGCTATCAGTTACTATGACCAAATCAGCCAAAGTTATCTTGCATTTGATATTAAATTTTCAATTTAATATTGAAATTCTCATGTGATGGGAAGTCCAAAACCTTCTTCTAGATTTTTGTAAACTCCTGGGTTCGAGTGTCTTGAAGTCCAGCTCCTACTGTACATTTGATGTCACTGGTATCGAACTTCATTTGGCCTGTCCCTTCCCCCTGATCTGTACCAATCCAGGTGTGGTACTTAGTGCTACACAAGTACTTGGAGCTTGGTTTATATGAAACAGTCACACAGGGTATGTGTGTATGTGAACACCTGAGAGACATGACTTTTTTGGAGAAGGAAATGGCAACCCACTTCAGTGTTCTTGCCTGGAGAATCCCAGAGACGGGGTAGCCTGGTGGGCTTCCGTCTATGGGGTCACACAGAGTAGGGCACGACTGAAGCGACTTAGCAGCAGCAGTAGCAGCAGCAGGGATTTTATATTGCCGTATTTCTGGCCCTTTCTCAGTTTTCTCAAACTCTTCCCCTTTCATTTCTGCAGCCTCTTCCCTCAGATGCCACCCCTATCAGCTTATCTCTGCTGAAATCGAGAGAAAGAGATAGCATTCTATCCCTCATCCACTGCTCTAGCCTGCTTCCACACACCCATTGTACATATCCACCATCCATTAGAAATGCACTTCCATCTGCAAGCACACATACACACACTCAGGCACACTCATAGCGAAGGCTTTGAGATTTGAGTGTTTTCCTTCTTCTTCCTCTGCTTGTCTCTGCGGAGACTGCTTTCCTTTTGCTAAGTATTGGGGAATCTCTTCTTGTCTCTCCAGTAAGGTAAAATCATTCCACACACAGTCATTCCACACCAAATGTGTCCCTGGCTCTGTTTTGTGTGGGCACTGCGGACAATCAGTGGGAAACAAGCAAAGACAGTCTTTGCCCTGACAGGTCAGTTTTAGTTTCTAATACCATTTCCCCCTGTTTTTTCTAGGAAGTAAAATGTGTTTAATAAATGGTGAATCAGAGTTTTCTCTCTACTTTCTTCTGTTGTCTTATCTCTCCTTACTCCTCTCCACTAACCCTATGCTCAGGTGTAGTGTCCGACTTCCCCAATACCACTTGTCTATTCCTGCTGCTAGAACTTTGAGAGGGGTATTTTTTTAAGTTTTTATTTTATACTGGAGTATAGCTGATTTACAATTTTGTGATAGTTTCAGGTGAACAGCAAAGGGACTCAGTCATACATATACATGTATCCATTCTTCCCCCAAACTCCCCTTCCATCCAGACTGCCACATAACATTGAGGAGAGTTCCCTGGGCTATACAATAGGTCCATGTTGGTTATCCATTTTAAATACAGCAGTGTGTCCATGTTGGTCCCAAATTCCCTAACTATCTCTTCCCCACATTCTTCGAGAGGAGTATTTTTAAAGCTAACATTTATTTTGCTCTCTTTATGAGCTTTGCAAAGTGCCTTACATTCATTCTTTCATTTAATCCTCAGAAAAAATCAGTGAGGTAAATAATATTACTTTCACTTTAAGCTGAATAAACAGGAGCTCTTTCAGCTATTTTTTTTCCCCCCTAAAGCGATTGCTTTCTTGCCATAGCTGTTCCTTACCTCATCCTTCTGTGCTGTGCTGTGATTGGTTGCTCAGTTGTGTCTGATTCTTTGCGCCCCATGGACTGTAGCCTGCCATGAGGATTCTCTAAGCAAGAATACTGGAATGGGTTGCCATGCCCTCCTCCAGGGGATCTTTCCAATCTAGGGATCCAACCCAGGCCTCCCACTTTGCAGGTGAATTCTTTACCATCTGAGCCACCAGGGAAGCCCAAGAATATTGGAGTGGGTAGCCTATCCCTTTTTCAGGGGATCTTCCTGACTCAGGAATCGAATCAGGATCTCCTGCATTACAGGCATATTCTTTACCTGCTAAGCTACCAGGAAAGCCCACTCATCCTTCTGTCCAATCTCAAATCACATGATCTCTCCCACCTTTGAAATTCCACATCACTGTGTTTTGGCTTTGACTAACCTAATTCATATTTGTATTAAAGATATTTTTCTATCTATTAGACTGTAAGCTCCTTAAGGTTTAGGGTGGATTCAGTTCATCTTTGGGTCCATTCAGAGGCTTGCAAATGGAGGCATTAGTAAATATCTTAGAATTAATTGAAATTAAATAACCATAGCAAATGGCTTTTGTCAAAAGGGAGCTGAAGGTCACATGAATTATCTGTGACTTATTATCCTATTAGAAAGTTCAGAATACTGTCCTGGGTAGAGCCGGAATTCTGAAAGAATTTTGAATATTATATAATAACTGTAACGTTTACTCTTTGTCCTAAGGCCCTGAACTATTTAAGGCTAATCGGCACTATAGCAGGAACAAAATAATACTGTAGAAGTAAAGAAATTGAAAATGAGAATTAAGCCCATTTAAGAATCACTAAATAGTGAGAGGGCTTACAGCTGCTATTGTAAACAACTTAACTGTGTTTTCAGTACACATAAATTTTGTACAACTGCCTATGTCATAATAGATAGAAAAGAGACCCTGCTCCAAGTGCTCTAGGTGCACAGCTAGTGGAGCCAGAGACAGTGGTTGTCTGTGTCCAATTATTTTTCTTTCTTTCCCCTGATAGTGAGTGACACATGTTTTGTCAAGGAAGAATCACCAAGAACTGGGATAGAATCCCACAATAGGTATGAGTGAGAAGGGATTATAGGTGTCTAATCTCTTTTGGTAAAGCTATAAAGTCTATTTTTCCTTCATGCACATAACCAATACTTTTATGTAACTATAAACATACACACAGAAATAGATAACCCCCAATGGCTAAAACAGGTGAAGATTTGAAGCAATGAAAATCGGCAGAGTTGACAACTGGAATGGAAGAGTGTTAGGAATTAGAATATAAACAATAGGGCTCAATAAAGAGAAAATAGTTTCTTTTTACGGAGGCTGTTACTTATTTGTTAAAAAATGGCTTTGGCTCATAGATTTTTACTGGTCACTGAATCACCTATTTAATAGCTGGTGATTTGATTTCACTTTTTAAAAATTTCTGTATTCATATGCTTTGAACATGTATAATTTTGTGTTATGGGTTTAACTAACCAAATGCTAGATTAAGTAATGTTTTCATCACGAAGATATGGTCAAAACAGTCTTGTAAGAAGGATATGATTTGTGTACAGTCGGGAAAAAAGCTGCAACATTTCTCAACCAAAGGGATGATGACCTCTATGAGAGCTTCTCAAGGCTCCCTAGCAGAGTTTTTAAGTTACCTTAACTGCTGGAAGCTTTCCATTTGCCCCTCCAGATCAACTTTGTGTCCTTCTTCACTCTGCTTCCTGCTGCAGAGGCTGCCCTCGACGGAAGGAAGNAGTGTAAGTGTGCTCCTGCTCACCCCACTCCACGTGAGTTCAAGGCACCCGCATTCCTCCGGCTGCTCGGACTCAAGCCCTACAAGGCGTCCTGGCCCCTTGCTTCTGCCTAGGGCTCACGCCAACAGCCCTAACTGTAAACTAGATCTGAGCTGGCCCACCTCCACCCGTCTGGTCCGCCCATCCCTTGCCCAGCCTCCGTCACCTCACCATGGTGAGCTGCATCGGTTCCCACCCACTCCTTGCTCTTCATCAGGGCTGGGCTTCATGCAGAATAAACTAATCGTGCCATTCCCCTGCCTGTGCCCCTCCATGGCTTCCCTCAGTCTGAAAAGAAAATTCCATGTATAGACTATTCTGTGAGCTCTCTGACCTTATCTACTGTCCTCCCCGCCAGACTGACCACCTTGGCCTCATTTCTGTCCTGGCAGGTCAGTCTCCCACCTAGAGTGGGGTCAGCAGAGACCACACCCAGTGGAGTTGCCATGGTCCCTGGCCGCGTCCTTAGTGCCCCTCTTGGCAGCGCAGGGCCCCCTCCCAGGTCTCAGTAACCTCTGACCAGGACAGAGCACTGTGCAGGAAGGGGCCAAGTCCATTTCCAGAGAAAGAGTCGTTTGCACCTCAAAGGTCCACATACAGGAGACCCTCAATCAATCCTTGATGAATAGTGAAGGGTGCTGGTATGTCCTCAAGGGTGGCTCTGCAGGACCCAGCCCCCCCAGGGAGGCCGCGGCACGGTACCTGAGCCGGCTTCTGCATCCCCCAGGCTCCGCCGGCCCGGCCCAGACGCCACCTGCTCGATGATCTTCCGCAAGTGGTGCTTGAAAGTGGCCGTGTTCAGCTCCTCGTACTCGCAGCCCAAGGCCTCTGCTGCGTGGTTGGCCCACTCAAAGCGCATGAACTGCTTCCGGCCCACTGCGCAGGGGACAGAGCAGAGGAGGGCGGTGAGGTCCTGGGCAGGTGATGGGCAGGCGTCCAAGAAAACCTCGGAGAATCTCGCCACCTCCCAGCCTCAGGGCCACCAACCCCCAGCAGGAGCCTGAACAGCTGAGGCCTGGCTCCAGCTGATGGCCTCAGGCAGGAGCCAGCTTTCCCAGGAGACACGTCTGTCCTACTGCCCTGCCACCTGCATTGTTCACTTTTCCAAAACAATTAAAAATATCATCCTCTCTATGGGCTATCATAACGCCACTTAACATCAGCAACAAAACCTATACAACACGGGCAATGCTTATATGGTAACGTTAAATGAGAAGGACTAGAAAAAAACCATATTGTAGTATGACATCAACTGTGTAAATCACTCTAAGCTGCTATGTAAATAAGGAAAAGAAGATACATTCAAACGCTTTCTGCAGTGGTTCTGTACTAATTTTGTAATCCAGATTTTAAAATTTAATGATTTACTAAGGTGAACTACAGTTCTACTTAAAATAATTTTCTCCCATCTCCTATCTTCCGATATCTGTGTTTCTTTCTTTGAAATAAGAACCACAGCTGCCAACAGAGACTTCTCAGTCCATCAGAAAAAGATCGTAAGAGTATCATTCTTCAAACAGACATCTTAAAGAATCTGCCTGGTTTAAGAAAAATTTGGAAGTCTGGGGAAAGACCTAATCTGGGGCTTTGACAATATCCACCTGGAGTGGGTTGCCATTTCTTTCTCCAGGGGATCTTCCCCACCCAGGGATTGAGCCAAGGCCTCACCGCATCACAGGCGGGTTCTTTACCAGCTGAGCCACCAGGGAAGCCCAAGAAGAAGAAGCGCTGGCCACTGCTTAGCAAGGTCCTCCTCCACGCCAGTTACTCAGTACTGATTCTCTCAAGAACGTTATTATTTTCATTTTAGAAATAATTCCCATTTTACATACAATAACACTGAGATCCAGAGAGGTTGCGTGGCTAGTAAAAAAAGTCCTGCCACTTTAAAAAATGATCACCACCATCAAGAACGATGGTGGTGATCACGTGGTGAGGATGGTGGAGGGGACAACGGGATGATGGTGAAGACAGTAACGAGAGTGGCAACAGCTGCAGCTCTCCGGCCCCATTCAGTTCAACATGTCACCTTTGCTCAGCTCATGGCTTTTGGAGTCAGAACACCTGTCTTAGAGTTTCAGATGTGACACAGAAAAAAATCAGTATATACAAGCCTTAACTACTCATTATTATTACTGAATCTTCACAAAAGTACTAAAAGCAGTATCATTCCTATTTTACAGATGAGAAAACTGATTCAAAAAAGTTACCCGAAATCAGGCTAAATGGAAGAACTATTTCCCCAAAATCAATATGGACTGTAGCCTGCCAGGCTCCTCTGTCCATGGGATTCTTCAGGCAAAAATACTGGAGCAGGTAGCCATTCCATTCTCCAGGAGATCTTCCCAACCCAAGGGCTAAACCCGGGTCTCCTGCATTGCAGGTGGATTCTTTACCATCTGAGCCACCAGAGAAGTCTCTTTCAATATCACCTTGAGAATATTATGACCCTAGGTAAGACTTTCTTTGATGTGGAATCACTGACCTTTTCACTTTCCATTAAGTACCTAGTGAATGGAAATGTTATATAGTGCTATCTTAACTGAGAGCCCATTTTTTGTAGGTGGTCACTGAGAGGATGTGGCACCCGGGTGGCCTGTGAGCTGGCCCTGGGCAACTGGAGGGGCCTCACCCTTTCCTTGCCCCTGGAATGTCCACCCAGCCCTCTCCACTCCCGCAGTGGGCACTGTTACAGGGATGCAGCCTTGGGACAGCAGAGAGCTTCTGAGGCCATCCAGAAGGGCCTCTGTGACCCAGCCCAGAGCAGGCCTCTCTATAAACTCCTAAGATTCTGGAGAGCAGGGGCGGAGACCCACCCACCTTGCAGCGCCCGAGACAAGCCCCATGTGTCAGCTGCCTTGTGTGTTACACCTGCCACACTCCCCTCTGGAAGGGCTGCGTCTTCAGTCTCTCCCTGCCCCCTGCCCCGGTGTACAGGGGGCTAGTCTTTGAACCAACACCATCATTTGTCACAAACGGAAGGCAGAAATAAATATAACGTGGGTACAGAGATACCATTAGATTCTAATTAGATACAGTCACCTGGGAGCCTGAGGTCTGCTTTCTCTTTGCTAAAAATAATGGAGATTAGCAAGCCTTACAGAGAGGCATTACAGGCTACTAGCCCTGAATGAGACATCCTCTTCCTGGGATGGGGCTGAAAGTGGACTCAACAGATCACGACTGTCCAGGTGGCTGACGCCCTGCCCCCACCTGCCCCATCGCCTCCACTGCCACCCTCTGAAACCTGCCTGCCATGACCCGTAGCCTCGCGGAGCTGCAAGTGCTCACGAAGGGGCTCAGCGACAGCTGTGTCTAAAAAGAGGAGCTAGAAGTGGACGGGGCAGGCCTCTAAGTCCCGCCTGACTTAAGGGTATATTTCCAAGCGCTCTGCGCAGCATCCTGCTGGTGAAACCCAGGAGGTACACATGAGCCTTGCCGGTAAAATGCGTTTCTGCTTCCAGGCCCCTGAAGGCTGGCCAGGTGCCAAACCCAACCCCATGGGTCCCTACATCTTTGTACAGAGCCAGGTGGAGGCCAGGCCTTCTCAGAGGGGGCTGAGAACCCTAGGCTGGCACCTGTGGCAGGGAGAAGGCAGACTAGACGGGAACATGGGCACCAGAGCAGCCAGGGTCTGCTTATGAGAACACTAAGCCATAAAGAGAGCGACCTTCTGAGGTCTCGTGGCTGGTAACGGGCAGACGCAAGATCTGAACTCAGCGCCTCCTGACTTCAGCTTTCAGAGTGCTAACCCTGGGCCCATGCAGAATGGCCTTCTCTCATACAGGGATATTGTTCTGAAACCAGAATGGAGCGAAAAATCAGAGTCTTAAAGGCTTAAAATTCCCCTTGAGAATCTCTTAAATTGCCCATAGCACGCAGTACTGCAGCATACTTCCCCGAGTCCGACGCAGCAAGCCTCCCCTCCAGCGGAACACCAGAAGAAGCAGGTGGCTTGCCTTCAGGGCCCATGACACACAGAAAAATACGTATCAGTAACCGCTGGCCTCAGCCTTGAGACCGTGCGTGGCCGGATTTACATAGTTACAATGTGGTCTGACGGGGCCACCCACCCTTGAAACAGCTCTCTATGAAAGAGCTACCTGCAGGCGCCAGTTCTGCAGTTCTGCTCAGAGGAAAAGAGTCCGTGCTTCTCACCGTGGCCCGGGGGATGCACACCTGGACGTGTCTACACGGACCGAGAGGACTGCTGAATGACCCTGGCTCCTCCCTCAACTGTCTTGGGAGGTGTGCAGGCTGAAGGCTGTTAGGCCTCATTTATAGCAGAGGCCACCAAGACCCAGAGAGGGGAACCGCCCTGCCCTGAGTGACAGCCGTAAATGGCTGAGCCAGCGCTTGAGTCTAGGTCCCTGGACTCCCGGTCATGGCATGGGGTTAGGGGCAGCTCTGGTATCCCCAATATCTCACATTTCAGACCTGGCCTAAGCACACACGTGGGCTGCAGGTAAAGTCAAAAGGCAACAGGGCCACACTTCAGAAGGCAGCATGGTGGGTGGGCCAGAGCAGGAAGGCTGCCGCTGCGCCACCGTCTGCCCCGGGGCTCCCTGTGCTCCCTCTGCTGGGGGCCCTTGCTCGCACGGGCATTTGCTCAAGCATAGCGTGTGGCTGGACGTGCCACGGAACAAACATCCCCAGCCCTCAACCAGTGACTGCGAGTCTGAAAGCGTTAGTTGCTCAGTCGTGCCCACCTTTCTGCGACCCCATGGACTATAGCCCACCAGGCTCCTCTGTCCATGGGAGTCTCCAGGCAAGAACACTGGAGTGGGTTGCCATGATCTTCCTGACCCAGGGACTGAAGGTAAGGCCTTTCGAGAGCAGCTGCTCTGGGTGGGCTCCCGTCTATGGGGTCGCACAGAGTCGGACGCGACTGCCGTGACTCAGTAGCAGTAGCAGCAGCAGCAGCAGCAGCTCCGGGGTGTGCTCTATGCTGGCCCCCAGAGGGCTCGAGCAGAGTGGAGCCCCAGCTGCCTGCACAAGTAGCTGGTTTTGGTGACAGGCTCTTAGGGTTGCCTTCCTTCCCCACGCCCCTCCAGGGCTTCCTGGGACCACCTCCCAGGCGAGATTCTAGCCCGTGAACCCTTATCTCAGCAGCTGCACCCATTTACAGTGTGAAGGCTCAGAGACGGCCTCAGATATTGATCCCATGCAACATGATTTGGTTTAGTTTTTCCTTCAACTGGGTTTCCATGGTGGCTCAGATGGTAAAGAATCTGCCTCCAAAGCAGCAGGTAGACCCAGGTTCGATCCCTGGGTTGGGAAGATTCCCTGGAGAAAGGAACGGCTACTTACTCCAGTATCCTTGGCTGGAGAACTCCATGGATCGAGGGGGCTGCTGGGCTACAGTCCGTGGGGTCACAAAGACTGGAACACGACTGAGTGACTGACACACACCTCCCTTCAATTACTGAGGCCAAGAGAAGGCTCTCTGAAAGTGAGCCAAGTTCCTGGCAGGCTGCTCTTTTGGTCGCGTGCCTCTGTCTATCCCTAGAAACTGTCTACACATACGGGCTGGTGGAAACAGTGGCAGACTTTATTTTTCTGGGCTCCAAAATCACTGCAGATGGTGNCACCTGACCTGCCTCTTGAGAAACCTGTATGCAGGTCAGGAAGCAATAGTTAGAACTGGACATGGAACAACAGACTGGTTCCAAATAGGAAAAGGAGTATGTCAAGACTGTATATTGTCACCCTGCTTATTTAACTTTTATGCAGAGTATATCATGAGAAACTGACGGGCTGGAGGAAGCACAAGCTGGAATCAAGATTGCTGGGAGAAATATCAATAACTTCAGATATGCAGATGACACCACTCTTATGGCAGAAAGTGAAGAAGAAATAAAGAGACTCTTGATGAAAGTGAAAGAGGAGAGTGAAAAATTTGGCTTAAAGCTCAACATTCAGAAAACTAAGATCATGGCATCCGGTCCCATCACTTCATGTAAATAGATGGGGAAACAGTGGAAACAGTGTCAGACTTTATTTTTTGGGGCTCCAAAATCACTGCAGATGGTGACTGCAGCCATGAAATTAAAAGACGCTTACTCCTTGGAAGGAAAGTTATGACCAACCTAGACAGCATATTCAAAAGCAGAGACATTACTTTGCCAACAAAGGTCCATCTAGTCAAGGCTATGGTTTTTCTGGTAGTCATGTATGGATGTGAATGTTAGACTGTAAAGAAAGCTGAGTGCCGAAGAATTGATGCTTTTGAAATGTGGTGTTGGAGAAGACTCTTGAGAGTCTCTTCTATTGCAAGGAGATCCAACCAGCCCATCCTAAAGGAAATCAGTCCTGGGTCTTCATTGGAAGGACTGATGTTGAAGCTTAAACTCCAATACTTTGCCCACCTGATGCAAAGAGCTGACTCATTTGAAAAGACCCTGATGCTGGGAAAGACTCAGGACAGGAGGAGAAGGGGACGACAGAGGATGAGATGGTTGGATGGCATCACGGATTCAATGGACATGGGTTTGGGTAGACTCTGGCAGTTGGTGATGGACAGGGAGGCTTGGCATACTGTGGTTCATAGGATTGCAAAGAGTTGGACACAACTGAGTGACTGAACTGAACTGAACTGAATTGAATATGTTCTGCAACAAGACAGTATTTCCCACTCTCAGCAACTAGAGAGAGCCCTCACAGCAACAAAGACCCAACAGAGACAAAAGTAAAATAAAGAAAAAAAAAAGAAAAAGACAAGGAAAGTCAGCAGATCTTAATGGTTCTGCCTTTAAGAAAAAAAGTAAAGATGGTAAGTATAAAATATTTGAGAAATAAGCTAATATGAGTTTAAGTTTGTATTTAAAAAACCCTAAGAATACAGTATCCTATCTTTTCAGGAGTAAAGATTATTTTCTGTTTTAATGAGCATTTGGACATTACAGTCCAGGTGGAAGGACATGGATTTATTCTTCAAAATTCAGCTGCAAAAGAATTAGTGGTTTTACTATTTTTTTTTATTGTATTTTTTTCTGACGTGTCTTACATTCCTGTTGGTTTTCCCTTTACTGGCTATAAAATTTGGGAAGCTATTAGAAAGTAATCTATTCTAGGAGCAATGTAATTGGGCCATGTTAATTGGTCATATTTCAGCATTTTTAATCTACAGAATGCCTACCTATGACTCATAATTAATAAACCCACAGTGCTGAGAACATGACACAGTATACCAGCCTGCTGAGAAAGAAACCTGTTTGGGTTCATCTCTTCATCTAGATGTCGAGGTCCGTCTGACATACGCTCTTATTTCTCTGACCTCCTTTCTAAAGTCAGAAGCACATTTTGTTGCTCATGACACACTGGGACATGTCTACAGGCTGAAGTATGAGCCAATTTCTAGGAACTGAAAACATTTAGCCAAAAAAAAAAAAAAACCAAAGAAAAGACAAGAGAGCAGCACTTCTACAAATTCAAATTGTCTCTGTACACTGTCACTGAAAAATAATGACTTGCATTCTGTGCAGCAACCAGGAAGCAAGGTTACGTGACTCTTCCCTATTCAGCCCCTACCCTTCACTACTCTCTTTCTACCAGTAGCCCAGATTTCATTCACATTTAAGACTGAAATAAAATACATAGGGAAGAGATGAGGGCAGTAAGCACTGGAATCATGTTCTTTGTTGGGGAAATCTGCAAGCTCTAGCTGTTTCCATTTGAATGGCATTTCATTTTGCTGGGTTCAGGGTTTGCTGATTGCTCATGCTGCCTAGAAAAGCTTTGATTAAACCTTCTAATTTCAGCTAAATTCTTTTTCTGCAGGGCAAGCCCTTGTTCTGAAAGTACAGGAATATGGTCAAAAGGAAAACAACAAAGTAGGAAACTTGAAGGGAAAGAGTTAGGAAACCTGAATGAATGATAAGTTTGGTGAATTTAACCAGTATAATGTTATATTAACCAAGAATCTCTTTTGATAACTATTTTACTAATTTCTTACATTCCATGATTCTGATGCATAAAAAACTAAAATCTTCACCTCTAAAACTCATTTACCATTAAAAAAAATTTTTTTTTTACAATATAAATGATACAAAGATAGTCCTTATTGGCTCAAAATATGGGTGCTTCTGCTTCCAGAGGATTCTATTTGATCATGTGGGTAGAAAAGCAGAAGTTGCTTATTTCTCCAGTATGGAATTTCTGACTTTTGCCTTAAATATAGTACTTGTTCAGCCAGGTCTTTCCAATTCATTAACTTGATTTTAAATAACTGTGAGAAATTTATTGCAAAAAGGAGAGCTATTGAGAGCTGTGTGTGTGTATTAGGGAGTCTACGTCTCTCCACACATATGTATATAACTCCACAATTATTTAGAACCTTGACATACATGTATTTTTAAAACCTGTTCATTATTTTAAAATATACAGAATAATATAACAAATATCTTTGTAATTATTGTTGAGGATTGAGAGGGCGAGTAAACTTCATCCCTCATTCCCCCTACCCAAGTTCTGAGTCAATTTAGAGAGACAAAGTCAGGCAAATGGAAATGCTGTATAAGCAATAAAGTCTATGTTGGAGGATATGGCCTAGGTATGTTCAGCAACACACAACCCATCTTCCCTTCCAACTTCTAAATGTCAAATAAGAGAGACAAAGACAGGCAGATAGGGCTCTTAATAGCAGTTTCTTTCCAGGAAGTTTGGAACGCATGGCTTGGGTGTGGAGTAACAATTGGCTTAGGCCCCTCTAGCCACCTGGACACAGTCTTCCCTGTTTTCCAACACTCTGCCTACTTTGTGGCCAACATCAGACCAGAGGACAAGCTCTCTGTAGAGAGGAGGAGAGAGATGCTAAGTTGGGAATGTCAGTTCCTCTCCAAACACACCAATCAGGTAACTTTCCTTCTGAGGGAGAATAAAGGGGTGTGGCTAAATGGGAAGAGTGTTCACAGAAAAATAACTTCTCAAGGAAATCAGAGGAAAACTGTAGCCCACTCGCACTCAACAATAACAAATCTTAACATTTTTCTTATTTCATTCCTTCTTTTCTGTTACAGAAACAATACATTACAGATACTGTTGGGGCCTTCTGTGTACCCTTCCATGACCTCATTCATCTCCTTTTCCATCTCCACTGGTGACCATTCCCCTGGTGTGTATCATTCAATGCATTTTTTATACTTTTACACATATATGTAGTCCACATGTGTGCATACATATATAAATTATATATAGGGCTATTATGCATTTATGACTTTCAGGTCAATGGAATAACAGTAGATATAAAATTATGCAAATTTCTTTTTTCATGCAACATGATGTTTTTGACATTTATCCTCATAGATATTTGTAGTTTAAAAGTTTTTAATTGTATGAATAAACCATACTTTCCTCTTATTCTGTTGTCAACTGGTTGATTTATTTCCCTATTTTTACCATTGTAAACAATGCTGAGAAAAATAGTCTTGTACAAGTTCCTCTCTGCATGTGAGAAACAGTTTTGATGGAGCAGTGATTCTCAGCTTAGGTGGGATGTTGTATTCCTCTGACCCTAAAAAGTGCTTGGAAATGTGTAGGAACATTTTGGATTGTCAAATGACAAGGAAGAGTATTACCAGCTGTAGTCCTGGGGATGACAGATGCTCAATGTCCTTCAATGTGTTGGGTGGTAACACAGAAAAAATTGTTCCATCCCAAATCAAATAAGTCCACTGCTACAAACTCCACTCTAAATATAACCCTCTTTGTAACAAAGCTGTATATACAGGATATACAGGATTTGTATATACAGGATATGCAAATCCTCATCTTTATTAGAGGTTACCAGATGGCTCTTCCACTTGATTTAACCAATTTATAAACTCACTATTTCTTAACTCCACATCCTTGCCAACACTTGTGATTATCAAATTATATATATATAAAATCTAATAAAAATTGTGTATTGTTATTATCTTAATTTGCAATTCTGGGGTTACTTGTTGAAGCTGAACATTTTAAAGTGGCTATTTGAGTTCAGTCTTTGGTTAAATCTAGTCTTCTGTGAAACGCCTGTTCCTATCCTTTGTTTATTTTTCTATTATTAGTCTTTTCTTTATCTATAAAAACAACAATTCATTACATTTTAGACACAGTAGTTATGAATCCTTTGTGTATTTTGTGACTGTATATCAATGGTATACATAAATGCCACCCTCCGTGTCTTATCTTTGAATTTTGTTTGTGGTACCTTTTGTTGAACAGGGCATTTAAAATTTTCAATGTGAACAAGTTTATCAACATCTTTTTTGGTTTGTGCCTTTTGCATTTTAGTAATTAGTTCTCCCTTACCATTCTACTTTCCTATATTTTCTTCACAAATTTTAATGCTTTTACTTACCCTACTTCCCACATGTAGGTCATCAGTCTTTCTGGATTTTTTTGGTCATATTAGGTACAGATCAAATTTTATTTCCCATTGTTGTTGTTCAGTTGCTATGTCATGTCCGACTCTTTGAGACCCCATGGACTGCCACATACCAGGCTTCCCTGTCCTCCTCTATCTCCTGGAGTTTGCTCAAGTTCATGTCCATTGAGTCAGTGATGTTATTTAACCATCTCATCCTCTGCCACCCTCTTCCCCTTTTTCCTTCAATATTTTCCAATGAGTCAGCCCTTCACATCAGGTGACCAAAATATTGAAGCTTCAGCTTTTGCATCAGTCCTTCCAATGAATATTCAGGGCTAATTTCTTTTAGGACTGACTGGTTTGATCTCCTTGCTGTCCAAGGGACTCTTCAGCACCACAATTTGAAAGCATCAATTCTTTGGTGCTCAGCCTTTTTTTATGGTCCAACTCTCACATCTGTACATGACTACCAGAAAACCATAGCTTTGACTATATAGACCTTTGTTGGCAAAGTGATGTCTTTACTCTTTAATATGCTGTCTAGGTTTGTCATAGCTTTCCTTCCAAGAAGCAAGCATCTTCTAATTTCATGGCTACAGTCCCATCCACAGTGATCTTGGAGCCCAAGAAAATAAAATCTGTCACTGCTTCTACTTTTCCCCCGTCTATTTGACATGAAATGAACTGGATGCCGTGATTTCAGTTTTTTCGAATGTTGAGTTTTAAGCCAGCGTTTTTACTGTCCTCTTTCACCCTCATAGACAGGCTCTTTGGTTCCATCACCAGGGATGGAGGAGGTCTGTTTTAAATAGTGACTGGTCACTAGTGTTGATAGATATAAGGATTGAAGTTTGTATTTAGAGTGGATTAAGCTTTTTACTACTGAAAATGAAGCTTTCAAGTTTATTAACACTTGAAAGTGACAAAAAGCTATAGCATCTACCTAGGAGAAAGCAGATCAGACAGATGTCTGAAATGAATTAGTAAGAGGAAAAAAGGCTATTTCTTGATTGCATTTTTCTAAGTCCAGCATGTTCAATAAACTTGTCACATATTTACTGTGATTACTGACATATCAGACTTCCTTTCTAAATAGTTATTTTGTGTTTTGTATTTGCATTGATTTTCTTTCCTATCTACATACAATATTGATAAATTTCCCCCCATTTTCCTTTTTGCATTTTATGTTTCAAAACCTTAACATTAATTTATAAATAATTTTTCTTAAGGCCTAAACTATCAAGCTATTAGATATGTTTCTCTTCCTCTTGCATATGACATAGGTCTTTGTGTACTTTAATTACCCATTAAACAATACCATCCACCATCTTGTTATTATTGTCTATACTTTAGGATTAAGCTTTTTGAAACTAAAAAGTTACTAAGCCTTTCTATAATTGGCCATTAATAACATATTTATCAATTTTTCCCCTACTGTACTTTTGTATATCCCATGTCTCCATCTGGGTTAATTTTGTTTTTAATATACTTATATGTTTCTCTGATTGTGTAGTGAATATCTGTAGTTTGCTCTCCTTTTTGAATGTTGCTGGGACTTCCCTGGTGGCTCAGATGGTAAAGAATCTGCCTGTAATGTAGGAGACACAGGTTCAATCCCTGGGTTGGAAAGATTCCCTGGAGAAGGGAATGGTTACCCACTCCAGTATTCTTGTCTGGAGAATTCCATGGACAGAGAAGCCTGGTGGGCTACAGTCCAAAGAGATGAGTGTAAAATTCTAAATTGATCATTATTCTCCACAATACCATTATATTCTAGAATTTATTGTTTCTGTTGAGAAGATTTCTGAGTCTAAATTGTCTTCCTTTTTAAGGTAATTTACCTTTTCTCTGTGGTAGCTTTAAGGTTTTTTTTTATCCTTTATTGTCTACAGATCCATTATACTGTAACTTCATGTGATTTTACACTCATTTGTTCTGCTCTCTATTCAAGGTACATTTAAATGTGAAGGCCACTGATGTTTGAATTCTAGAAATTTACAAGTTATCATCTGTTCAATACAGTTTTTCCTTCCTTCCTTCTATTCATTCCCAGTGGATCTATTTTTAGATGTGACTTAGAGTCTGTCAGTAAATCGTCTATATCTTAACTGCTTTTCAGTTCAGTTCAGTCGCTCAGTTGTGTCCGACTCTTTGTGATCCCATGAACGGCAACATGCCAGGCCTCCCTGTCCATCACCAACTCCCAGAGTTGACTCAAACTCATGTCCATTGAGTTGGTGATNTTTACTAGCGTGCAAGATGAGTACAACTGTGCAGTAGTTTGAGGATTTTTGGCATTGCCTTTCTTTGGGATTGGAATGAAAACTGACCTTTTCCAGTCCCGTGGCCACTGCTGAGTTTTCCAAATTTTCTGGCATATTGAGTGCAGCACTTCCACAGCATCATCTTTTAGGATTTGAAATAGCTCAACTGATTCCATCACCTCCACTAGCTTTGTTCATAGTCATGCTTTCTAAGGTCCACTTGACTTCACATTCCAGGATGTCTGACTCTAGGTGAGTGACCCCACCATTGTGATTATCTGGGTTGTGAAGATCTCTTTTGTACAGTTCTTCTGTGTGCTTTTACCTACTTGTTATTTCCTTGTCTTTCTGTGGATTTGTCACCAGTTTTCCACATCACTAATTATTTCTTTGCAGTGTGTTAGCTAGATTCTAGTTCACCTATTGAGTTTTTAAAATTTATATCTATAGCTATTAATCTGTTATTTTAGTTATTATGTAGAATTTACAGGTATACCCATGACTGATTCATGTCAATGTATGGCAAAAACCACTACAATATTTTAAAATAATTAGCCTCCAATTAAACTAAATAATTTAAAATTTTTATTTATTTTTGGATAGGCTTGGTCTTCATTGCTGCGTGTAGTCTGACTGTAGTCCAGCAAGTGGAGGCTACTCTCTAGTTGTGGTGCACAGGCTTCTTATTTCAGTGACTTCTCTTGTTGAGGAGCACAGGGCCTAGGCACACGGGCTTTAGTAGTTGCAGCTCGTGGACTTAAGTAGTTTTGGGCTCACGGGCCCTAGAGTGTGGGCTCAGTAGTTGTGGTACACAAGCTTAGTTGTTCCACAACATGTGGGATCTTCCCAAACCAGGGATCAGACCCATGTCTGCTGCATTGGCAGGTGGATTCTTTACCACTGAGCCACTAGAGAAATCCTAGATTTAAAAAAGATAATCATTCTAGGGTTTCTTTCTGAGTTTGAGGAGAAATGTATACTCCAGGAGACATGGATAGAGATAATTTCTTATAATGCATCAATTATGTTATAACTCAGTAGGTATGTCATATCTTACCCAATAAAGTCCTCTACTGTTTATTTTTATGATATATTATAAGAATAATACACTTAAAATGCTAATAACTTTAGTTATTCTTTTTCATTAATGGTCTGAGTTCATAGCTATCTAAGGAGATGAAGTATTTTGTGGTTGTTTGACAAGAATGGAACAAAACAACCATATTTTCAAAACAACCTATGTAAGGATATTTGGAGTCAGCTTTCATAATTCAGTACATTAAGGAGGGCTGGATAATATTTCAAATGCAAATACAAAACCATTTAATAGGCACTCTGCTCAATTTCTCCCAAACAAAGAACTTTAGAACTTATCCAAAATATATAATCTTTTTGTTTAAAAGGGAAAATGTATAGGATATACTTAGAGATTAGAAACAGAAATCTTTAATGGAGAATGCCTGGCATTGAAATATATTAGCTAGTATGAAAGTTACATATTTTTATATGTAAACTTCAAGTAATTTTAAGTTAATGGTGATTCTCTATTTTGTGATTAAATGAGGGTGGTTTGAAATGGGATAGCTTATAATGAACTCATTTACTATATTAATTTTTCATCTGACTTATTATCTAGGCAAATGTTTTTCCTACCAAACATTCATATCTGTCTATTCAATGAAGACTCATGTTTAAGTTTATTCCAAAGGAATGTTTATGGAAGGCTTAACTATGTCTGGGGCACTGTACTGGGCCTATGTAAATCATGAGACATAAGGAGTTCAAAAATGGAGGAGAGAGATTCATAAACAAACAGTTATAGATACAATATGAAGAGGGCTGGGCAAAGAGAAATGTTCACAGTGTGCTCTGGTTAATCCCCTAAAATCTCCCTCCCTACTTCTACTCATTGGAGCTCAAAAGACTTTAGTTATCTTTGACTCACTTTTCCTATATTACCTATTGTCATATTAGTTACCAAATCCCATTTGTGGTACTTTCTTCCAAAAATCTCATAGAAATCCTATTCATTTTTTATCCTCCACCCCCTGCTGTCCCCATTGTCACTACTCTTGTCCAGTCTTTCTACATTTTTTATGGATTGTTTTAATATTCCATTAACTAGATTCCCTGTTTAAATCTCTCCTGATACAATCTTTCCGGTACTGGAATCCATCTTCATGATTTCATTAGTGTGGTTAGAGAACCCCGGTCTACTACCTAATAGCTGCAAACCTTGCCCAAGTTGTTTAACTTCTCTGGACCTCTTTTTGTCATCCGTACAATGGATTGTATCTCAAAGTTAAATATATATATATATATATATATATATATATATATGTTAAAAAAGAGTGCTTAGCATGTAGTAAGTAAATATGACTCAGTAAACGTAGCTGCTGTAATACTAATTATTATTCAGTCTCTCCAACTCCTGTGATATTTTGCCTCTTACTAAATTTATAATATTTTTACTTTTTAGTTTTCTGTATACATTCTCTCTCTCTCTCTCTCTCTCTCTCTCTCTCTCTATTTAACCATACACTCCTTGAAGGCAGGAACTGAATCTTATTTGTCTTCAGGCATGATTGGTGCACCAATTTTTCCTTGGCTTATGATTTGTCACCCAATAGGATTTGGTGGACTCCTGTTTGATTCACAGTTGATGGGGACAAAAAACTCCAGAGCTCAATTAAAATGATACTTGAAAGATATCTGATATCACTAAGATCTATGGAATTATGTATTAAACAGCTCCCAAAGAATCATCTGATTTAAAAATTATTACAAGGAACATAATATATCACATTATATATCATACACTATAAAAATGTCAGAGGTAGCTTTATTTTATAGTACCATATTTCTTGATGGTGATCTAGCTAGAAAAGTGAGGCTTGCTGAACTTGAACATGGATGATAAAGCTCACATTCTTAGAAAATGTTTAAAATATGAAATAGAACCAGGGATGGTGTTGGAGAACTCCTCGGGAGAAAATGCAGTTAGGAAATCTTTGAGTCCTGACAGTTTGCAAACCCTTTCATAGCACATAAATGATTTAACAGTAACACAGAGTGGCCAGAGTAAATTATTTCTATTTCTATCACTGCACAACCTATAATAAGTAACCAGATAAGATGCTGAATGATTATATCATTATGATGTATGCTGATCTGAGTTTTTTTTTTTTTTTTTCTTTTTTGCTTTGTTTTGATTTCCAATGCCTTGGAGCCTTGCCAAATCATTAAGCCAGTCACATCCATCTGAAGCTGGCTTGAATAGTCTCAACAAAACTTGCAAAGGCCAGTTCATCAAAACCTTTAGGATCATACAAACAAGAGAAAAATACCAAGGGGCCTCTCCTATTTGTCTTTCTGGCTATCTGTGTCCCGCAGGAAGGGAAAAAAATCACAGGAACAGGATTTAAATGCTGTGTTTTGACAGGTTATTAAGATTCCAATCACAAACTGCCTACTCCCCCGATCAAGCCAAGTTCAGAAACATATCTCTACAGCAACTGTGCATGCATATAAAACAAAAAACGTGCTAGAAAAGGATGAAGAGTAGAAAATTCAGGACAACATGAATAATTTGGTAGATTTGTGGGGGGTTTAAAACCAAGACATATGCTAGCATGGCAGGTTATATCAGTGTAGTTGACTAGCACACAATTTCCTATTCAGAATTTAGATTCTGGTGGCTCAAGTGCTGTCAATCTCACCTGGTTCTACTATATAATCAATAGTTCCAACGGAGTCATCCATGGGAGGCCAGATTTTTATCCTCTGAAATTAGAGCCCGCCCTCTGTATGAGATTTCCTACCACGGAGTCAGCTCTGATACTGGCAGTGGGGCACCAAGTCTGAGTTCTCTGAGACCCTTTGTAAATATTCTTCTACTGACACAAATTTCACTGTGATGGGCACAGGCTTGGGTTCTTGTCTCACACCTTTTTCTCCAAATATAAACTGTAATAAAACATGAGGGCCTCTATCGTGAGGGACACTTAGTAATCACTGCTGGACACAGAAATTTTCAGAATTACAAGACACAGAACACTCTGATCCTCCAAAACAATATAGACTGAATGATGGAAAAACTGATTACCTTTGGTATAGAGCAGTTCAGTTCAGTTGCTCAGTCATGTCTGATTCTTTGCAACCCCACAGACTGCAGCATGCCAGGCTTCCCTGTCCATCACCAACTCCCAGAGCTTGCTCAAACTTATGTACATCGAGTTGGTGATACCATCCAACCATCTCATCCTCTATTGTCCCCTTCTCCTCCTGCCTTCAATCCTTCCCAGTGTCAAGGTCTTTTCTAACGAATCAGTTCTTTGTATCAAGTGGCCAAAGTATTAGAGTCTTAGCTTAGGCATCAGTCCTTCCAATGAATACTCAGGACTGATATTTTCTTTACAATTGACTGGTTGGATCTCCTTGCAGTCCAAGGCACTCTTAAGAGCCTTNCTGAATGACTTCACTTTCACTTTTCACTTTCATGCATTGGAGAAGGACATGGCAACCCACTCCAGTGTTCTTGCCTGGAGAATCCCAGGGATGGGGGAGCCTGGTAGGCTGCTGTCTATGGGGTCACACAGAGTTGGACATGACTGAAGTGACTTAGCAGCAGCAGCAGGTTAGTCATAGTTTTTCTTCCAAGGAGCAAGTGTCTTTCAATTTCGTGGCTGCAGTCACCATCTGCAGTGATTTTGGAACCCCCCAAAATAAAAGTCTGTCACTGTTTCCATTGTTTCCCCAACTATGAAGTGGGGACCGGATTTGCCATGAAGTGATGGGAGCAGATGCCATGATCTTTGTTTTTTGAATGCTGAATTTTAAGTCAGGTTTTTCACTCTTCTCTTTCACTTTCATCAAGAGATTCTTTAGTTCCTCTTCACTTTCTGCTATAAAGGTGATTTCATCTGCATATGTGAGGTTATTGATACTTCTCCTGGCAATTTGATTCTAGCTGTGCTTCCTCCAGCCTGGCATTTTGCATTATGTACTCTGCATATAAGTTAAATAAGCAGGGTGACAGTATATGATCTCGACATATTCCTTTACCAATTTGAAACCAGTCCATTTTTCCATGTCCAGTTCTAACTGTTGTTTCTTGACCTGCATAGAGATTTCTCAGAAGTCAGGTCATGTGGTCTGGTATTCCCATCTCTTTAAGAATTTTCCAGTTTGTTGTGGAAAGGCTTTGGCATAGTCAATAAAGTAGAAGTAGATGTTTTTCTGGAACTCTCTTGCTCTTTCTATGATCCAGCGGATTTGGCAGTGTGATCTGTGGTTCCTTTGCCTTTTCTAAATCCAGCTTGAACATTTAGAAGCTCTTGGATCACGTACTATTGAGGGCTTGTTTGGAGAATTTTGATGGATGGATACAGAGCAAGGATTGACCAAAGTATAGCCTGGATGCCAAGTATGGCTTACTGTCAGTTTTTGTAAGTGAAGTTTTATGGAATGTAGCTATCCCCACCCAGTCATTTACAGATTATATATGGCTGTCAGTGGTTGCAGTAGAGAGTGTTTGGTCCCCAAGTTTAACATATTGACTATCTGTCCCATTCTAGAAAGTTTGCTGACTCCTGATACAAAGTAACTGAGAAAAATTACTTAGGCTCAGCTTTCTGTAAATCATGTTTATTTTGGTGAGAAATAAAATGAATATAGTTGAAAATCTGACAGGCCTAATAGAATAAGTCATACAGCAACCACACCCCCAGGAAGGAACTTATTGGTATACTTGTTATAGGAGGGAGTATGTATTGCTGAAAGAGTATCAACTTTAAACATGTATTTGACCCATATTTCTGCCATTTATTGGGCCTAACAAGCCTTGCCTTACNTATAGTTGAAAATCTGACAGGCCTAATAGAATAAGTCATACAGCAACCACACCCCCAGGAAGGAACTTATTGGTATACTTGTTATAGGAGGGAGTATGTATTGCTGAAAGAGTATCAACTTTAAACATGTATTTGACCCATATTTCTGCCATTTATTGGGCCTAACAAGCCTTGCCTTACAGGGTTATCAGGATTAAATGTTACAGACAGATCTGAACATATATAATCACCTTCAGTTCAGTTCAGTTCAGTTGCTCAGTCATGTCCGACTCTCTGTGACCCCATGAATCGCAGCATGCCAGGTCTCCCTGTCCATCACCAACTCCCAGAGTTCACAAAGATTCATGTCCTTCAAGTCAGTGATGCCATCCAGCCATTTCATCCTCGGTCATCCCCTTCTCCTCCCACCTACAATCCCTCCCAGCATCAAAGTCTTTTCCAATGAGTCAACTCTTCGCATGAGGTGGCCAAAGTATTGGAGTTTCAGCTTCAGCATCATTCCTTCCAAAGAAATCCCAGGGCCGATCTCCCTCAAAATGGACTGGCTGGATCTCCTTGCAGTCCAAGGGACTCTCAAGAGTCTTCTCCAACACCACACTTCAAAAGCATCAATTCTTCAGCACTCAGCCTTCTTTACAGTCCAACTCTCACATCCATACATGACCACAGGAAAAACCATAGCCTTGACTAGATGGACTTTAGTCGGCAAAGTAATGTCTCTGCTTTTGAATATGCATTCTAGGTTGGTCATAACTTTTCTTCCAAAGAGTAAGCATCTTTTAATTTCATGGCTGCAGTCACCTTGCCACATTTCGAGTAAGAAGTGGCACCTGTCTGGAATCGCTTCCTGACTCTCCCTGTGGTTTTCATTTGGTTGATAAAGAGCCTCCAAATCCTTTACAAAGATGCCATTGTGAATGTCTACAATATACTTCAAAATCTTTGCCTCTCTTATAGATCCTAAAAAACATAGAAAAGAATGCCATACACAAAAAGGAAGCAGAAATTATTTGTCCCTAATTAAGTACAGGTTAAAATATCCATCCAGGACTCATACTGACAGGTTGTTATCAGTGTTGTTCACATGATTAGGTCAATACCAACCATCAAAAACACTTAAAGTTACTGGTTTTGTGTCAATATCACCCATAATGATCAAATTATATTACTCAATATTAATAACTGCCAATGAAGTCAACAAACAACTGAAGACATGGTCCAAAGTAACTTGACATATAGTCAATAAATCATTTTTGTTTCTTGGAAACATAAAAATATACTTTATATTAAAACAGTGAAATAATATTAACGCTGAAAAAGTGAAAGTATGTTAGTTGCTCAGTTGTATTCTACTCTTTGCGATATCATGGACTGCAGCTTGCCAGTCTCCTCTGCCCATGGCATTCTCCAGGCAAGAATCCTAGAGTGGGTAGCAATACACTACTCTAGGGGATCTTCCTGATCCAGGGATTGACCCTGGTCTCCTGCATTGCAAGCTGACTCTTTACCATCTAAACCACCAGGGAAGCCTAATATTAATACTCAGTCAGTTAGTTCAGTCGCTCAGTCGTGTCTGACTCTTTGCGACCACATGAATCGCAGCACGCCAGGCCTCCCTGTCCATCACCAACTCCTGGAGTTTACTCAAACTCATGTCCATTGAGTCGGTGATGCCATCCAGCCATCTCATCCTCTGTCGTCCCCTTCTCCTCCTGCCCTCAATCTTTCCTAGCATCAGAGTCTTTTCCAACGAGTAACTCTTTGCATGAGGTGGCCAAAGTATTGGAGTTTCAGCTTCAACATCATTCCTTCCAATGAACACCTGGACTGGTCTTCTTCAGAATGGACTGGTTGGATCTCCTTGAAGTCCAAGGGACTCTCAAGAGTCTTCTCCAATACCACAGTTCAAAAGCATCAATTCCTCAGTGCTCAGCTTTCTTCACAGTCCAACTCTCACATCCATACATGACTACTGGAAAAACCATAGCCTTGACTAGACGGACCTTTGTTGGTAAAGTAATGTCTCTGCTTTTGAATATGCTATTTAGGTTGGTCATAACTTTCCTTCCAAGGAACAAGCGTCTTTTAATTTCATGGCTGCAATCACCACCTGCATTGATTTTAGAGCCCCCCCAAATAAAGTCTGACACTGTTTCCACTGTTTCCCCATCTATTTGCCATGAAATGATGGAACCAGATGCCATGATCTTCGTTTTCTGAATGTTGAACTTTAAGCCAACTTTTTCACTCTCCTCTTTCACTTTCATCAAGAGGCTCTTTAGTTCCTCTTCACTTTCTGCCATAAGGGTGGTGTCATCTGCATATCTGAGGTTA
>SJYA01002795.1:5775174-5806494 GCA_006410615.1 Neotragus moschatus | reverse complement strand
ATAGAAGTTAAATAAGCAGGGTGACAATATACAGCATTGACATACTCCTTTTCCTATTTGGAACCAGTCTGTTGTTCCATGTCCAGTTCTAACTGTTGCTTCCTGACCTGCATACAGATTTCTCAAGAGGCAGGTCAGGTGGTCTGGTATTCCCATCTCTCTCAGAATTTTCCACTGTTTATTGTGATCCACACAGTCAAAGGCTTCGGCATAGTCAATAAAGCAGAAATAGATGTTTTTCTGTAACTCTCTTGCTTTTTCCATGATCCAGCAGATGTTGGCAATTTGATCTCTGGTTCCCCTGCCTTTTCTAAAACCAGCTTGAGTATCTGGAAGTTCACGGTTCACGTATTGCTGAAGCCTGGTTTGGAGAATTTTAAGCATTACTTTACTAGCATGTGAGATGAGTACAATTGTAGTTATATATGAAAGGTTCATCAAGCCCTTTCTGAATGCCAGGTAGAGTAATAGCGGCATATGCATCATCTTATTTCATCCTTCCAATGATCTTATGAGAAAGGTAAAACCATTATTCTCATTTCATAAGAAACTGAGACTTAGAGAAATTAAAATGACAACCAAAATGTATTAACTAGCCTTAGCAGTTCACTGACAATTTATGTAATATTTAAATTTACACCAAGAAGACATTTAAAAAATATTTGGCATAACAGAAAAATATCATGGGCATGTCAAGTTACATAAAGTCTGGTGCTTTATGGGTCTGCATTTCTCACTACACTTGTGCGTGCTGAGTCCTTTGTACATCAATGATCTTCAATTAATTTTATTATACATCGTATCCTATGTTTTTTCAAATTTATTGATGTATTTGTTTTTGTTCTTATCAATATTTTTAAAAAATGTTTTTGAAAATAAAATATTATATAAATTATGATAAAAAACAGCAGCCTTCCTTCCTTTCCACCTCTGTCTCAGAGTTCTACTCTTCTGAGTTAACGACTTTCAAATATTTTAGCTGTTCCCACCCTTTCGAATAACACATGGTGGTATTTGCAACATCTTGATTTTTTTTTTTTCATATTATAGGCATCCTGACTTTGTAGAATGGAGGGTCAGGATTTACCTCTTACACTTCCCCAACATGCGCATGTGCACACACACACCCTTCTCTATCCATCCTCCCAATATGGTTATAAAACATTTTCTTACTAAGTCATTCACTTATTGCTTACATTTTTACAACTATGAGAATATTCTTCACAGCCAAGTTATGTAGTTTATGATGGGTATGTTTTCTTGCCTCTACAACTTTTTGTTTTTGCTAGTCACTAATTATATGATTTTTTCATCTGCTTACTTTTCAATAACTTAGTCTCTCATACTTGGACAGAGCTGTAATTTTCCTCCCAAATGGGTCAAATATGTCAGTTGACCAATTTGTTACTTTTTGTGGAGGTATCCCTTCTGGAGCCCTCTGGCCTTTTTGCTCCAATTTGGGCTAGTTACCACAAAGCCATCATCTCAAAAATTCTTTTGGGGTCAAGTTGATTCAAACTCCTGTGTTTTCATTTGTTTTTGACTATGTTAGCTATAGATTTCTGAGAGAAGTGTTAAAAAAAAAACACCTCCCACTCTGATAAAAGATTTGTTAATTTCCTGTGAACAAAATTAATTACACTTATCGTTAGGATTGAATAATTTTTGCTCACAAGTCTCTTGCATTTCATGTCTTTCTCATTCTCATATTCATTTTGTTTTACTGTTGTATGTCCTTGAGTAATTATCTCATAGAAAGTCTTTGGATAATAAAATATCTGTTTTTATCATATGTAAAAAGGACTTTATTTTTCTTACTCATATTAATTTTTTTCCTGGTTTCATAATTCTTATTTCAAAATTATTTTCCGTCATGTTGCTTTGTATATTTTAATATTTTAACTCTTACAGCTGTAGTGGGTCTTCATTGCTGCTCACAGGCTTTCTCTAACTGCAGTGAGCAGGGGCTGCTTTTTGTTGTTGTGCACGGGCTTCTTATTGTGGTGGCTTTTCTTGCAGAACACAGGCTTCTGTAGTTGTGGCCCCTGGGCTTTAGAGCACAGGCTTAGTAGTTGTGGTGCAAGCGCCCAGCTGCTCCATGGCAAGTGGGATCCTCCTGGATGAGGGATTGAACCCATGTATCCTGCACTGACAGGCAGACTCTTCACCCTGACTCTTCACAGGGAAGCCCCAAGCTATTTTTATGTGAAAACTATTTGTCAAGTTTCTGTTGTGTTTTGGTTTGGTCTTCTCTTTTGTGAATTGAAGTTACTTAGACTATCCTGTAAATGAGTGTTAAAACACTCCTCCCCAGGGAATGGAGATCAGGCAGTTTTGTTCCTGAAAAGTTCCTTATTATCCTCAAGGAAAGGGAAGCCAGTTGTACTGTAGAAATATGACTGTTCAAGCTGTATTTCTGACAGTCTTTCTGTCTATCAAGGACTACTGTGAAAGAAGAAAATACAGCTTTTGGAGAGAGGATAAATGAGTGATACAGCAAGGAAGTAGTGGAGAATAAAATGTAGGAAGAAAGAGAGCCGTAACGTCTCTGCTGTATTTTTTGATATATACATTATAGGAAAGACGTGGAGCAGCTGAGCTTGCCTTTTCACCCTAATGGTGTGTGACTTAATACAGCACAGGCAGGGTTTTCTTAGAGGGGTGAGCATGAGTGACCCTCAGTTTTCCCTAGCATCATCTTAATCTTATATTTCTCAACATCCAGCCCCTGCAGCTGATGCATGTTTAAAAGATTTTTCACTCACACTGTTTTGCCAATGTGAAAGATTTTATTCACCAGCTGGGATTTTCATGTGTTCTGCAGCTTCCTATGGGTTTTCATTGGCTTCGGTCTCTCTGCTTCCCTCATATTAGTTGTGATTTTGGAATAATGGAAAAGAGCTCAAATTCAAGCTTCACAGCAATTTAAATATCACTTTTTATAGTTTTCTCCTTCTCATTTCTATAGCATCCTGTCTACTAATATTAACAGCACAGCTTGAGGCAGGTGCAGACCAATTTGCCTTTATGGATTTATTTGACCCCTAAAAGTCCTTGCTCTGTTTCTGAGCCCTTCCAACATGAACCTGGCTTTTGCCCCAGGAGCCTGTATCTACTTGTTCCCTATACAAAGGCAAGAAAGAAGAACTAAGGCAAGCTATTCCTTTCCCATCATATCAAACAGACTGTACTCATTATAAATGTACTAAGATCCCTGCTTTTCTTAAGTAGTTTAAGGAGGAAACCTACATGTTTTGAGGACATGTGAAGTATTTGGATTTTTTATTGAATAACATCAGGCTTAGGGAATGAACTTAACACAAATTTACTGAAATCACTGTGATAAATATGTGTGAAAAAACTTGGATTTGTAGTGGTCTTTACAGAATAAGAGTTATGTTTTTAACAGTGTACACATGTCAGTTATATTGAGGGGATGGCCAGTAAATAGTGCTTATTTCCCACTGAAATCAAAGAAATTAGAAAAGCATTTTGTATTGAATGACTTCCTCTATCTTCTCAGCACCAAATGAATGACAAATTAAATGTTATTAATATATGAAAATAGCATAACAGGTAGTCATTTCCATTAATGAGTAAGTAATAATATAGCAAACATTCTGAAGAGAAAGACATAAGAGGTGGTGTATGAGTTGTGCACTGAGTAATTTATCTCAAAACTCTGAGGTCAACCAGAGAGAAAGCTGTCATGAGGGTGAGAACTGAATCTCCTCCTCTTTCCCTATCCTGATTGTCACCTATAAATTCCTCAGGAATAAAAGTATTTTATATCAGAAAATCTATCAACATAATTCATTATGTCACCAAATCAAAAAAGGCAAAGCAAAACTATTATATCAATATGTAGATGTTGAAAGACTTTTAATACAATTCAAAAGTCAGCCCTAGTAAGTAATAAGCAGGAAGAATCTACTTAGGTATGATAAAGTTGATTTTACAAAAATCAAAAGAAATTCTAAAATAACAAAAACTCTGAAACAATTTAAAGTAAAATTAGGAGCTATTTAGGAAGGCCCTTTGATAGAAATTCTTATTTTGACATTGCCTTGGAGGTTCTAGTAACTGCAAGGAGCCAGAAACAGTAAGTAATATGCATAGGCTTTGGAACTACCAGGTGGTATGCTGGATTGTTCTAATATTAATGAGATTACAAAGGGGACTATGTTTTTCAGAAACATTTCACTTTATGGTTCTGTGCAACAGTTGGCCAGAATCAAAAGTCACATGAGACTTGGAATGCGAAAGTGGAGTAGCATCCACTATTTCTGAGGTTCTTTTGAGTCAGATATGATGAAGGACAGATGCAGAGATGCCCAGGGATTTCTGGTTTCTCATTGTTTCCTCTACTCCGTGTTCAACTCTACCTCCAGGTGGCTAGATCCACTGACCAAAAGTAGCCCCAGGCCCTCCAACAGATTCTGAATTGAAGACTTTGGAATTGGGCGCCAAGCAGAGGTGCAGCTCTTCAGAAACTTCTCTGACACCTTGCTTTCACGTTCCCTCTCTGACACCTGGACGTGTCCAGCTTTCCAGATTTCCGTTAACAGTCTTTAACAAGGCTGTGTAGTGAATTTTCTCTGATTCTCTAACTTTCTTTTTTGAACCTTTATTTCCTAACATCTCCCACAATTACTTAAGGCCTTGTTCCTATAATTAAACCCCTTTTCATGATACTAGTTTTTCTGCTCCTCAGACTAAATTCTGACTGATGAAATTAATAAAATAATCTGTTAAGGGGGCTGAATAGAAGATAAATGCTAAAAATGTTTTCTGTGTTTTAGCAATATAGACTTAGGAATAAAAACAAAAAATAATAGCATTTTGTTCACAACACCAAAAATAAAATAACTAGGAATAAAATTACAAGAAAGGCACAGCATTATATGAAGACTATACTATCTTACAGAAGGATATGAAATAAGATTTTAGCAACTGGAAAAACATTTCACATTCTTGAGTAGGAAAAGTAGGCAATAAAGTAGTGATTCTCCCAAATTAATATAAAGTATATTTCCAATTAGGATCCTAGCAGAATCTTAAAAAATAGCTCCTATTATTTTAAAATTCATATGTAAAAATAATATCCTAGAATAAGTGAGAAAGGGGCTTCCTTGGTGCTCAGATGGTAAAGAATCTGTCTGCAATGCAGGAGACCTGGGTTTGATCCCTGGGTTGGGAAGATCCCCTGGAGGAGGGCATGATAACCCACTCTAGTATTTTTGCCTCGAGAATTCCCATGGACAGAGGAGCCTGGAAGGCTACAGTGCTGGGGATCACAAAGATTTGGACATGATTGAGCGACTAAGCACAGACACAGATGCAAAAGAACAGTGTATGTATGTGGGGTTCTTTACTATATATAAGAAAATATTGCACAGCTTTTGTAATCAGTCAATATCATATCAGCATGAGAACAGATAGATAAGTTGGCAGAATAGAAAATCCAGAAATAGATAATAATATATATGAGAATTTAACATATGAAAAATTTATAGCTCAATTTGGTGGGGAAAGTATACATATGCAAGAGTGTTTGTATTAGTTCATATATTGGTCTAAGAGCACAAAGAAAAATTCAGGATACATAAAGTTGTTATGCAAGTAGTCTAGTGGATGGCTATGGGACTTGAGGCAGGAATGAATGAGAAGAAAGAGACAAAGAGAAAAATAACAAATCATCAAGCAAACTTAAAATGTTTGATTTCCAGAGTTATATTCTAGAATCTTATTTCTAGAATCAGATTCTCAGAATAAAAAATACAATATTTTAGTGTGATTATGTGAATATATGGAGAAATGTATGGGAGTGGGGGAGAGATATGACAACTTGTAAGAATCTCTATGGTCTATCCGTGAAGAAAGCAAGTTAAAGACCAAGGGGTATAATTTGATTCTTTTTATTAACAGATAAAAACAAACAGACACAGTGTATTAATCAAGGTTTGATCAGAGAAGGAAAACTTCTAGGTGTTATATAGAACAGTGGTCCCCCACCTTTTCAGCACCAGGGACCAGTTTCACAGAAGACAATTTTTTCACAGAATGGTGGGGGAGGGGATGGCTTTGGGATGAGTCAAGCACATTACATTTATTGAGCACTTCATTTCTATTATTACATCAGCTCCACTTCAGATCATCCTCAGGAGTTAGATCCTGAAGGTTGAGGACCCTTGTTGTAGAATAAGGAATTTATCATTGGGATTTGACCTCATGCAAGGTCAATGTTGAGGCTTCCCAGGTGGCTCAGCAATAAAGAAACTTCCTACAATGCAGGAGACATGGGTTTGATCCCTGGGTTGGGAAGATCCCCTGGAGGAAGACATGGCAATCCACTCCAGTATTCTTGCCTGGAGAATTCTCATATACAGAGGAGCCTGGTGGGCGACAGTCCATGGCGACCATCCATGGGGTGGGGCGACAGTCCACAGTGGGTGACTCTCAAAGAGTCGGACACAACTGATGCAACTGAGCATGCACAAAAGGTCAATGCTGAAGCTAGTTAAACAGTTTATATATGACTTGCTTCTGTGCCCAGCATTGGACCTGAAGTCTTCAGGATAGGGAAGGGAAGGGAAGGATGTGCATGAAGTGGTCTGCCATTCCAAGGATAAACTGGAACCCAGGAAGATGAACTGAAAATCAAATGGCTCTTTCACTTCCTTCAAACCTCCAACTTAGATGATGTTGGTGACCTGCTGGGTGACCGCAGTCACAGAGTAGAGCATACAGGTGACCTAAGAGCAGGAGAAGCTTAAGGAGGAGATCCTATGAGAGACAGACTCTGTGGGCTCAGTTGCTACCTCATGTCAACAAGGTGAGAGACCAGATCCATAAAGAATGTATAAAAACTGCTACAGTATCTGATCCTATACCAATCTTCTCTATCTAATCATTCTTGCTATTTCATTATTAGGCTTTCACATCTCATGAAAATTTCTATGTGGCCAATATTAGCTCTAAACCATACAGGGAAGGGAATTCATACACAAACAAGAAGCCTACGTAAATATGTGTATACCTCTGTGTGCATGCTAAGTCATGTCCGACTCTTCGTGACTCTATGGACAGGAGCCTGCCAGGCTCCTCTGTCTGTGAGATTCTCCAGGCAAGTACTAGAGTGGGTTGCCATGCCTTCCTCCAGGGAATCTTCCTGACCCAAGGATCGAACCCATATAGCTTATGTCTCCCTCACTGCAGGCGGATTCTTTATTGCTGAGCTACTGGGAAAGCACCGGTTATACCTCTATGTTGAAATGAATAAGAAAAAAGTCATGGAAAGATATACCCCAGGTTTCATCAGGGAGATGGTAGTGGAGGGATGTGGCCAGAAGCTAAATATAATACAGTATATTTATGCAATGCATTAATAATACAGTGATGTGCTCGCTTCGGCAGCACATATACTAAAATTGGAGTGATACAGAGAAGATTAGCATGGCCCCTGCGCAAGGATGACACGCAAATTCGTGAAGCGTTCCATATTTAAAAAAAAAAAATAATAATACAGTGAAGCTGTTATGAAGAACAGGATGTGTTTGTATGTACACATACGGAAAGCTATCCCAACTGGAAAAAAGCAAGTCAAGGAAAAATATCTAAAATATAATCTTATTAAGGAGAAATAATCCACTATGTGTGGAGATACAGATATAGGTCACTTACTAGCTGTGTGACCTTCGAGCAAGTTACTTAATCTCTCTATACCTTATTTTCCTCATTTATAAAATGGCCTTAGTAATAACAATAATAATATCTGGATTGTAGGTTATTATGAAGATGAAATGAAACCTGTAAAGTGCTTAGAATAGTGCTTAGAAAATATCAAGTCCTCCATAATATTAGTCATTATTATCATTATTTTGGTTATTTCTATCATTATTAATATATCTCTATGGAAATCACCTTCCTCCTTCTCATACCCTATTAGCTCAGTTTTAGCCTGTCAAACCAAGGAGAAAAGGAGGAAGAGAGGGGTTCTGATTTAAATAGAGCTGCCCTGCAAGGTTGTCACTGGCCCATGGGTCAGTGAGTTGTAACCCCAGGTAGTCATTAAAGGATGTTGATGGTGAAAAGACACAAGGTCAAGCAATGCTTATCCAGAAAAAAGCCTGGGATTCAGACAGGCACTTCTGGCTGTGTGAGGTTGTGTGCATGTATGGGTGTGCGTATGTGTTCTCATGTGTTAGCACATACAGGCTTGTTTATAAATTGGAAAGAAACAATAAAACTAAGAATGAACACACATAAAGAAATGTTTAAAAATTTCTGCAAAGATGAGTCAGAGTGCTATATGTTATATTTTCTAATCCGCATATGAGAGTTAAAAGAAGGGACTGCCAGCGTACTCATTTATGCACCCTGAACCATGCAATTTATTTCACTGTGTTTGATGTTAGCAGGGAAGAATTTATTTAAAATTACTCAGAATATAGCACAAAGAACTATTCTGCAGGTATGAAATATGTCCAAACTGAAAAAAACAAAAAAAACACACCTGCCTCCTGCACTTTTGACACGTGACCACAGTAAAGGAAAAATGAAGCTTCTTTTGTTTCTAGATGCTGCTGGAGGAAATGAAACAATGGGGCATGAACATAGTTCTCAACCTTTTTTTCTATGGGGGCACTGACTAATGTTCCCTAGCACAATGCGCTTCTAAACGTAATTCCTAGCACACTGGCCATTACTTCATCTCATTCACTGCCACCCAAGAGAGCATTTCAGGATACAAATGAATGAGACTGACATTGAAAGAGGATAACCTTGAAGACATTCTATTTTTTAATTAAAAATGTGATACATGAATATATTCTCATTGTGAAAGATTAAAACAATATGGAAATACATAGGATATACTCCTGTACCAGCTCTCCTATACCCAAGTTCCTTTTCTCCACAGAGAGAAGCTAATAAACTATTAACAATTTGGTGTGCATCCTTTATATCTTAAATTTGCATTTATATGTTTATTTGTATGCATGTGTTTATCTATATTTTTATATAGCCACACATACTAGATTATTTTTTCCATAAATAAGATTATATTTACCTATTTTTCTGTGATTTGTTTTCCACAGAACATCAAAACACAGGAATATCTTTACATATGGGTACAATACAGACCCATCTTGTTCTTTATAATAGCTGCACAGTATTGTGTTGCATAAATACCTAACATCTTATTTAACTTGTTTCCAATTGGTGGCTACTTGTGTTATTTCTTTCTTATTATGAAAAACAGTGTCGTGCTGAACATATTTGTTTATCTTTGTTCATGTTTCTTTGCACATGGATGTATTTACTAAGAGCACATATGTAGAAGTGGAATTGCTAGATTAAAGAGTACCCACATTTTATTTGTTTTAGTATTTAATTAAATACAAAATATTCAGAAAATTTGTACCAATTTATACTTTCTCTGGAGAAGGCAATGGCACCCCACTCTNAGCTACTTCCCTCCCTCCCTCTTGAGCCTCCCTCCCAGCCCACCCCCATTTCACCCCTCTAGGTCAACACAGAGCACAGAGCTGGGCATACATGTCCCTGGTGGCTCAGATAGTAAAGAATCTGCCTGCAATGCAGGAGACTATAGTTCGATCCCTAAATCGGAAAGATCCCCTGGAGAAAGGAACGCAACCCACTCCAGTATTCTTGCCTGGAAAATCCCACGGATGGAGGAGCCTGGTGGGCTGCAGTCCATGGGGTTGGTAAGAGTTGGACACGACTGAGTGACTTCACTTTCACTTTTCACTTTCACGCATTGGAGAAGGAAATGGCAACCCACTCTAGTGTTCTTACCTGGAGAATCCCAGGGATTGGGGGAGCCTGGTAGGCTGCCGTCTATGGGGTCGCATAGAGTTGGACACGACTGAAGCGACTTAGTAGCAGCAGCAGCAGCAGCATACTTTCTCCAATGGCAGTATTTTTTCAGTCATTCAAAAAAGATTTACACAGTAGCTACTTACTTACCTACCTACTTACCTGTCTGTCTACCTACTTACTTACCTACCTACCCACCACCTATCTAACATATGGGGGGAAAGAAAAGCAGGTCTAAAGGCATCTCGTCCCATCACTTCATGGCAAATAGATGGGGAAACAGTGGAAACAGTGGCTGACTTTATTTTGGGGGGCTNACCCTGATGTTGTGAACGGTTGAAGGCTGGAAGAGAAGGGGATGATCAAGGATGAGATGGTTGTATGGCATCACCAACTCAGTGGGCATGGGTTTGGGTAAACTCTGGGAGTTGGTGATGGACAGGGAGGCCTGGCGTGCCGCAGTTCATGAGATCGCAAAGAGCAGGACACGACTGAGTGACTGAACTGAACTGAAAGGTTTTAGGAGTGATAGGAAAGTCATACATTTACCTGGCTAAAAAAAAGGTCACCTCTGAGAACAACTTGAACTAAGAATTGGAGCTTAAGAATTAGAAGGACTGATGCTGAAGCTCCAATACTGTGGCCACCTGATACAAACAGGTGACTTATTGGATAAGACCTTGATGCTGGGAAAGATTGAATGCAGGATAATGGGACAACAGAAGATAAGATGGTTGGATGGGATCACTGACTCAATGGACATGAATTTGAGCAAGCTCCAGGAGTTGGTGATGGACAGGGAAGCTTGGCGTGCTGCAGTCCACAGGGTTGAAAAGAGTCAGACACGACCGAGGTACTGAACTGAAGAACTGAAGCAGTCACACATACTAATATATCTGAGGTAAAAGGATCAAGGTAGAGGGAACAGCAAGTAAAAGTAACTGAAGAGGACCGAAAGTTAGTGTGTACTAAGAAAAAAAGGAGGCAGTACGGCAGGACTGGAGTTAGCAAGGGGGAAAGTAGAAGAGAGATGTAATGGATGTACAAGAGTATCCATCTTCTCAGCCTCTTACTAATACCAAGAAACATTCATCTTTAAAGTTCTGGCCAACCTACTGGCAAATTTCATTCTTTTTTAAAATTGCATTCTGCCTGATTATTAATGAGATAGAGAATCTTTTCACATGTATGTTGGCTGTTTTTGTTCTTATTCTACGTTTGTCTTTTTATATCTTTTTCTCACTTTCAATTAGATTTTTCTTATTGATTTTTAGGATCTCTTTATATCTCTGATTATTAACCCTTTTTCAGTTATACATCTTTGCAAATATGTTCTCACAATTTGTCTCAATTTTTATGAAACCCAACTTCTACATTATACTTATGAATTCTTGATGCTGTTTTTAGTTTAGGGACACTCTCTTCCATCATAATATAGTTTCCTTTATTTCCTTCTGATGGTTTTATAAACTTGGTGTTCATTAAATTTAGCACTTTAATCCATTTGGGATTCACATTTGTGAATGTCACAGTTAAGATATATGTATTTTCCTTTTCTGATTTGAAATACAAAATTTATTATATTAAAATCTCATCTATATTAATCTGTTTCTGGACTGTCCACTCAGTTACGTTTTTCTATTTACCTGTCAATACCACACTGTTTCAAGCATTAAAGTTTTATAGTTTATTTAGATATTTTTATGGGTCATTTTTTCTCAATGTCTTTCAAAAAATATTCCTGGAGATTCTATTTCAGATGAATCTGAGGGTTAGCTTATCAAGGTCCATTTTACTGAGATTTTATTTAAATGTATAGGTTAACTTGAGGAGAATTAACATTGGTAAATTACTGAGTGTTCTTATTTAGGGAATAGATCTTTTCATTTTTTAGATTTCCTTTCATGATTTTCAGTACATTTTTACAGTTTTGTCCCACAAAAGTCTTGCATATTTTTAAAGTTTATTTTTAGGCTTTTTCTGCTTTGTGTTTGTTTATGAAGAGATTTTGTATTACATTTTATTTTCTAATATCTTGATTTAACTTTATTAGACAAATTTAGAAGAAAAAAAACCCAAGCCTTGCAGTAAATATAAGGGTAGTTTTACACTGATTATAGTCATTTAATAATCTTCTGCTAGCAATAGAGCATCTGAATTGATTCCTTCATCAGAACTATGTCTGGGATATGACAAATCAAAGAGGCTACCTTTAGCCTTTGCTTTGGGACATTTATTTACTCAGGGAGGAGGCAATCAGGCCAAGCCCTGGAGCTCCTCCTGTATGGTCAATCATCCTGGAATTGGAGAAAGAACAAAACAATGGGAGTGGGACTTCTTCCTCTTTCCATATTCACCCCTGCTGTTTTATTTTGACTTCCTTTTGTTTCAAGTCTTTATTTTATACAACTAAAATTTAAAAATTATGCACATAGAAAAGCACATAAGATAATACAACCTTAATTTAATAGCCAAGTCATTTAATATAACTCAAGTATAATAGCTATTTGCTTGCCATATTTGGTTCAGGACTTTTTTGCTTCTGTTCTTATTAATCTTAAGGAAATAAAATATTATAAATAAAGATAAAGCACCAACTCTTTCATTCTCATTCACTCTGACATTGGTTTGTTTCACTTTTATGCACATTTTAAATATTTTATGATTTTAATGTGCAGCTATAAGTTATATTTATTATCTGGTGTGTTTCTTAACATTTACATAGTTAGTATCAAAACATTTGTAGCCTTTTGTAACTTAATACTGCAGGCTTTTGAAATTCATCCTGTTGACAAGGACAGTTGCTCACAGTATTTTTATTTATATCCATTGGTTAAACATAGCCAGTCTAGTTACATGGCTATACCTAGTGGCCAGGGCAACTGAGAAATGTGTTTTTTTATTCCAGGCAACCATAAGCCTGACTAAAAATTCAGGTTATATTACTAAGGAAGAAGAGTAGAAGGGTACAGGAAGAAGTAGTAGGGTAGGAAGAAGAGTAGAAGGGTACAGGAAGCCATCTCTGCCAAACATTTTTAATTATAATTTTTGTTACAGATTTCTGAAATATACTTTTATTGGATAAGGTGTTTGTTTTTATCTTCCTCAGCTTGCCAAATGATTTTTTAAATTGTTTTTAATTAGGGATAGTTGTTAAACTATTCTTTGGCATCTTTTTGATATGATTGTGTGATTTTCTACTTTAATCTGATAATGTAATGTATTAATAGGTTTATTAATGTTAAACTATCCTTGCATTCCAGACATTAAATTTTAATTAATGAAAACATGAATCTTATACCTGTTAGAAATACATTATTTTCTTTTAAAGCAGTGTAGAGTTTCACTTATTTAGGATTTAAAGATACAGTCATAGATTAAATTGGCTTGTTCTCTTATTATTTGATATTATTTGTTTAGATTTATAATCAAGATTATGCTAACCATATACTAACTGGAGTTACTGGGGAAGCTTTCCATCTTTTTATATTTTGGAAATTTTTTTAACCTAAAAATTATCTGTTTAGATTTTAATATGTTGACCATAATGTCATTTGATCTGTTTTTTTTTTTAAGGGATGTATCTTTGACTACTTTAAAAATTTCTTCTATGAATGACCCTATTCTATTTTTCCTTAGACATATTTTTCTAGAGAAATCAACCTTTTAATTTAGATTTCAAATTTGTTAGCATTAATTGAAACCTACCTTTCTGTCACACTTCAAAAATTTTTTCCACGTCTATACTTATCTTACCTGTCTTCTGTGGTTTATTTGTGTCTCCTCTATTTTTTTCTTGATCAGAATTGCCAGAGATTGCACAACTATGCTGGAATTTTAAAGAACTAAGTAGTCTTTTTGGGTTTTTTGTTTATTTCATTATTTTCTGCTTTTTAACTTTCTCATATTCTTCATCCAAACTGGTTTTTCTTCTTCTAATGTATTGCATTATCTGTTTAGGCCATTATTTAAGACATTGTTTACTGGCTACCCATATCTAATCCCCTTATCCCTTTCCTAAAGACTGAAATAGTTAGATAACTATTTCCAGACAGTCTTGGAGCTAGGTATCACCATGTCTTCCAGATGTAAGAGGAAGTTTTCTAGGGGCACAATGGGAAAGATTTTCTCCCACTGCTCCCTAAAACAGAGAAACACACATCAACCCTCTCTCTTTCTTTCTAACTAGTAAAAGGAAAAAGACAGCACAGAGAAGGCATATCTGGTTTCTTAACAGCCCCACCCTAAAAGCTGTATACATCATGCCCATTGGAGAGAACTTACTCATTTAATCATACTAACTGCAAAGGAGGCTGGGAAATGTGACTAGGCATGTCACTTGTTGTAACTCTATTATGATGGAAGAAAAGAACAGATCTGGAAAATAGATTAGCCATTATTTGCAACCTTTCACACATACAATGACAGAGAAGTTAAGAATATCAGTTACTCATGAAAGCACAAACTGGTAAGTTGTTCTATAATCCTTAAGAGACCTAAATTAAAAATAGTTGAACTTTGAAAATAGTCATCCAAATATTAGATGATGTCACCAGCATTCTTACCTGAAAAAAAGGACAAAAACCTGAGCTACAACAATCAAACTTAAGCAACCACTGATGGAAAGTCTAAGCAGCCAACTTGAATCAATAAGGCTATTTAGATTTCCATAAGGGAGGGGTAATCACATACATACACTGGCATACAACTCAATGGCTTCTCAATTCACTATGAAATCACGTAACTCAAACCAAATTGATAGTTACAGGTGGCTTTAATTAGCAGTGTTATGAAAGCAATTAGCATTGGTTCATATCAACTATATCCACTTGAACTGTGTGTGTTGTTGTTGCTCAGTCTCTAAGTCATGTCTAACTCTTTGTGACCCCAGGTATTGTATGTAGCCTGCCAGGCTTCTCTGTCCATGGGATTTTTCAGGCAAGAATACTGGAGTGGGTTGCCATTTCCTCCTCCAAGGGATCTTTCCAAATCAGGACTGAATCTGCATTGGCAGGCAGATTCTTTACCACTGAACCACCTGGGAAGCCCAACTACTAGGACTAGCACAGAGTTAACGACAAGTATATGCACAAGTAGCAATATTCTGATATGCTTTCAGAAATGTTAAAAGAATAGAACAGGGGATACTACTTTATTCCTAGTCAATTTGTTTAAATTTTAAAATGTAATTTCTTATATTTTCTTGTAGTTTCCTCTTATAAGTTTAAAATAAGTCTACAAATCACTTTACTTGATTATCTTTGTTCTAGCATAAATAATATTTTCAGTTCAGTCGCTCAGTTGTGTCCAACTCTTTGTGACCCTATGCACTGCAGCACACCAGGCCTCCTTGTCCATGAACAACTCCTGGAGTTCACCCAAACCCATGTCCATTGAGTTGGTGATGCCATCCAACCACCTCATCCTCTGTCAGCCCCTTCTCCTCCTACCCTCAATCTTTCCCAGCATCAGGGTCTTTTCAAATGAGTCAACTCTTCGTATCAGGTGGCCAAAGTACTGGAGTTTCAGCTTCAACATCAGTCCTTCCAATGAAGACTCAGGACTGATCTTGTTTAGGATGGACTGGTTGGATCTCCTTGCAGTCTAAGGAACTCTCAAGAGTCTTCTCCAACACCACAGTNGACTATGCCAAAGACTGTGAGGATCACAATAAACTGTGGAAAATTCTTCAAGAGATGGGAATACCAGACCACTTGACCTGTCTCTTGAGAAATCTGTATGCAGGTCAGAAAGCAACAGTTAGAAGTGGACATGGAACAACAGACTGGTTCCAAATAGGAAAAGGAGTATTCCAAGGCTCCTTTGCATATACTGTCACCCTGCTTATTTAACTTATATGCAGAGCACATCATGAGATAATATTTTATGATCTTTTTATTTTATGTTGGCTTACTAAAACATGTTACATCAATAACATCATTCTTTTAAGGTGTAAATTTATATAGTTGTATAGCCGCTGCTAGAATCAAGGTATCAAAGATTTCTACCCCCTCTCCAGCCCCTAAAAAGTTTCCTCATGCACCTTAGTAATCCCCAAATACAACATTCTGGAAGTGAATCCAAACTCCCACTAATATGTCTCACTCAGTAAGCCAGGTCTTTTCACCTGGGAGAATGCCATGAAGACATCAAATGTGAACCAGCCAACTATCTTATATTTTTCCTGCCCTCTTAAATCCTAGTTGTCTTCCCCAAGAGCTTCATTGGTCTAAATGATTTTAGCAAGGCATCATTTTTCCTTTTTCTTTGTAATTACACTTTTAAAAAACTGTGGGGGAATACTACTTTTTTATTCAATGTGTCAACATCATTGCTTCCCTTACGGTTCAGCTAGTAAAGAATCTGCCTGTAATGCAGGAGACCTGGGTTCAACATCATTGTCATCATTAAATTTTCTACATCTATGAGGTTTTTTAAGATATATTATAGAAATAAATAAAAGAAGGTATATTCTTTGTTCCCAAGGGGTTTTTAGATTAAGAGAGAGAAAAAGTATGAATATATTTATCATAAATAGTATATGGTCTGTGATAACCAGGAAGTGTTTCCCTCCTCCCCTTCTATTTTATTATGGCTAGCCTGTGGGAAAGAGGAAGTGAAAAGAAGTGGGTTAAATGGAAGGACTGGCTGGATTCCGTAGAATGAAATAAATATAAGATGATAGAGAGGCAGCATGAAGAGGACAGAACAAAAATTTCAGTAGACTTATAGGAAAGATGGTTGTTATGGTTTGCTCTAGCTTAAANGAGGAAGTGAAAAGAAGTGGGTTAAATGGAAGGACTGGCTGGATTCCGTAGAATGAAATAAATATAAGATGATAGAGAGGCAGCATGAAGAGGACAGAACAAAAATTTCAGTAGACTTATAGGAAAGATGGTTGTTATGGTTTGCTCTAGCTTAAAGAAGCCTTGTACAAAGGAGCTATTCATTTTGTAGATGACGAAACAGGTCCAGAGGGGTGCAGTGACTTACTGAAGTTAACCAAAGAAACTGTAAAAGAGCTAGGACTAGAACTAGTTCTCCTAATTCTGTTCTGATGCTCATTTTACTGTCCTCCATGGCTTACCCAAGTTGCTTTCAGAAAGCAACTTGCAATTTTCCACTTACTCACATTTGCTTTATGACCCCTTACGTCTACTCTAGCTTTAAAAAAGAAATACATTAGCATCACCTGGGGACATACCCAATACCTCAGAGGTGCTGCCCTCACAGTCTTTCTCAGAGAATCCACCTTTCTTTTCCAAAACCCTCTTGGCAGAGTTCAGGCTCTCTTCCTTACCAGAGGCTTTAATAATGATTCACTGTAGGGCTAGATTGAAACCTTGACTCTCTTGATATCATGTATGTGGGAAAAAAATGTTCCTAGTTCCAAATAATCAAACTCAACTTTCAACAAAAAGCCAAATACTTAGAGACTTTCTATAAATTTATCTGAATATGTAATTTTTTAATGTTATGAAAAGGAATGATATATGCCTCTTGAATCTTAAACTATGACCTTATATATATATATATATATAAATTCAACTATTCTGTGCACAGCTCTCCATAGGTTTTGGGGGAAATTAAACTCTTCCGTTGCTATAGCAGTTGCACCCACAATTCTACTCCAAATTCAAGGTAATAGTGCAAAGTGCCTCAACATCTGGAAAACAGAGAATATGAGAAAATAAAACTTACTGTGGAAAAGATACTGATAAGTGTCTTGATGTTACAGTTCTTTGCTGAAATGTAGTTGTTTCAGGTGGCCCCTCTAAAAGAAAATGGGAGTTGGATACCAAGTTCAAGTTCACAAAGGAAATTCAAATTAAGTCTATGCTAAATGTAGCACTTTCAAACATTATCTCTGAGTATTTTCATCAGAATATAGTTCAAAAATAGTTTTGAAATATATGTACCATAACACTGTGCTGTGGGAAAGTAAAAAAGTAGAATAATAATAGAAGATAGCTCACAGTATAGGGACAGTTGGAAGCTACAGGCTATACATACTGTAGGAACTCAGAATCAAGAAATAGAACTGTATGGAATATGAAAGGATTCACGTAAGAAGTGAAATTTAAGGATAGGGAGAAGTCATACATGTGGAGAGGAATATGGAACAGAACTGATGTTCAGTGAAATGTTCTAGTACAGCAGCGCTGGCATCTGTTTTGTGTGACTGGTAATCCATTCTCAGTGGTCTCTGTACTTGGCAAATTGGAGGTTAGACATTCTTAAGAACGCCCCAGTAGGCATTCCTGGACATAGCTGTGGAAGTGGTTATCAGGTGGTTGGGGATCAGTTCAACTTTCCCAAGCTATCAAAAGGTAATAAAATGATCAGAACTGGAGATTTGTTTTAAATTGTTGCTATGTTCAGTTAAGTCATATATGCTGTGCATACCTTTTCTTCTGAGATTATACAACAGGAAAGTCATAGAGAAAGAATTAGTCGAATTGACATCAGTCTTAAACTTCATTATTATACAATCATAGATGTTGAACTGAAAAAAACACACTCAATGGGTATAAATGATTATAATTCTTTACTAGAATAAGAACTGTACAGTCTCATAACACTTGGATCCAATTTCAATCCCTTGTCAGGACAAACTTTAAAAGAATATCATCAAGAAATCTCAAAAAAAGAGAAAGAAACAGCAAAGCTGGTCAGTCTTGTCTAGCAGGTACTTCTGAGGTTTCACCTTTTAAGGTAAGTAGCCTCAGGGACATGGAACCAATTTTCAGTAGCAATTTGCTATTATATTGAATACACATCTCAATACCTTCATAGATAGAAAAGGAGGGTCTGATTCATCAACACTTTCCTTTAGGTCAGCAAACACTCAGGGAACAATTAGACTGTTTATAAAGCCTTGGTACCTGGAATAGTGGGAAGTCAATTTAAAAAATATATTGAATATGTGAGCCTTCCCAAATTGTCATCAACCGTTATGACAAGCTATTAAAGAAGCTATTGTAGAGGACTGAAGGAGCAGCTGATTTCAAAACAGTAAATCAAGTCTTGGTCAAGAGCACTGATGAAAAGAGAACAGGATTCTTGCTGTGTTTATGAGTGGCTCAAGACAGCTTTAATACACATCAATCACAGGTAGGCAGCGTGCTCCGGTCCGTGCCCCCAACTCTCAGTGTGACCTTTTGTGAGTCGCCAGACGGCTTTCAGGCTCTGTTACTCAGCCGAAAACAAAGCCGAAGAGCAGAAACTTCAATGAAAAACAGGCGCTGCATCGCTAATAAGATTTCCTGGGGAAATAAATTCCTCACCTCTACCACTGCTCTCCGTGACTCTCCCCACTCTAGACCACCACGTCCCACACTGTCAACAGAAGGTGGACAAAGTGAAGTGTTTAAGGCATGTGGCTGTGCTATGCTCCCAGATTCAGAAGGATTTATTGGAAAGAGTTCACTGTGCTTACTTAAAACAGGAAAGCCATAGAGAGAGAAATGGTCACATTCTTTTACTTTAGAAATCTGAGCACTAAGGATTCAGTCTCTCAATCAGCTATGGTTTGCTTAGAGATTTAGGAAGGCTGACCAAAGAGTCTCACCCTTTCAGTCAGTTCTAAACAGTTTATGACTGTATAACCAGTGCTGTGAAGTATTTCCACTCCCCCTAGGCAAACATCATTCATTATTGTGAACTTTCTGCTAAAATTATAAGATTAGAGTTGCACGAACATGTAACACTATGACTGTGGATGAAACAAAGTGTAGAACAGAATAGCCAGAACAGGAGCTTCTTAAGAGGGTAGTAAAACAGGCTGAGGGTGTCGTGGAGTTTGGAAATGCCACCAATGCTGTCAGCTTCCACAGTTTCATGGTGCAGTCGACCACCTGCGGGAGAAGGAAGCTCAGAAGGAAGACATGGCAGACAGAACCTGCGACCCTGGAGAATGAGATTGCTCTTTTGTTTTTAAGATTGTTGGTACCTTCGGGTTGTGGTCCTCATACACACACATACACACAAGTGTCTGTCTGGCACATATGTCCTGCTTCTGAAGCTAGCCCCCCTTGGAAAGGTTACACATGACTAAACACTACTGAATCAGTCAGTCTATTTAGTGGGCTTGTAAGAATAGCTGACGATACTACGGCTTCAAGGCAGGCTGCCACCCGAGAGCCTCAATCGTATCTAATGGGGGTTTTAAAAGGGAGATCAGAAAATATCATGCAGATAAAATACAGAGATAGGAGAAAAGACCATAACCTCAATCTGCAAAATATAATAGCTTTGTCAAAATAAAAGCCAAAGCTAAACTCTCCTGCTGCTGCACGCCTCCCAGCTCAAGGGAACTGTTCAAGCAGAGAAGCATTTTCTATTAGCACAAACTCCGAATGTAGCAGGGAGAAACTCAGCCATAATATCTGCACAACGGCCCCTCCATGCAAACGCCATTCCAGTAATGGGAAATTTTAATGATGTAAAGCAGCAAGGTCACACGATATGTCCAGGCAGCCCTTGGAAAGACACTGCCTCGGCAGATATTACAGAGGAGAGCTCAGAATTGCTCTTGGTTCATTAGGCTTTGCCTGAGGGTTTTTTTCTTCCACTATTAACTACAAACAAGGTTGAGGTTCTTGTTACTCAGTTTCTTGTATGCAATACAAAGAGGTGAAGGGCAGGGTTTGTAAATACAGAGAGGCAGACAGCTTAGATGTGTTTTTACAGTACTTGAAATATTCTCTCTGAGTTGCCTTAAATATGAAAATTGCAAAAGCCTTATCAATGTTGCAGTTTTTTTTTTCTAGCAGAAGAACTTTTTATCTACTCGTGTATAGATAAAGGTACTATATGCACATAAATATACACACATGGGGTGGACTGATTCCCTCCCCTCCATCCAGCACCACCGCATCTTCTTACAGTTTGCCTCCTTCTCCCAGCTTTATGACCCCATTGAGATCGCTCTTACTGTTTTCTTCCTCGTTACATTTTGATATTTCAAAGCATGGCCTGGATCTCACTCCCATCTCCCTGCTCCACATTATTAATGAATTGGAAAGCAGACATCATTAGTTTTCGGAGACCATTTCTTTTAAAATTTACAGACCCCTTCATCTGAATCCCCAGAGAGAGTCTGCTGTTCTCATCTTAGAATCTTATTAGCATCATATCTTCTGTATCCTGCCATGCAAACTGCATGGCTATGCACTTTCTAGCACTTGACCCTTTTGCGGACGGAATTAATTTACTCTTTGAAGATGCAGCAGCGTGCTGTTGTGCTTGTTAAAGAAAGAAAAGCCAAGCAAGGAGATGGCAAAGCCAGCAAAGAAAATTCCTGATTTAAAAGCAAGCTCTTGTAAGGGAAGTTAGGTGGAGACTGGCCAGCAGAAACTAATAGTTAGTAAGTATTGATAGAAACAGGCAAATTAGCTGATTAGCAGGAATCACTGAGAATTTCTGCATCCAACTACTAACAAGCATTGGAACAAGCTCCCTGGTATGGAACAGATTACAGGATTTGTTTATACTAGAACCTTTCATTCTCAGATGTCTCTTTGACTTAGTATGATCCAGGTCAGCATTAGAAGACAAGTGAAGTAGCTAATTCTGATTTGGTAGAACAACTGAATTGTCTCCTGAAATCTTGCAGACTCATTTACGCAGTACTCACTGTATGCCAGATATTATTCTAAATGCAGGAGATACAATAGTGAGTAGCATGACATCCCTTCACTGGATGAACTTATTTTTTACTAAGGGAGTGAAACAACAGAAAGTAAAGAGACAATTAAAAATATAACTTCAGGGCTTCTCTGGTGGCTCAGTTGTAAAGAATCTGCCTGCCAATGCAGGAGACCCTGGTTTGATCCCTGGTCCAGGAAGATCCCACATGTCACAGAGCAACTAAGCCCATGAGCTACAACTATTGATTGAGCCTGTGCTCTTGAGCCCAGGAACTGCAACGACTGAGCCCATGCACTGCAGCTACTGAAGTCCATGTGCCCTAGAGCCCGTGCTCAGCAACAAGAGAAGCCACTGCAACGAGAAGCCCCCATACTGCAACAAAGAGTAGGCCCCACTTGCCACAACTAGAGAAAAGCCCATGAAGCAATGAAGACCCAGCAGGGACAATACACACAGACACACAGACACACACACACAAAACTTCAGGTAGCTATAAGTGCTATGAAGAAAAATGAAGCCATTTAAAAGATTAGAGAGTGTCAGGGGAATTATTTGAAACAGGGTGATCTGTTATAGAGTTGACATTCAAGCTGGGGCATTAATGATGTAAAAAAGCAAGCCCTCTGAAGATTCTGGGGATGAATGTTCCAGATGAAATGTAAAGGCCTGGAGACCAGAACATATTGGCATGTTAAAATTTAAATATAGCTGATGTGGCTGGAGTGGAGTGACAGAGGAGAAAGTACTGGGACAAATAAGTAGTGACCAGGAGTAAACTCTTAAAGGTCATAATAAGGAGCTTGAATTTTATCCTAAACATGATGGAAGCAATCGAAGGTTATGTGTTTATGCTTTAAGGTGACTCCTGCTGCTTTGTAAAGAATAAACTCAAGGGTAAAGATAGGGAAGCAGAATGAAAGCAATTGAAACCAGATAGAAGGGTATCTGAACCATAGCAGTGGAGATGATGGTGGGATTCAGGATCTATTTTGGAGACAGAGTGGTAGAACTTGTTAAGGAACTGGATGAGGAAGAGAAGGGTGATGATGACTTTAACTGAGTGGCAGAAGAGTGAAGTGGAACAGACTGAAAATGAAATAAAAACTTCATTCTGGCCAGGTTAAATTTGAGATGACCATTAAATATCCATGAGTAGTGTGGGACTCACAAAGAAATCTGGAGTTAAGACAGAGAAACATTTTGTAACCGCAAACTTATAAATATCATTTCAAGCCATGTAACTGGATGAGATCATTATAGGATTAAATTTGGACAGAGAAAAGGCCCAAAGATGGCTTTGGTACATTCCAAAAGACAGAGGCCACAAAGAAGAGAATGAGGCATCAAAGGAGACTGAAAAGGAGTAACCAGTGCTATAGGAGAACAATCCAGAAAACATCATCAAACAGCAACAAAAAGAAACTTGAAAAAGGAGGGAATAACCAATACTAGAAAATGCCACCAGTTATTTGAGTGAAATAAGAATTGAGAATTGGTTATTTGATTAATAGAAGGGGAAGGTAGTGGCTATAGGTAGTGGATTTGGTTATAGGAGGAAACTTTTTCTTCTGATAGTTTTTAATTTTTCAATGAAATGACTGAAATCGTCAACTAACAGTAATATACAAGATGATTTGACATTTGTAGTGAAACAATTTAAATATGATTAGTCAGCATGATCATATGTTTTTCCCTTAACCACATTTATCTGTTTCAGTTACGGTGGAAAGTAGGTGGTATGATGGATTTACTAATATTGGGTTTATCAGCAAGTTAAATAAGGAAAATAAGGGCAAGGGAATATATAGTACAATGATTACAGTGATGGACCATGGGATATTATATTGATGATATGAGGATTGATTGTATGAGAAAAGTATGAGGCTGAATCAACTGATGGATGGGTACAATGGTCTGAAAAATTGTTGGCATATGGGTACTGAAGTTTGAGTGAGCTGGAAACAAACATTTTTTAAAATGTGATTATTAAATCTAGATTTTAGAAGTGATATGGTAGGTATCTAGAGCTTCCCAGGTGGCGCTAGTGGTAAAGAATCTGCCTGCCAGTCCAGGAGATTCAAAAGACTCTGGTTCAATCCCTGGATCTGTAAGATCCCCCGGAGGAGGGCGTGGCAACTCTGCTTCAGTATTCTTGCCTGGAGAATCTGAGGGACAGAGGAACCTGGCGAGCTACAGACAAAAGGGTCACAAAAAGTTGGACATGACTGAGTAACTGAGCACACATGGAATAACCAGGTTATTGTCATAGCAAGAGATTGAAATGAACATTTTTGAGATGAAGTTAGTAATAGAGGGTTTTTCTTTTTCTAACCTGATGAAAGATCAGGTGTTCAAAAAATGTAGTAGGTGGGTTTGATGGAAATAGAAAGGGAAGAGAAGCTGGGTCAGGCTTGGGGAGGTAAAGAACCACATAGAGATAACCATGATGATGACCTTATAGCATCCAGTGCAGTTGCCACTAGCTATATGTGCCTAGTCAGAATTAAGATGTGCTGAAATATAAAACACACACTGGATTTTGAAGACTTAGTACCAAAAAATTTTTTTTAATATATCATTAATATATTTGTATTGATTAACTGTTAAAATAGTATTCTGGACATATTGTGTGAAAGAGAATACATTATTAAAATTTAATTTCACTTTTTAAAAACTTAAATGAGGCTACTAGAAAACTGTAAATTACATATATGTTGTTGCTATTCAGTCGCTAAGTCATGTCTGACTCTCAGCGACCCCATGGACTGCAGCACACCAGGTTTCCCTGTCCTTCACTATCTCCCGGAGTTTGCTTAAGGTCATGTCCATTGAGGAGAAGGCAATGGCAACCCACTCCAGTACTCTTGCTTGGGAAATCCCATGGATGGAGGAGCCTGGTGGACTGCAGTTCATGGGGTCGCTAAGGGTCGGACACAACTGAGTGAACTCACTTTCAGTTTTCACTTTCATGCATTGGAGAAGGCAATGGCAACCCACTCCAGTCTGGGCTGCCATCTATGGGGTCACACAGAGTCGGACACGAATGAAATGACTTAGCAGCAGCAGCAGCAGCAGCATGTCCACTGAGTTGGTGATACTGTCTAACCAACTTATCCTCTGCTGCCCTCTTCTCTTTTTGCCTTCAGTCTTTCCCAGCAACAGGGTCTTTTCCAATTAGTTAGCTCTTCATAATGTAATATAATGTAAATTATATATATAACATGTACTATATTCTCATTGAGTGGTGCTGCTTTAGAAACTTCCATTTCTGGTGGTGACCTGAACAGGGATGTTGGGCATGCTGGGATTAGATCTGATAGCTTCTTAGGGGAATTTAGGACATCAGTTCCAGTTATAGCTGTCCTTTTGGGAGTGGTCTTTTCTATCCTTGCTGCTTAGAGTACAGTCCTTGGATCTGTGGCAGTGGCACCACCTGGGAGCTTGTTAGAAATGCAAAATCTCAGATTCTGTCCCATACCTACTGAAACAGAATCTGCAATTTAATAAGATTCCCAGTATGTTTTATGTATATTAATGTTTGAGAAGCAATGCTTGAGTTACTTTCTAGTGGTGAGGCTGATGAAGTTGAAGCTAGAGAAGGAAGAGGTTTCTGGGAAGACCTTGCTAGGTGAGAAATAGTCTTACTAGCAGGTAATTTCCAAGATGGAAAAGAAGAAGTTCGAGCTTAGATAACTATGAAGTCTCTGGAAATGAAATGTCTAATATGTTAGCTGCAATTGAATTGTGGCTACTCTGAATTGAGATGTACTGTAAGCATAAGATACACAACAGGTTTTGAAGACTTCCTTTGAAAAAAGGAATGTAAAATATATCATTAATAAATTTAAAATGTTGATAATATGCTGAAATGATAACATGCTAGATAGATTGGGTTAAAAACATATGGTCAAATTAATTTTAAAAATATAATTATTAGAAAATTAGTATTCTTATGTGGCTCATATTACATTTCTCTTGGAGAGTGCTGCTCCAGATTATACTAGTAAAGTCTCCAGGATATTCCTATACAGACACATTCTATGTGGCAGGGGCTGGGAAATTATGGTCCACCAGCCAAACCTGGCCCACCACCTGTTTTTATAAAAAAAATATTTATTGGAATACAGCCATGTTTGTTCTTTTTACATTGTCCATGGCTACTTTCATGGTGCAGTAACAGAATGGAGTAATTATGGCAGAGACTGTATGACTCATAAAGCCTAAAACTTTTATTATCTGGCTCTTTTTGAAAAAGGTTTGCCGAACCCTGCTGTAGAGGAAAGATGCAAAGGTCTGTTTTCTATTTCAGGATAATTTAGAACTCATAGTAAGACTGGAGAAAGCCTTTGTTTACAGTTTTCCCATATCTAGAAAAATATTCTCTGATAGCAGAAAATAAGGATTAAAATCCTTTGCCTTTTATAATTGTATATTTAACCACACTATTCATTTACATTATTGAAATAATAATTCTGTTCCCATGTAAAGTATTTTTAATAGAACACATTTTTTAGAATTTATGAGGCTTTATTTATTAGCTTGGATTCTAACTGTAGTCAGATGCTATGAGGCTTTTAATCATTTAAATTGGTTAATTTTCCTTTTATTTTCCTATTATCTATTGAGAAATCACTTAGTAAGATGGTACCAAGTGCTGGAAGTACATAGTAAAAACTTTGAAAATGATGAAATGTTATACAGATTCAAATTAATCCTTTGAGAGGTAATGATGTACCCCTTCATAATACGAAAAGGAATAAACTTATTAAGATTATTATTTCTTGCCGTCATTATTCTTTCATTTCCATTCCTGCTATAACACTCTAGTCTGGAAATTTAGTAAGTTCTGTGCATTATGTCAACATTCTTCCCATTTGACTTTCCCTTTCTAAAGTTTATTTCCCTCTTTACTCTGTTCTCATAGAAAAGGTATCACAAACTTACACAGNCCAGGCTAGGAAGAGAGTCCTCGTCAGAAACTGACAAGATGACACCCTAATCTTGGACTTCCAGCCTCCAGAAACAATGAGAAGATACATTTCTACTGTTTAAGCCACTGAGTCTATGCTATTTTATTATGGCCATCTGAGCTGACTAATATAGAAGCCTTAAAACAGTCTTTTAAATATCCACTGGATAGCAAATCTTTGTCATAAGAAGGCACATTTGACTTTTAGAATCAGCCAAATGTTGTTTGAAGCCAAGGCTATTGAATAAACATGGATGAGTGAACAAAATAAGAACATTTTCTAAAATAAGACAAAAAAACAAAGTGTAGTTATAAGGTAAAAACATCACTTTTGATTTGTGACCATTGAATGGGTTTAGGGGTAATTATAAAAGTGGGCAAAGGCAGCATCATTGCAGTAATTGTGCAGTTCCTAGAAAGCTACTTTGAGGGACAATAATCATTTATAAAATTATTTTTTCCTCAGTTGTAGAAGAAGGACATATTAATATTTAATGTAGACAATTCCAAAATATTGGAAAATCATAAATAAGCAAAAAAATAGAAACTTGCTGTTACACCATCCCTAGAGATATCCATTGTGATTTCTAAAGTCTACTTTTGTAGACTTTATTCTAGAATCTCCAGCTATCAAATATCTGCACACACATGTGTGCAAGCTTAGATATTTGGGATCACAGTAAATACGTTGTTATAGCCTCACTGATTCAATGGACATAAACTTGGGCAACTTCTAGGAGACAGTGAGGGACATAGACTTGCATGCTGCAGTCCATGGGCTTGCAAAGAGTCAGACACAACTTAGCAATTGAACAGCAACAGCAATCTTATTTCCACTTTGCATGATGGTATGAACATTTCACAAGGAGTTCAGTAGTTGTGATAACATGATTAAGAGCATTTGTTTAATATTCTATCATATAAATATTCAAATCATCTTTTAAAACTATGTGTTGTAGGGCATTAAAAACTTTTTATTTTATTTTAGGGTTAACTCTTACAAATGACAAGATCTAAAACTATAACTGTCCCATAAATTTGTCCAAGTGGATTTGAAACTTAAATGAAGTCTTGAATTTCATTTCAGTTACAGAAAGCTAAGTGTGCCAGTTCCTCTCTGTAGGCAAAATTTTTAAGGAAACGAGAATATAGAAGAGCCTGGGTCAAGGGTTTTAAAATAATCACCAGACAGGCCATATTTTAGGTGAAATTATATCAGCACTGTGAATGCTTAATCCTATAACTGGCCCAAGTATTCTCAATAAATTTAATCAGAGTGGTCTAATGTCTCAGATCAGTGTTTCCAACTTTTTGTAGTAAACCACTTAATGCAAAATCCATAGCTCTATGAAACCCAATTATGAAACTTTCCTCTCTTTTTAATCAGTTAATCATAAAGTTCTCATATTTATACATCAGCAAAAGACAAATGATACACACCCTAGAATTTTCCATCACAGTAGAGTCTTAGTTATTATTGAAGAGCAACCACAGAAAGTAGATCAGAGTTCACATGTGGTGGCTATAATAAACTGAAAGAAAACACAGCCAACCCAAATACCATTTTGTTGTACATGTTGCTGCTCTGTATAAAAGTCTTCAGAGTTTCACAGGGAGACCTCATTTTAGTGCTGTCTGCTTTAATGTGCTTCACAGATATTGTGTGTGTGTGTGTGTGGGGGGGGGGGTTTTCCCCAACAAACTGAAGGTTTGTGCCAACCCTGTGGTCAGGCCAGTATGTTTGCACCATTTTCCCAAGAGCATTTGCTCATTTGGTGTCTCTATGTCACATTTTGGTAATTCTTACAACATTTCAAGCTTTTTCATTATACTATATTTTTATGATGATCTGTGATTAGTGATCTCTGCTGTTACTATTGTAACTGTTTGGGCCCCCAACCAACCTTGTCCATTTAAATTGGTGAATTTAATCAATAAATGTATGTGTTCTGACACCCAAGAGCCTTGATGGAGATATACACTGAGAATAATGTGGTTTTCATCCATTATACATCCCATGGATCAAAGAGTGATTTTTATTTTCAGGTCTTATTATATAAGAATTACATTTCAGAAGACTGTAGCTGCTGTGGACAGTGGTTTGTCTGATGCATCTGGGCAAAGTAAGTTGAAAACCTTCTGGAAAGGATTCACCATTCAACTAGATGGCATTGAGAACATTGGTAATCATGCAAAGAGGTCAAGGTACCAACATTCACAGGAGTTTGGAAGAAGTCGATTCCAACCCTCATGGATGACTTTTAGGGGTTCAAGACTTCAGTGGAGGAAGTAACTGAAGATATGGTGGAAATAGCAAGAGAAGTAGACCTAGGATCCTGAAAATGTGACCAAATTGCTATAATCTTATGATAATGAGATTATATGGACAAGCGGTTGATTCTCATGGATGAACTAAGAAAGTAGATGGTAACTACTCTTGGTGAAAATGCTACGAAAATCATTGAATGGAAAACAAAGGATTTAGAATATGACATGAATGTAGTTGATAAAGCAATGGCAGGATTTGAGATTTCTAACTCTGAAAGAAGTGCAATTGTGGATAAAATGCTATCAAACAGCCTTCCATGCTACAGAGAATTTATTTGTGAAAGGAAAAGTCAATCAGTGTGGCAAACTTCATTATTGTCTTACTTTGAGATATTGCCACAGCCACCCCAACCTTTAGCAACCACCACCCAGATCAATCAGGAGCCATCAACATGGAGGTAAGGCCCTTCACCAGCAAAAAGATTATGACTCGCTGAAGGCTCAGATGTTTTGGTTAATATGTTCTAGCAATAAGGCATTTTGAAATTAAGGCACGTCCATTGTTTTAGACATAATGCTATTGCACACTTAGTAGAATACAGTATAGTATAAACATACCATTTATATGCCACACACAAGCTGGAATCAAGATTGCTGGGAGAAATATCAATAACCTCAGATATGAAGATGACACCACCCTTATGGCAGAAAGTGAAGAGGAACTAAAGAGCCTCTTGATGAAAGTGAAAGAGGAGAGTGAAAAAGTTGGCTTAAGGCTCAACATTCGGAAAACGAAGATCATGGCATCCAATCCCATCACTTCATGGGAAATAGACAGGGAAACAGTGGAAACAGTGTCAGACTTTATTTTTCTGGGCTCCAAGATCACTGCAGATGGTGACTGCAGCCATGAAATCAAAAGACGCTTACTCCTTGGAAGAAAAGTTATGACCAACCTAGACAGCATATTCAAAAGCAGAGATATTACTTTGCCGACTAAGGTCCGTCTAGTCAAGGCTATGGTTTTTCCAGTAGTCATGTATGGATGCGAGAGTTGGACTGTGAAGAAGGCTGAGCACCNATGAAAGTGAAAGAGGAGAGTGAAAAAGTTGGCTTCAGGCTCAACATTTGGAAAACGAAGATCATGGCATCTGGTCCCATCACTTCATGGGAAATAGATGGGGAAACAGTGGGAACAGTGTCAGACTTTATTTTTCTGGGCTCCAAAATCACTGCAGATGGTGATTGCAGCCATGAAATCAAAAGACCCTTACTCCTTGAAAGAAAAGTTATGACCAACCTAGATAGCATATTCAAAAGCAAAGATTTTACTTTGCCAACTAAGGTCCATCTAGTCAAGGCTATGGTTTTTCCAGGAGTCATGTATGGATGCAAGAGTTGGACTATAAAGAAGGCTGAGCGCCGAAGAATTGATGCTTTTGAACTGTGGTGTTGGAGAAGACTCTTGAAAGTCCCTTGGTCTGCAAGGAGATCCAACCAGTCCGTTCTGAAGGAGATCGGCCCTGGGATTTTTTTTGGAAAGAATGATGCTAAAGCTGAAGCTCCAGTACTTTGGCCACCTCATGTGAAGAGTTGACTCATTGGAAAAGACTCTGATGCTGGGAGGGATTGGGGGCAGGAGGAGAAGGGGACGACAGAGGCTGGATGGCATCACGGACTCGATGGGCGTGAGTCTGAGTGAACTCTGGGAGTTGGTGTTGGACAGGGAGGCCTGGCGTGCTGTGATTCATGGGGTTGCAAAGAGTCAGACACGACTGAGTGATTGAACTGAACTGAACTGAACTTGATGCCATATTGGTCTTATTATTTTGACTATAAGTCTTAATAATTGATACATGTCCCCCTTATAAATTTTCTTTCCAGAATAACTTAGCTTTTGAGAACCTTCATTCTTTTTTCTTCCTTTTCATTCTAATATTAAGATACTTTTCATACATTAAACATACCTTTTGGAAGTGTATAATTCAGTGGTTTTTAGTAATGTTTTCTGCCACCACCACTCTGCTCAGAATCTTTTTATCACCCCAAAGAGAAACTTTGTACCTGTCAGTAATGACTCCCCCTCTCCCCCATCTCCGAACTCCTGGAAACTACGAATCTACTTTCTACCTCTGTGGGTTTAACTATTCTGAACAGTTCACTTAAACAGAATTATACAATATGTGATTTTTAACTGGCTTCTCTCACCTCAGTCAGTCAGTTCAGTTGCTCAGTCATGTCCGAGTCTTTGTGACCCCATGGACTGCAGCATGCCAGGCTTCCCTGTCTACCGTCAACTCCCAAAGCCTACTCAAACTCATGTCCATTGCATCAGTGATGCCATCCAACCATCTCATCCTCTGCTGTACCCTTCTCCTCCCGCCTTCCATCTTTCCCAGCATCAGACTTTTTCAATGAGTCACTTCTTCGCATCAGGTGGCTAAAGTATTGGAGCTTCCTTCAGCTTCAGTGTCAGTCCTTCCAATGAATATTCGGGATTGATTTCCTTTAGGATTCACAGGTTGGATCTCCTTGCAGTCCAAGGAACTCCCAAGAGTCTTCTCCAACACCATAGTTCAAAAGCATCAATT
>SJYA01002795.1:5644480-5773387 GCA_006410615.1 Neotragus moschatus | reverse complement strand
TGATCCAGCAGATGTTGGCAATTTGATCTCTGATTCCTCTTTTTCTAAATCCAGCTTGAACATCTAGAAGTTCATGTTTCAGGTACTGTTGAAGCCTGGCTTGGAGAATTTTGAGCATTACTTTACTAGCATGTGAGATGAGTGCAATTGTGCGGTAGTTTGAGCATTCTTTGGCATTGCCTTTCTTTGGGATTGGAATGAAAACTGACCTTTTCCAGTCCTGTGGCCACTGATGAGTCTTCCAAATTTACTGGCATATTGAGTGCAGCACGTTCACAGCATCATCTTTTAGGATTTGAAATAGCTCAACTGGAATTCCATCACCTCCACTAGCTTTGCTCATAGTAATGCTTCCTAAGGCCCTCTTGACTTCACATTCCAGGATATCTACTCTAGATGAATGATCACACCACCTAGTCATCACTAACCAGTGATCATGGTTATCTGGATCCCGAAGATCTTTTTTGTATAGTTCCTGTGTGTGTTGTTACCACCTCTTCTTAATGTCGTCTTCTTCTATTGGGTTCATATCGTTTGTGTCCTTAATTGTGCTCACCTTTGCATGAAATGTTCCCTTGGTATCTCTAATTTTCTTCTCTCACTTAGCATCATGTTTTCAGTGTTCATCCATGTTAGGGTATGTATCATACTATGTAGTGTTTTTGTTGTCAAATAATATTCCATTTGTATATATGTTCCATATTTTGTTTAACATTCATTAATTGATGAATATTTGCTTTGTTTCTACTTTTTATTATCTTGAGTGATGCTGATGCAAATGTTTGTGTACACGTTTTTGTGTGAACACAGTCAGTGATCTTTGTTATATACTGAGGAATCCAATTTCTGGGTCCTATGGTAACTCCATGCTTAAGTTTTTGGGAAACTCTCAAGCTGTTTTCCAAAANATTGAAACATGTATATTATCATATGTGAAACAAATCGCTAGTCCAGGTTCGCTTCATGATACAGGATGCTCGGGGCTGGTGCACTGGGATGACCCAGAGGGATGGTATGGGGAGGGAGGTGGAGGAGAGTTCAGGATGGGGAACACGTGTACATCTGTGGCAGATTCATGTCAATGTATGGCAAAACCAATACAAATTGTGAAGTAAAAAAATTAAAAAATAAAAATAAATGTTAAAAAAATTAAAAAAGAAAGAAAACAGAAGTGATTTTATGCTTTCAGTTTCTATCTGTAGAATATAAAACATTAAGAGATAAATTTTTGGGGATATCTTTCCCTTCAAGTAAAATGTCCCCATATATTTTCAACAAAGTGGGGCAAGTTAGAGCTCTCAAGTAGGAAAACTGCTCTTTGAAATTTCTGGGCTACCTCAACACTAGAAATATTGGCTCTTCCAATACCACATGCAGTTAATTCAGTATTTATGATGAGTCCAGGGATTTTGTACTAGGAGGAAAAAGTGTCTTGCAACCAAACAACTAAATATTCTGGATAAAAGATTTACAACATCCTTTTAAATATATAGCCGAGCTCACAATAAAGTAAGAAACATCCTTAGAGGCAAAGAACTAAGCAGAAGCATGAATCCAGAGAGGTAAACATGCTAAAGCCAGCGGCTGCCCTGAGGGCATCTGCCAATCCCCAGTAACCCAGAGCTTTTTATTTGAGAAGTTGGAATGGAAACCCCAACGTAAAATCAGGATTCTGGGAGATACACCTTCAGTGAAAGAGTGAACCAGAAATTTTTCCCTGCAAAAGAGAAATAATAAAACTTCTGTTTTGCCTTGGGTATGGTTGGAAGGGATAAAAAGTCTCTCCTCTTAGTATTTTTAATGGAGTGACATATAATTTATAATTCAAACAGGGAATCTTCTGGGAGTGGAAGAAGGTATTACTGTATTAATAATTACATGAGGACAAAGGACATTTTAATTGGGATTGTTTGGGGCAAACCACAGGTTAGTTGTCACATGAGTATTGGGACTGAAATCACACTAATTATACGGGCTGAAAAATAACCAAGCTGAATAATTCTTGGTTGATAATTCTTTCCAGGCACACAGCAGGAAGAAATGTATATCCATTCTAGAAAGATGTATCCTCAACCCCTGGCCTCATAGAATTTGCTCAAAATCCCAGTTTACATGATCTTGTGATGGAAAATAAAAAGAAAAATCACAAAACTCATGAGGAAACAAGATACTACAAGCAAGAGGCAACATAAATAACAATAGAGAAAGCTGATGAAAAAATACAGTATTTCAAATAATGGAATTGTATAATTCAGATTATAAAATAAGTGAATTTAATATTTGTAAAGAAATAAAGGAGAGAATAGAAATATGAGCCAGATATAAGAGAATACAAAATACGACAAAAGACTAAAGAGAGTTTTTTTAAAAGAGACAACAATATTTTTTATGGAAAAAATAATTAAAATTTAAAATGCAGTGAACAAGTAAACCATCAGATTTGATGTAGATAAAAGGAGAATTAGTGAACTAGAAGATAAAACTAAAGAAATTAGCTAGAATAAAACATAGCAAGACAGAGAGGTGGAAAATATGAAAAAGAAATTATGATATGTGGAGAATGAGGTTTAATAAACTAAAATTCATAGCTTTAAGTGTGATAATAAATAAGGTCAGAAAGACATCTCTTTAACTGTCTTTAAGTTAAAGAGATAATTACTGAGAATTTTCCAGGAATGTTGGACTACATGAATCTTTAGAATAAGAAAGTATAATGATCCTGAGAAGAATAAAGAAATCTACATACACATTTTACCTCACCTGAGTGAATCTATAAAGCACCAAATATGAAAAGAGGGTCTTCAGAGCAAACAAAGGGAATGACAATTTACCATGGAAGAAACAAGGCTGATATCTGACTTCCTAATTGCAACAGTGGAAACTAGAAACCAAGGACACGATATATTTAAATTATTGAGAGAAAATAATTTGCAACCCAAAATTATATTCTGAGGAAATTATCTTTAAAGGGTGAGGCTAAAATAAGGACATTTTAGACAAAAACTGAGAGTTTATGAGCTGATTCTCACTGGAGAATTAATTATTCAGGGCTGTACCTCAAGGGGGTCTTCCCAGGTGGCACAGTAGTAAAGAATCTGCCTGCCAATGCAGGAGACACAAGAGATGCAGTATCGATCTGTGGGTCAGGAAGATCCTCTGGAATAGGAAATGGTAGCCTGCTCTAGTATTTATGCCTGGAAAATTCCATGGACAGAGGAGTCTGGCAGGTTACAGAGTCGGATATAAGTGAGTGAGCACACATACACACATACCTCAAGAAGTTAAAAAAAATGATCCTAGAAAGAAAGTATATGGTGCAATAAGAAATAGCAAGCAAAAAATCTGAACAATCAAAAAAGGTAAACATTAGATATGGGTATGTCTAAATCAACACTGGCTTATCAAATCATAAAATTAGGTTTCTACTTCAGGCAGTAGTGGAATAAATGGTATCAAGCAAATCTTTCAGCTGAAAACAATTATAAATTCTGGACATATAGATAGAAAGGTAGAAAATAGCAGACAGACAGACTCATTTATAGACATAAATCTAAAAGTGAAAATTATCAAGTTAAAAACTCATCAAATTGTATACTTAAGACATGCACATTTCATTGTATGTTAATTTTAGCTTAAAAAAAAAAAGCTATAAAATATTTAATTCCAGCTGGTAGGCTTGCTTTTTGCTATGATACGAGTTAGTAATTTGAAAGGAACTCTTGTGAATTCTAGGCTAGAACAAATGAGTAAACATAGTAAGGATAAGACAAGCTAGATTTCTCACTGTTGAAGAAGGGAGTTTCAATTATGGAAAGGTGGAAGACTAGAATTTAACATATTCGCATTAAAAACTACATATAAAAATAAACTCAAAATGGATTAAAGACTTACATGTAAGACCTGAAATGATAAAACTCCCAGAAGACATAGGCAGTATGTTCTTTGACACTGGTCTCAGCAATGTTTTTTGTACATCTCCTCAGTTAAAGGAAACAAAAATAAACAAAGAAAAACCCCAGTCAAACTTAAGAACAATTGCATAGTGAAGCAAACCATCAATAAAATGAAAAGGCAGCTTACCAAGTGGAAAAAGACATTTATTTTCAAATGATATATCTGATTAGAGGTTAATGTCCAAAACATAAAATAGTCCTAAGACTCAATGTGAAAATATCTGATTAAATAAGGGGCAGAGGAAACAAATGAACATTTTTCTAAAGAAGACACAGAGATGTCCATGGTCAACAGATATGAAAAGATGCTCAACATAGATAATCAAGGAAATGTAAATCAAAATCTCATACCTGTTAGAACAACTATTATCAAAAAGAACAGAAATGACAAGTGTTGATGAGGATATGGAGAAAAAGAATCCTTTGTGCAATGTTGGTAGGAATGTAAATTGGCACAGCCACTGTGGAAAACAGCATGGAGTTTCCCTAAAAAATTAAAAATATAACTCCTATGTGATCCAGCAATTCCCCTCCTGGGTATTTTATTTGAAGAAAACAAAAACTTCTAATTCAAAAAGGTATAAGCAGCCAGTGTTCATTGTAGCATTGTTCACAAAAGCAAAGATATGGAAACAACCTAAAAGTCCACTGACAGATAAAGAAAATGTGGTATATACATGCAAAAGAATTAGTCAGCCATAAAAAGAATGAAATCTAGCCATTTGATACAACATGGATGGACCTGAAGGTATTATGCTAAGTGAAATAAGTCAGACAGAGAAAGACAAATGCTGTGTGTTTTCACTTATATATGGAATCTACAAAATACAGCAAAAAACCAAATAGAACAGACTAATAGATAAAGAGAACAAACTAGTGGTTGCCAGAATGGGGGTTGGGTTGGGGGATGGGCAAAATAGATGAAGGGGATTAAGAGGTACAAACTACCAGTTATAAAATAAAAAAGTCACAAGGATGTAATGTATGGCATAGGAAACATAGTCAATAATAATATTAACTTTTTATGGTATGTAATCTATAAAAATATTGATCACTATGTTGCACATATGAAACTAATAAAATACTGTAAGTTAATTGAAGTAATATTGTATTTCAATTTAAAAAAATATTTTATTTAAGATTAAATATGATGTGCATAATGCATATACAAATAATGACACATAATAAACACTAAACATGCACTAAAAAAGAGACAACTTACTAAAAAAAATAGATTAGTATCATAACACTTCAGTATTCTTGCCTGGAGAATCCCCATGGACAGAGGAGCCTGGTTGGCTACAGTCCATGGGGTCGCAAAGAGTCAAACATGAATGAGTGACTAAGCACAGCACATGATAACATGTATATTAAATAACTATGTTGCATTCACCCTGGGGTGCAAAAGCCTCTAAGGTAGCAAAAACAGAAATTACTTAAAATACTGGTGTGTTAAGAAAGACGATGGCTTTAATGTCTGGACCAGCACTGTCCAACACAAGTTTCTGCAATAATGGAAATGTTCTATAGGACAGTGCTAGTCTAGACAATTGCACTGTCTAATACAGTAGCCACTAGATATATGGCTTTTGAGCACTTGAAATAAAAGACAGTACAACTGAGGGACTGAAATTTAAATTACATTTACTTTTAATTAATTGAAATTTAAATAGCCATGTATCTAATGCCTATTGGTCAATACAAGTCTAAACAACACATCTTGTTACAAACATTGTAGTTTTTCAATTCCTTGCTTATATACTTGGCACATANTGGTTGGCTACAGTCCATGGGGTCGCAAAGAGTCAAACATGAATGAGTGACTAAGCACAGCACATGATAACATGTATATTAAATAACTATGTTGCATTCACCCTGGGGTGCAAAAGCCTCTAAGGTAGCAAAAACAGAAATTACTTAAAATACTGGTGTGTTAAGAAAGACGATGGCTTTAATGTCTGGACCAGCACTGTCCAACACAAGTTTCTGCAATAATGGAAATGTTCTATAGGACAGTGCTAGTCTAGACAATTGCACTGTCTAATACAGTAGCCACTAGATATATGGCTTTTGAGCACTTGAAATAAAAGACAGTACAACTGAGGGACTGAAATTTAAATTACATTTACTTTTAATTAATTGAAATTTAAATAGCCATGTATCTAATGCCTATTGGTCAATACAAGTCTAAACAACACATCTTGTTACAAACATTGTAGTTTTTCAATTCCTTGCTTATATACTTGGCACATAACTTAAAAGGAGTTTAAAGCATAATGCCATTGCTATAATAAATCTCTTACTATTTCTGTCTATTTACTTTTGGAAAAAAGTTTTTTCAAGGGGTTACAATAGCAGAACAAAAATACAAATAAACATTGATTCATTCAGTCAGTAAAATTCATACATAGACACGTGAATTAATTGGGGGAAAAATGTCCCAGGCATCTCATTAACAGATGGGTTTGATAAAAATATACTTTTTTGCTTCAGTCAGTCAGTTCAGACAGTTCAGTCGTTCAGTTTTGTCCAACTCTTTGCGACCCCATGAATCACAGCACACCAGATCTCCCTGCCCATCACCAACTCCCCGAGTTCACTCAAACTCATGTCCATCGAGTCGGTGATGCCATCCAGCCATCTCATCCTCTATCGTCCCCTTCTCCCCTGCCCCCAAACCCTCCCAGCATTAGGGTCTTTTCCAATGAGACAACTCTTTGCATCAGGTGGCCAAAGTATTGGAGTTTCAGCTTCAGCATCAGTCCTTCCAATGAACACCCAGGACTGATCTCCTTTAGGATGGACTGGTTGGATCTCCTTGCAGTCCAAGGGACTCTCAAGAGTCTTGTCCAACACAACAGTTCAAACGCATTAATTCTTCAGTGCTCAGCTTTTTTCACAGTCCAACTCTCACATCCATACATGACCACTGGAAAAACCATAGCCTTGACTAGAAGGACCTTAGTTGGCAAAGTAATGTCTCTGCTTTTGAATATGCTGTCTAGGTTGGTCATAACTTTTCTTCCAAGGAGTAAGCATCTTTTAATTTCATGGCTGCGATCACCATTGCAGTGATTTTGGAGCCCCCTCAAAATAAAGTATGATACTGTTACCACTGTCTCCCCATCTATTTGCCATGAAGTGATGGGACTGGATCCCATGATCTTCGTTTTCTGAATGTTGAGCTTTAAGCCAACTTTTCCTCTTTCACTTTCATCAAGAGGCTCTTTAGTTCCTCTTCACTTTCTGCCACAAAGGTGGTGTCATCTGCATATCTGAGGTTATTGATATTTCTCCTGGCAATCTTGATTTCAGCTTGTGCGTCCTCCAGCTTGTGCATTCTCATGATGTACTCTGCATATAAGTTAAATAAGCAGGATGACAATATACAGCCCTGATGTACCTCTTACCCTGTTTGGAACCAGTATGTTGTTCCGTGTCCAGTTCTAACTATTGCTTCCTGACCTGCGTATAGGTTTCTCAAGAGGCAGGTCAGATGGTCTGGTATTCCCATCTCTTTCAAAATTTTCCACAGTTTCTTGTGATCCACACAGTCAAAGGCTTTGGCATAGTCAAGAAAGCAGAAATAGATGTTTTTCTGGAATTCTCTTGCTTTTTCGATGATCCAGCAGATGTTGGCAATTTGATCTCTGGTTCCTCTGCCTTTTCTAAAACCAGTTTGAACATCTGAAAGTTCATGGTTCACGTATTGCTGAAGTCTGGCTTGGAGAATTTTGAGCATTACTTTATTAGTGTGTGAAATGAGTGCAATTGTGTGATAGTTTGAGTATTCTTTGGCATTGCCTTTCTTTGGGACTGGAATGACAACTGACCTTTTCCAGTTCTGTGGCCACTGCCGAGTTTTCCAAATTTGCTTTAGTTCAGTCGCTCAGTCATATCCGACTCTTTGCGACCCCACGAATCGCAGCACGCCAGGCCTCCCTGTCCATCACCATCTTCCGGAGTTCACTCAAACTCACGTCCATCGAGTCGGTGATGGCATCCAGCCGTCTTATCCTCTGTCGTCCCCTTCTCCTCCTGCCCCCAATCCTTCCTAGCAGCTAGTAACTATTAAATTTTGGGTAATATATTTGTTTTGATTAACTGTGTAGAAAAATAATTGTGATGCTAAAAATATCTAATACAAAACAAATCTTAGCCTAGAGCAGAGATTTCCAAACTTTCTCAGCTTACAGGGCCCTTAGTGTTGCAGTGTTTTCTTCCTTACTCGCCTAGGCTAGAAGAAAGATCTCAACAATTTAATAGTGGTTAATTCAGGTCATGCCCAACAGATGTCGCTGTTTTTCTCTCAAAAATTCGAAATACCCTGCAGCGTACCTGTGAATTGACTGTATGCCAGGGGTGCCTCGGTGTACAGTTTGACATCCATGGATCTATTGTCTTTGGCATTTAAAAAACAAAGCAACTGGCAAATGACCATAAAGGAGTACTTTACATTCCCAATGTTAGGAGTAGCTTTTAGGAGTGACTAATGGAAAACATAGAGGACACCAAGAAAAAGGTAGGTTTGAAGAATTCACAAAGATTACAAATAATTTGGGGGCAGGCTAGTAGTGAATGGTATGATTAAATAGGCATCCACAAATGTATTTTTAAGTTTAGATTAAGTATACCATAATAGAAATAGCATCACCGACTCAATGGACATGAGTTTGAGTAAGCTCCAGGAGCTGGTGATGGACAGGGAAGCCTGGCGAGCTGCAGTCCATGGGGTTGCAAAGAGTCTGAGCAACATGACTGAGCAACTGAACTGAACTGAATTGAACTGAATAGAAATAGATGAATATATATATATATATATATATATCAGTGCAATATAACAGGGAAAACATTTTTAATTGTTAGGTTTGTAAAAAGCTGCATTTAATTTACAAAATAAGCCTCTCTCAGCTTACATCCCATCTTCCAACTCTGAAAGCTGCTGTGGTCACATACTGAGGTGATTATCTGAGTAGCTATTCCTTGTAGACTGAGTAGACCATGGTAAGAAAATTTCCACTCTTTGAAAGGTTTAAATGAATGAATGAGAGAGAGAAGGAGAAGAAAAAATACTGTGAACTGGGAAAGAGAAGTACAATGGATGGAAAACAATGTTAAGGAGAGTATAGAAGAAAGATTAAGGGTTAGTGGGCTTCCCTGGTGGCTCAGATGACAAAGAATCTGTCTGCAATGCAGGAGACCAGGGTTCAGTCCCTGGGTCGGGAAGATCCTATGGCAAAGGGAATGTCTACCAACTCTAATATTCTTACCTAAAGAACGCCATGGACAGAGGAGTCTGGCTGGCTATAGTCAATGAGTTAACAAAGAGTTGGACATGACTGAGAGACTAAACACATTTTCACTTTCACTATAGGTTAGCATGTGTTTCTCTGAATCTATAAAATGAGGATAGTTGTATTTTCCCTGTTATAAATATTCTCTCTGGCATGTTCTATAAACAGTCTCTATCTCCAGTTAGTCAGTAGTTTGTGGAAAAAGGAGTTCCTCAAGAATAACAGACATAGACATATAAAGTCATATCAAAATGAAATATCTCTAGTTAAACACATACATTTATTATTAATAAAATATTAAGACAGTTTATTCACCACAGAAACCATAAATATTTTTTATAATAAACTTGGCAGAATTTGAATGGAGTAAATATCTTGATTTGCTTATTACTGCTCTGTATTATGAGAGATTGTTCCATGACAAACTAAGGAGTGTTCCACCAATAAGACTTAAGAGCGCAGAAGTTCCCATCTTCAAATTGCTTATGTGGAAGTAATTTTTCCAGTCATAATGTAAAATTTGAGAAACTCAGAGTTCTCTGAAATTAACTTTTCCCCACTCTGTTTTCATTTTTAAAGAAATGTATACAATTAGCCCATCTTTTAGTTCCTCATCAGTACACAGGGGACAGTAACAGTCGTTTCACTGAGTTGTTGCAGAAGTAAAGATACAGTCTGGGCAAGCCTCTGCAATGTCATAAAATGTAAACTACCAAAGTTATTATTTTTCCACTGTCTCTCTCTCTTACTTTGGCTTAAATGAAACACTATCTTCAGGTTCTTAATAGTGGACTGGAGGTCTACCTTTGTAGATTTTTAGAGATGAATTTATGATATTGTGGATTATTTAAGAATTTTGAGATTAAACAATTTAACTCTCTCTGCTATGTCCATCACTAGTTCATTTTATATGATTCTGGGCATTTCCCAAGGTTAAATTCTAAATTTTTAATTCACACTACCTTTCTGAATGTTCTAGAATCTTGTGACTTCACATATTATTAGTTTGGCCTGTCATATACCCATCTACAAACACACTTCTTATCTTCTAAATCTTTACACAGCATTGTTCATAAAACACTTTTAATTTAAATGCCACAACTCCTGAAACATATTGAAAATCAAGTTCATTTCTCTCCAAGAGCTATCTTTACAAATTTTCCCCTAATTATCAACAACCTCTTCGGTGTTGGGCTTCCCAGGGAGCTCAGGTAAAGAATCACCTGCCAATGCAGGAGACACAGATTTGGGTGTGATCCCTGGGCTGGGGAGATCCCTTGGAGAAGGAAGTGGCAACCCATACCAGTATTCTCGTCTGGAGAATCTCATGAAAAAGGAGCCTAGCGGGCTACAGTCCATTGGGCTGCCAAGAGTCAGACACAACTGAGCAACTGAGCATAGACGTACCTTCACCTTTGGTATTTCCAGGCTCATAACTTGGGTATCATCTTAATTTTTAATTTTTAGTTCTATTTTGACCTATAGTTATAAATTCTGCTACTTCTCCTTTGTAATAACTTTGAGATTCACTTTTCCATCAACATCATAAATTCATCACACCCCTACTCCCCAATTTTGCTATTTCCCAGCTCTCAGACCTAAACTATCTCATGTGTGGATTACTATAATGGCCTAATAGGAATTCTCATCATTCAACTTTTCCCATACCAACCAAACATTGAGAATATTTGTATGGTATTATTTATGTTTCATCCCATGTATCCATGGCGGTTGGTTGCCTATTTCTTATTTTGTAAAATCATGATTAGTAAGCACATCACTACTCAAAGTTCTTCATCACTGGAATTATAATTCTGCATCTATTGAGGTGATCATATGACTTTCATACTTCTTTCTATTGAGTGCTGCATCACATTTTCTGACTTGTGTATGTTGAAGCATCTTTGTATCCTGGAAATGAATCCCACTTGAACATGGTATATGATTATTTTATTGTCCTCTCGATTTCAGTTTGCTAGTATTTTGTTGAGGATTTTTGCCTCTATGTTTACCAGGGATATTGGTATGTAATTCTCTTTCTTGTAGTGTCTGTTCCTAGCTTAGTAATGCTGGCTTCATAAAATGAGTTTGGAAATATTCCCTCTTCTCAATTTTTCTAAAGAGTTTGAGAAGGACTGGATAAATTTTTTGAAATGTTTGATAGAATTCACCTGGGAAGCCATCTGGTCCTGGGCTTTTCTTTTGGAGGAAGATTTTTGAAAATCAAGTCCATCTCTCTCCAAGAGCTATCTTTACAAATTTTCCCATAATTATCAACAACCCCTTCAGTGTTGGGCTTCCCAGGGAGCTCAGTGATAAAGAATTCACCTGCCAATGCAGGAGACACAGGAGATGTGGATGCAATCCCTGGGTTGGGGAGATCCTTTGGAGGAGGAAATGGTAATTATTACTATCTATAATTAATTACTATTTATATTAATAATTACTAAATAATTATTACTATTAATAATTCAATTGCCTAAACCAGTTTAGATTTTCTATTTCATGTTTCAGACTTGAAAGGCTGAAGGTTTTTAGGAATTTATCCATTTCTTCTAGGTTATTCAGTTTTTTGACATAGCACTGTTCTTAGTAGTTTCTTATGATAGCTTTTATTTTTGTGGCATCAGTTTAATGTCTCCACTTTCATTTCTGACTTCATTTATTTGAGGCTTCTCTCTTTTTTATTAGTATAACTAAAAATTTGTCAATTTTGCTTATCTTTTCAAAATACCAGCTCTTATTTTTACTGATCTTTTCTATTGTTTTTCTCTTCTCTATTTCATTTATTTCTGCTCTGATATTTATTTCCTTCCTTTTGTTAACTTTGAGCTTAGTTTGGTTTTCTTAAGCTATAAAATTAAGATGTTTCTTTTTTTGAGATACTTCTTTTTGTTTAATGTAGGTATTTATTGCTAAAAACCTGCTTCATAGAAGTGGTTTGCTGCATCCCATTCATTTTGGTATGTTGCATTTCTATTTTCATTTCTTTTTTTTTTTTTATTCCCATGTACAAAACTTATTGTTTTTTCTCTCACTCAGCAAATGGAGTTCATTTGCCTTTCCTGGTGGACTGTGATAACTGACAATCTTTCAACACACTTATTACCTTTAGGTTCCTTATTAATGGCTTAAATAAGTCTTTGATATATTTCTTTTCTGTTTACATGCAAGTCATGTTTTTTTTTAATTTTTAATTTTTTTTCATCTCAGGTTACATGAGCAAGTCATGTTTTTAACCTTACTGATATCACAGATGTCTGTTACCTTTGTTTAGTGAGTGAAAGTTGCTCAGCTGTCTGACTCTTTGTGACTCCATGGACTATACAGTCATGGAATTCTCTAGGCCAGAATACTGGAGTGGGTAGCTTTTCCCTGCTCTAGGGGATCTTCCCAACCTTGTGACTGAGCCCAAGTCTCCCACATTGTAGGTGGATTCTTTACCAGCTGAGCTACAAGGGAAGCTCAAGAATACTGGAGTGGGTAGCCTATCCATTCTCTAGCAGATCTTCCCAACCCAAGAATCAAACCGGGGTCTCCTGCATCGCAGGTGGATTCTTCAACTGAGCTTTGCTTGCTAAGTCACTTCAGTCGTGTCTGACTCTGTGCAACCCCATAGACTACAGCCACCCAGGTTCCTCTGTCCATGGGATTTTCCAGGCAAGAGTACTGGAGTGGGTTGCCATTGCCTTCTCCTTGTGCAGAAAAAGACAGGCCTGGCTGCTATCCTTATAAGGCTGGCCCATGGCTGACATTTGGGAAGTTGGATTTCATGAGGTTTCCCACCACCCCTGACTAGAGTGGCTCATGCTGCCTAAACTGTTTGTACAAACAATATGGTTTGTACAAATACCTCTTTTCCTTTTAGGAGTCTGAAATTTTGGTATGTTTCAGGCACAGGGTGCCTTCATGTTGTGGTTTAGTCACTAAGTCGGGTCTGACTCTTCTGTGACCCCATGTACTGTATGTAGCCTGTCAAGATGCTCTGTGGAAGGGATTTCCCAGGCAAGAATACTGGAGTGGGTTGTCATTTCCTTCTCCATATTTTCATTTGTTTTAAGACATTTGCTCTTTGATTTCTTCTTTGACTCACCAGTTGTTTAGAAGAGTATTGTTTATTTCCACATATTTACAGATTTTTCAGCTTTATTCCTGTTATTCATTCCTAGTTTCAACTATTGTAGGCAGAAAAGATACTTGGTATGATTTAAACCTTTATAAATTTATTAAGACTTTTCTGTAACCTATTAATCTCCCTAAATTTGTTAAGATTTATTTTGTGGAGGAAACTGATGGCCAAGGGGGTGTCTCTTGGCACTGAGCTGTGCTGACTTGGGGATGAGGTGTCATAGGTAGAGAGAAACTATTCCTGCCTTTTTCAGTGCATCTTGGGGCTTCTCTGGTGGCTCAAATGGTTAAGACTCTATCTGCAATGCAGGAGACCTGGGTTCTGTCTCTGTCAGGAAGATCCCCTGGAGAAGGGAATGGCAACCCACTCCAGTATTCTTGCCTGGAGAAATCTCTGGACAGCAGGAGATTGGTGGACTACCGTCCATGATGGTAAACAGTTGGACAGGACTGAGTGACTTTCACTTTCTTTTCAGTGCATCTCTGTTTTTTTTTTCCTTTAACAGTGTGCTAGAACTTCCCCACTGGATTCTTGGACTTCTTTGTCTTATCTGTGAATTACTGTAAAAATTGATGACATGTCAGAGGATGACAGAATAAAACACTTATTCTGCCATACTGTTGATTAATGACAGTTAGTGTGACAAAAAATTCTACAATAAACCAAGAGAACTATATATTCCTAATAAGGACAGTGCCCTTTCCAAAATTAAGACTTTTTTGAGTATAGGTCTTTGCCTACTAGAAGTTTAAAAGAACTAGAAGAAGTAGGGGGAAGGTAGATACAAAAATGAATTGGAGAAAGGAGAATAATGGCAAGTAGATTAGATAGTTATCATAATAGTGTCAAGCAATAGATAAGAAGATCGACTTATAGTTAAAAATAGTGGCTTGAACATAAAAACTTACACTTTCCCTTTGAATACTCGACTAAAATGAAGTAGAATGATCAAAAAGGGATAAACCCACAGGCCAAAGAAAACAGAAGAGGAGAAAAAATATTAAAATTTTAGAAGCCAGAAAGGAAATGGATTAAGACAAACAGATTAAATGAATGTCTAAAAATGGAAGGTTAGGTCAAGGGGGGAAGACAGTTCAGAAACAAGTCAAATCATACTACAATCTCATAAAGACACAAATTGTAGGTCCTAGATATTTCTGAGTGTGGGAGTATAGCTAAGATAGGAAGCAATGAGGACTGGGTAAAAGTCTATATTAGAAAGACTTAGACCTACACGCAGCCTTTGCCAACTATATAGCTGAGCAACCTGGCTCTCTTTTGTCCATTGGAGAAGACTAGAGATTTACTCTTTGAAGAAGTACAACCAGTGGGACTTTGAAGTAGAGTACCAGATTGGGCAAAAGACTGTATCTTCATCTTCAAAATTGGTGAATTATTGAAGCTCTATGTATTAAATAGTGGTAATACTAGCTATTTTCCCAAAGTTGGCCCAAAGAATGCTGGAAGCCAAGTCTATACTCTCCAAAGAGGAGCTCAGAAAAATCCTCTCTGAAAAATCCATCATAAGCTAAAATATTTAGAAATACTGACATTTGTAGGCTCATAATAAAATGGTCACCAATAAAATTGGTCATAATAAAATGACCAATTATTTTGCCTAACTTGACACCAATAAATAACAATCCACATTCATGCAGAAAGAGCTTTTAAAGATCTTTTTAAGTACCTCACACTCAGACACAAATTGAAAGCCAAGGACCAAATATTTGAATAAAGGTCTTCTCTTGATACACTGAAAAGCCAAACAAGAAAAAAAGAGGATTTGAGGAAAAAAGAAATCAAGAAGGAGCAAATAACCTCATAAGATCTGTAATGAATATTCTCGGAGAATTAAGAAAACATCTTGATTGTATTCATGAGACAAGTACAAGACTATTAAAAAAGAAATGTTCTCTATGTAGTTATTCTTCAAGTTAAAAAATATAATACATAAGGTACATTTTTGGTATTGAGTTGTACAGTCGCTAAGTCCTGTTTGACTCTTTGTGATCCCATGGACTGCAGTATACCATGCTTCCCTGTCCTTCACCATCTCCTGCAGCTTGCTCAAACTCATGTTCATTGATTCAGGGATGCCATACAACCATCTCATCCTCTGTTGTCCCCTTTTCCTCCTGCCTTCAATCTTTTCCAGCATCAGGGTCTTTTCCAGTGAGTTAGCTCCTCGTATGATGTGGCCAAAGTACTGGAGTTTCAGCATCAGTCCTTCCAATGAATATTCAGGACTGATTTCCTTTAGGATTGACTGGTTTGATCTTCTTGTTGTCCAAGGGACTCTCAAGAGTCTTCTCCAGCACCACAGTTTGAACGCATCAATTTTTTAGTACTCAGCCTTCTTTATGGTCCAGCTCTCACATCCATATACATCTACTAGAAAAACCATATCTTTGACCATACATACCTTTGTCAGCAAAATGATATTTCTGCTTTTTACTCTATGTAGGTTTGTCATAGCTTTTCTTCCAAGGAGCAAGTGTCTTTTTTCATTTCATGGCTGCAGTCACTGTCTGCAGTGAGTTTAGAACCCAAGAAAATAAAATCTGATGTTTCTGCATCTTTTTGCCATGAAGTGATGGGACTGGACACCATAATCTTAGCTTTCTGAATGCTGAGTTTTAAGCCAGCCTTTTTACTCTCCTCTTTCACCTTCATCAGGAGGTTCTTTAGTTCTTCACTTTCTGCCATAAGGGTGGTATCATGTACATATCCAAGGTTGTTGATATTTCTCCTGGCAATCTTGATTCCAGCTTGAGCTTCATCCAGCCTGGCATTTCGCATGATGCACTCTGCATAGAAGTTAAATAAGCAAAGTGACAATATACAGTCTTGTTATACTTATGTACAAATTTTGAACCAGTGTGTTGTTCCATGTCCGATTCTAACTATTGCTTCTTGACCTGCAGACAGGTTTATCAGGAGACAGGTAAGGTGATCTGGTATTCCCATTAATTAAAAAAATTTCCACAGTTTGTTGTGATCCACATAGTCAAAGGCTTTACTGTAGTTGATGAAGCAGATGTTTCTCTGGAACTCTCTTGCTTTCTCCATGATCCAGTGAATGTTGGCAGTTTGATCTCTGGTTCCTCTGCCTCTTTGAAACCCAGCATGAACATCTGGAAGTTCTCAGTTCACATACTGCTGAAGCCTACTTTGAAGGTTTTGAGAATAACCTTGCTAGCACAAGAAATGAACAAAATTCTATGGTGGTTTGAATATTTTTGACATTGCTCTTCTTTGAGACTGGAATGAAAACTGACCTTTTCTAGTCCTGTGGACAACTCCTGAGTTTTCCATATTCGCTGACACATTGAGTACAGCACTTTAACGCCATCATCATCTTTTAGGAATTTAAATAGCTCAGCTGTAATTCTGTCACCTGCATTACCCTTGTTCCTAGTAATGCTTCCAAAGGCCCATTTATACTCCAGGATGTCTGACTCTAGGTGAGGGACCACACTATCGTGGTTATCTGGGTCATTAAGTCCTTTTTTGTATAGTTTTTATGTGTATTCTTGCCACCTCTTCTTAGTCTCTGCTAGGTCCTTACCACTTCTGTCTTTTCCTTGCCTTGCCTGAAATGCTCCCTTGTTATCATCAGTTTTCTTGAAGATATCTGTAGTCTTTCCGATTCTATTGTTTTCTTTCATTTCTTTGCATTGTTCATTTAAGAAGGCTTTTCTATCTCCCTTTCTGTTCTATGGAATTCTGCATTCAGTTGGGTATATCTTTCCCTTTCTCCTTTGCCTTCTGTTTCTCTTCTTTTCTCAGCTATTTGTAAAGCCTCCTCAGACAACCACTTTACCATCTTGCATTGCTTTTTCTTTGGGTGGCTTTGGTCACGGATTACTGTAGAATGTTTCTTTGGGATGATTTTGGTCACTGCCTCCTATATAATGTTACAAACCTCTGCTTCATACATCTTCAGGCACTCTGTCTATCAGATCTAACCCCTTGAATCTATTTGTCACTTCTACTGTATAGTCATAAGGAATTTGGTTTAGGTCATACCTGAATGGCCTAGTGGTTTTCCCTACTTTCTTCAATTTAAGCCTGAATGTTTCTATAAGGTGCTTATGATTTGAGCCACAGTCAGCTCCAGGTCTTGTTTTTGCTAAGTGTATAGAGCTTCTCCATCTTGAGCTGCAAAGAATACAATCAATCTGATTTTGGTTGACCATCTGGTGATATTCATGTGTAGAACTGACTCTTGGGTTCTTGGAAAAAGGGTGTTTGCCATGACCAGTGTATTTTCTTGACAAAACTCTTGTTAGCCATTGCCCTGCTTCATTTTTTACTCCAAGGCCAAAGTTGCCTATTACTTCAGGTATCTTTTGACTTCCTACTTTTGCATTCCAATTCCCTATGATGGAAAGGACATCTATTTTTGGTGTTCATTCTAGAAGGTGTTGTAAGTCTTCTTAAAACCAGTGAACTTCAGCTTCTTTGACATCAGTGGTTGGGGCACAGATTTGGGTTACTATGATGTTGAATGGTTTGCCTTGGAAACGAACAGAGATCATTCTGTCATTTTGAGGTTTCACCCTAGTACTGCATTTTGGAGTCTTGTTGACTATGAGGGCTACTCTATTTCTTCTAAGGAATTCTTACCTGCAGTAGTAGATATAACGGTCATCTGAATTAACTATGCCCATTTTAGTTCACTGATTCCTAAGATGTCAATGTTCAGTCTCCATCTCCTGCTTGACCATGCCCAATTTACCTTGATTCATGGACCTAACATTCCAGGTTCCTATGCATTATTGTTCTTTACAGCATTGGACTTTACTTTCCCCACCAGGCACATCCACTTTGGCCCAGCTGCCTCATTCTTTCTGAAGCTATTAGTAATTGGCCTCTGCTCTTCTCCAGTGGCATACTGGACATCTTCCAGCCTGGGAGGCTCATCTTTCAGTGCCATGTATTTTGCCTTTTCATACTGTTCATGAGGTTCTCATGGCAAGAATACTGGAGTGGGTTGCCATTTCCTCTTTCGGTGGACCACGTTTCGTCAGAACTCTTCACCATGACCTATCTGTCTTGGGTGGCCCTGCATGGTATGGCTCATAGCTTCATTGAGTTACACAAGCCCCTTTGCCATGGCAAGGCTGTGATCCATGAAAAGGATCACACTGTAGAATTATTTAAAGATGGTACATATGAAGACACAGTCTGTGTAATACAATGGCTATTTCAAATTCAGTATAGAATCAACTATAGCTATTTCTCAGCTATTAACTCTTGTCCTGCTACTTACTAGCCACATAACTTTGGGTAAGTACTTAAATTCATGGGGTCTGTTTTTTACCCTGTATTAAAATGTAAAGTCTTTTAAAACCATTAAAAATGGCTAATATATAAAGTAAATAAAATATCAGCATATAGGGAGATCATCACTATTTTTTACTGTTAGAGATGTCATGAAAAAAGATTTAATCAAATAAAATTAACCCTTTGACATTATAATTTCTCTTCCTTATCTTATTTATAAAAAGGTAAAACAGGAAACAGGTTTGGAATAAATGAAAAGGAAAAAAGGAATAGAATGCAAAACTTACACTAAAATAACTTCATGAAAATACAAGATTGCTTTCATGGCAATCGCTTGTCAGATGTTGAAAGAGCTTGGTTATAATAGGGCTGCAGATAAGCCAAAAAAAGCAAATCAACATGAAAACAGATAAAATATAAGAAATAGAATAAAGATCATATTGTAACCTCAAAGCACATAAGTAGTTCACGTCCCCCAGCATTCATATACACTTAATCAACCCACCTTCTTTCTACATGCAAGTTCTACTTGGCTCATCAGGAACTTTAACCCTCAGGCCAACCCTGAAGGAAGAATTAACCTACTTATTGAACCCTTAGGCAGTGTTCATGGTCAGAAAGCCAGAAAGTATTTGAGGAACATACTGAGGTGATCTCAGCAATTTACTGCAGTATCCCACAACCACTGAAGGAAGAGATTAAAAGTGATGTACTATTTTAAGAAAAAGTAGTCTAAACTTATTCCTTGCTTTAAGCTTGCTGCCAAACGGAATTCTCAAAATACTTTGGAAGTGTAAATGAATTTAAGATCTATTTTAAGTAGACCATTTATTTTATGAAGAGAGGATAAAATATCACTTACTTTTAGGCGAGGAACATATCATTACTATTCACAGCCCAGCACACAAAAAAGCAATTTTGAATGACTAAGTTCAGTCTTAACCCAAACCATATTACAACAGTACAAACTGGTAGATTAAAATGGGTTTGCACTCTAACATCTTAATAACACTAAAAAACAGCTGAATGTGAAATATACCCCTGAGAATAACTTGGTTGTTAACAGCCAAACAAACACAAGCCCACAAATTTTCTCTTGCCCTTATTTGCTTCTTCAATCTGCCAATGTGCTAATTCAACTGCTTATCTGCTTTAATCCCAACGTTTAGTAGAAATTACAGTAACTAACCTCCACTTAGCTGATTCATTATATTGCCCTGCACTCTTCTTTCTCTCTATTAAAACATGGCTGATATCCAACTTGCTGAAAGTTCATGGTTAATACACTATCCTCTGGAAAGTTCACCATTAATACACTATCCTCTGGTATGGCCAGGTACTTCTTCCTCCAGTTAAGCAGAAGCTTATTAAAAAACACTTGTGTTTGTCTCCAATACTGTTTATGTACATTGCACTTGTTACTTTTATTACTTAATCTAGTCATCTGTATATAAGCTGATACAATATGAGTGCAAAAAGAAAACTGTATACAGTACAAACAAGGACAGCAACAAACTTAAGCTGAATGCTCTAAAAGGACTCAATAAAGAGGAAATTTAACTTGGATTTGGTGTGAATGAGACACTGGGAAAGACTGGAAGAAAACTTGTAAATATCTATAAGCATTCTGTATTAAAATTGTTTCAAATATCTTACTATCTCCAAAGAAATCAAAATGTGAAATCATGCCTTGTGCATTTAGTGAGTAATTTTGGTGAGTGTGTTGAGAACACCATTCAATAACCTACACTCAAAAAAAGACCCTGCCAGCTTTATATCTGAGGGTGTTGCATGTATTCTCAGTCATATCTGATTCTTTGCAACCCCATGGGCTGTAGCCCGCCAGGCTCCTCTGTCCACAGAATTTTCCAGGCAAGAATACTGGAGGCGGTTGCCATTTCCTACTACAGGGGATCTTCCTGACCCAGGGATGGAACAAGCATTTCTTTATTAGCAGGCAGATTCTTTACCACTGAGCTATCTAGGAAGTCAATCTGAGTATTGGTGAATAAAAACAGTTTTATGTTTCAAAGAAAGTAAAATGTTTAAGTATTAACATTTTTATTAATCCTAGCTATAAATCAACTTTTTTGGTTAACTGACAAATTTGTTGCTGTTGTTTAGTCACTAAGTCGTGTCCAACTCTTGCAATCCTGTGGACTGTGGCCCACTACATTCCTCTGTCCATGAGATTTCCCAGGCAAGAACACTGGAGTGGGTTGCCATTTCCTTCCTCAGGGGATCTTCCCAACCCAGGGATCTTGCCTGCATCTCTTGCTTGGCAGGTGGATTCTTCACCAGTGAGCCACCTGGGAAGCTCTTTAATTGACCAACTACAGGCCCCTAATTGTATTAGTTAAGAGGGTTCTACTCTGTTAATCTCAAGAACCTAAAGATTTGTAAATGAATTTCAAATTTAATATAAGATTTCAAAGAGGAGGTAACAACAAGAACTAGAACTACTTGGGAAGGATAATAAATAGGAAGAGAAACAAGGATAATAAGGTACACTGAAAACAGCTTTGAAAGGCAACAGAGACAATAGAAAGGGTATTAAAAACAAAAATAGTAAATCGAAAGTAAGAAATAAAGTTAACACCAAAGGATGGATGACTGATGTGAATCAAACCTGAAGATAAAATTATTAATTATTGGTTACAGTGAACAAAGTTCACTGAGAAATGGTCATTTAAACTATGATGTACTCAGTGTTTGGATAAAGATGGCAGAGTAAGAGGATATGAATGTCTCCTCCCCAAGGAGGAGACATTAAATATACACCAACATGTGGGATTCATTGAGATAGTTGGAGCTGTTGCCTTATATATTTTTTGTCCCCCTTCTATCTGTCCTATAAGGGCTCCAACTGCACATATATTAGGCCACATGAAGTTGTCCAAAACTCGTTGTTTCTCTGTCCATTATTTTTGTGTTACTTTTCTGTGTATCATTTTGGATAGTGTCTATTTATGTCTTGGAGTTGACTAATCTTTTCTTCTGAAATATCTAATCTGTCAGTCTCTGACATGGTATTCTTCATCTCCGATATGGTAGTTTTAGTCTCTACAGATTCAACTAGAGTATTTTTTATTTTGTCTTTCATATCCACACCTAATATGTTCTCGATTTCTTCTAAGTTCTTGAATATATGGAATTCAGTTGTGGTGGCTGTTTTAATGTCTTCATCTATTAATTCTATCTTCTATGTCACTTTTTGCTTGATTTAATTTATCTCATTATAGGTTGCAAATATTTTTTCTCAGTCTATAACTTATTTTTTCACTATTTAACATTGCCATTACAGTATCAAAAGTTTTCAGTTTTTCTAAAGTCCAACTTATCTTTTTCATTTATGGTCCAGGTTTATTTCCCCTCTATCTATAAAATCTTCTGCCTAGTCCAAGGTCATAATGAATTATCTTAAACTTTCTTTAAGAGCTTTTATAGTATTAGGTTTTTATTTTGTTTTACTATTCATTTAAAATTAACATTTACATTAAGTATGGGTAAAGGCATCTATTTATTTAGCTCTAGCATCAAATACAGAGTCGGACACGACTGAAGTGACTTAGCAGCAGCAGTAGCATCAAATATCGGAGAAGGCAGTGCACCCCACTCCAGTACTCTTGCCTGGAAATTTTCATGGATGGAGGAGCCTGGTAGGCTGCAGTCCATGGGATCACTAAGAGTTGGACATGACTGAGCGACTTCACTTTCACTTTTCACTTTCATGCATTGGAGGAGGAAATGGCAATCCACTCCAGTGTTCTTACCTGGAGAATCCCAGGGACGAAGGAGTCTGGTAGGCTGCCGTCTATGGGGTCGCACAGAGTTGGACATGACTGAAGCGACTTAGCAGCAGCAGTAGCATCAAATATTGGAGAAGGCAATGCACCCCACTCCAGTACTCTTGCCTGGAAAATTTCATGGATGGAGGAGCCTGGTAGGCTGCAGTCCATGGGATCACTAAGAGTTGGACATGACTGAGCGACTTCACTTTCACTTTTCACTTTCATGCATTGGAGGAGGAAATGGCAATCCACTCCAGTGTTCTTACCTGGAGAATCCCAGGGACGAAGGAGTCTGGTAGGCTGCCGTCTATGGGGTCGCACAGAGTTGGACATGACTGAAGCGACTTAGCAGCAGCAGTAGCATCAAATATTGGAGAAGGCAATGCACCCCACTCCAGTACTCTTGCCTGGAAAATTTCATGGATGGAGGAGCCTGGTAGGCTGCAGTCCATGGGATCACTAAGAGTTGGACATGACTGAGTGACTTCACTTTCACTTTTCACTTTCACGCATTGGAGGAGGAAATGGCAATCCACTCCAGTGTTCTTACCTGGAGAATCCCAGGGACGAGGGAGTCTGGTAGGCTGCCGTCTATGGGGTCGCACAGAGTTGGACACGACTGAAGTGACTTAGCAGCAGCAGCATCAAATATTGAAAAGACTGTTCTCTCTCCAGTGGGTTATCTTTGACCCTTTATCCAAAAGTTGTGTCTATTTCTGGGCTTTCTCTCCTGCTCCACTAGTCTTTGAGTGTATCCTTACCTCATCATTACACTGTTTTGATTACTGTGGCTCATTTTTCTACATTCATTAAGTTGATGATTTAAAAAAGTGATGATGATGATATGGTAAATCAAATTGATTTTAGAATGTTGAACCAACCATTCATCTATGGAATAAACCTGACTTGGTCATGGATTGTTTTTGCATATTATTCAACTCAATTTGTTAACATTTTGGTAAAGATTTTTGTGCTTATGTTTAGGAGATGTGTTGGTCTGTAGTTCTCTGCTCTTACAATTGCCTGGTTTTGGCATCAGAGTAATGCTGACTTTATGAGTTGGAAAAGGTTCCTTCCTTTTCTATTTCCTAAAAGAGGTTGTTTAGGACTGATATTATTTCTTCTTTAAATGCTGGAAGAACTTGCCAGTGAAACCATCTGGGCTGTGTTTTTTTAGTAGGAAGGTATTTTTAACTACAAATTCAATTTCTTTAATAGACCAAAAACTATTTCAAGTTATTTCTTCTTGAATTCTAATAGTTTGTCTTTCAAGGAATTTCCCCATTTCAATTAGCTTATCAGATTTATTTACAAAGTTTTAATTTACTTATCCCATTTATCAATTTACTATCTGTCAGATCTATAGTGATGTCGCCTCTTCTATTCTTGGTCTTGATAATCTGTGTCTTCTCATTTTTTTTCTTACTTAGTCTGGCTAAATGTTAAAAAATTTTTGTATTCTTTGTGAAGAACCAGCTTTTGGTTATGTTGATTTTTCCCTGCTGCTGCTGCTTAGTCACACAGTCATGTCTGACTCTCTGAACATGTGTTTGAACACAGACTCCTGTGTTCAGGGGATTCTCCAGGCAAGAATACTGGAGTGGGTTGCCATTTCCTTCTCCAGGGAATCTTCCCAATCCAGGGATTGAACCTGAGTCTCCTGCATTGTAAGTGGATTCTTTACCCTCTGAGCCACTGATTTTTCCTTACTGTTCTCAATTTCACCAGTTTATGTTCTTATCTTTATTATTTCCTTCTTTCTTCTTGTTTTGGGCCTAATTTATTTCCTTAAGACACTTAGATTATTGGTTCAAAACTTTTTGGTTTCTAAAGTAAGGCATTAAAGCTTATTCCTCTGTACTTCTTTAGTTGCATCTTACAAATTTTGTAATGTGTTTTTATTGTCATTCAATAGAAAATTTTCCTAATTTCCCTGTGATTGCCTCTGTGATTCATGTGTTTAAATGCCAAAAATTTGGGTTTTTCCAGATATCTTTCTGTTATTGATTTTTAGTTTAGTCAGAAAGTACATTTTGCCCGACTTCAATAATTTTAATTTTTTTAATGAACCAGAAAATAGTTTATCTTTGTCTACATTCCAAGTATATTTGAAAAAAAAATTATTTTGCTTTTGTTAGGTGGAATGTTCTTATTTTTATTTTCTTAAATGGCTATTAAATTTTTGAAAATAAAACTTCACTAAAATTTATTCTTCAGAAAGAAGTATGTCACACAAAGTTGGATTCAGAAATCTGATGGTTCAACATATAAGTTGATTTTGAAAAATCAAAAATTATTTTATTAAAAATTCTATAATGGTAAGTAGTTCTCAATATGAACTTAATGATGTACATACAATTAATGATGACATAAGAGACCAAGCACCAGAAAATAGATGCAAATAATGAATAGGTTACCCCTTCATATGCTTACCTCCTGATCTGTTCCCAGGATGATCCAATGACCCATCATCTGTACTGTAGCCACACTAGTTTTATTATAGTTCTTCCAAGCAACCATGATCTTTTCTTATCTCAGGAGTTACTGAATATATTCTCTGCATGGAGAATACTTTCTTCCTTTTTTGTCTAATTTCTCTTCAGCTTTCAGAACCGATCTTGAATTCACTTTCCTCAGGAAGCCTTCCCTGATATGCTCTTCAAAGTTTAGGTCTTGCTAGTACACACTTTCATGGCACCCAGTACTTCCCTTTCACAGACCTTGTTAAGACTGAAATGAAAGATATAAGGCCAGATTAGTCAGATTACCAAAAATGTTATGACTTCTCGAAAGGTAGAGAATTATCTCAGAAAAGTTTCCAAAATGAGACATGGATTGACCAACTGAACTGACTTAACTAAAACTGAATGTGATTTCTATCTTGAAGAGTTCTCTGAAAGCAGAATTATGCCTTCAGAAGAATAATGAATGTCTCAGTCTTCCATATTACATATCTAAAATGTCCAAGAGGCTATAATTTATAAAATGTTGTTCACAGCAGGGCACACAAAATTAACCAAAATGAGAAATTCCATTTCTCTGTCTTCATAGATCCAGATAAGGTATCTGTTTCTCTAAGACATTGCTTGCCATGGAAAGGAAAATCCATATACAAATGGCAAGTTTGGCTCAAGTAACTTTTCTTTTCCAAATCTAGTCTAAAAATTAATGATTTAGAATCCAGTAATTTCTTGTAAACTTTTAGGCAAAGAATTTGGTTGAAAGGAGTGAAAGGAAAAAATTCTTCATTTTCATAAACATTTAGAACCTTGATTTAAGTAGCATTCAATATTACTAGGGAACACCTGTAGGAAAATATATAGAGCTTTCCTGGCAATGGAGTTGGAAGAGCTGCCTTCCCCATGTCTCTTGGCTCACTTTGTAAATTGTGTGAAACACTTTTAGACAGACACTGGCACTCATAAATTATACAACTCATCTGCATATTCCAGTCATGAAACATTATGCAAATTGACATGATTTGCATAATGGAGTCCTCTTGTCGCTTCACTTGCTCCATGCTTTTAGAAAACAAAATGAAATAAAATGAAAGCATGAAAAGGTGAAAGCATTAAGTTCCCAGCCTTGCCTGTCTCCTTCCCAACTATAGTATCAATTGCTTTTATTTTGTACAGGGTCTTTGGGTGAAGGGAAAACAAAAATCTACACATACAAACAAAAAAGAAAAGAGCATTCATATGAATTTCATTTTTGATCACAAGGTACCTATTTCTTAGTAAAATTCTTCACCATGAATAACTCATTTGAGTCAAGAGGAACAGTAACAAAACAAAACACTGATATATAGAGAGAAAGTTTATGGAACTTTCTCCTTAAAAAAAATCTTTTTCTTTGCCTGTGATATTTAGGGGAGGCTAGCCTTCCTCTTTATGACCAGGTATTTGCTTATTAATGGAAAAAAGCATACTATGGATGGAATAAACGGTCTTGGGGAGGGTTTCCCCCCTAAAAAGAACTTCTGAAGGGTTTTCCTGTTTTTGAAAAACAGAGAAGACAGAGTTGTGCCTTGATTATTTAACAAAATACAGAATGGCTATATATACTGTAAGGATGAGGCAGTACCAACCACGTCGACTTCTATCGGCTCTACTCCAATAAGCAGGCAACGCTCCTCAGCAGTTGCTAGTTTTGCTGCGGGCTTTCCCTGCCCCCCCTGTGCACCAGTGCGAAAGGCAGAGTGTGCCAAGCGGCTGGCGTCTGTACCCTGTGGGAAAAGTTAACTGTAATTCTTCGGCTTTTAAAATCAATTAACCCGTGTGTTAATTAACGTCAAGTCGACGGGAGGAGGAGGAGAAGAAGAAGGGGAGGGAGGGAGAAAAGAAAAAAAGCTGCAAGGGCGGATGGCAGAAGAGTTGGCACCGTGCCATCCATTCAGGGGCAACGCCACAGTTTCGTGCGATAGCAGCAGCGGGTATATGTTACGGGGGCCCTGTATGCGGGCCAGACAGTGCGGTAAAGCCAAGGGAGATTATCCAGACCCCCAGGAGCGAACAGCGAGCAGCAACCAGAAGGCGCAAGTGCCAGGATTACAGCCTGGGCTGCTCCAACCACGAGCCCTTCCTCGGACCCAGGGACTTGGCTACTTGGGGTTTGGGGATCTTCCATACCAAAGAGGCACAAAGCTGACTTTAATCACTTGTTTTCCTTTAAACTTGATTCTGCCGCATTGGAGTCGGCACAGCGGATGCTTTCACACCCAGCAAGACAAAGGCCGTCGTCTCCGCCATGACACTGTTCCGTTCCAAGCAGAGGCCGGGATCTTGGACTCCTTGAAAAATCAAAAGAAACAAGGAAAACAAACAACAAATGCAGCAACAAACAAAAAATTAACAGCCACAAAATTTGTGTGCCCATTTGTCCATGCCAGGGGTGAGCTGGGCATCTGTTACAGCAGAAGGGCGCTTTTTTTGGGGGGGTGGGGGCACGCTGTTGGCTTGTTTGCTATTCAACTTCGTTTATAATTAACTAAAAAAAAAAAAAACACCATTCAGCCTAGTCAACAACAAACAAAGAGAAAAAGCAGACATCGGAAGAGAAATGCCATAGGAAGCAGCATGAATGCATGCCACAGCCGGTGCCACTTGCCATTCGGAAACCTCAGGGAGAGGTGCCAATTCTACAGCTCGGAAGAAGGCAGAGAAGGGAGCAGAAAGATCTACAGGCAGAAATCATAAGGAAGGAACACCGGTTCTACAAGCCTGGATTGCGATTGCACGGCAGCTTCTGCTGGGAGGAGAGGGAATATTCAAATGGAGATATAGATGGGTATAACTTAAAAGATGGGCACTTATCGACTGCTTATAGACACACGTGTAAGGTTGTATGTATATATAAATACACTTATTTTCAGGCAGTTTAAATGTTTAGACGTGTGTCTGTTCTGGGGTTGGAAGTGTGGGTATGTATATAGATAGGTGTATATGTTTACGCATATACACATGTGGGATGTGTGCATGTGTGAGTAAAAGGAGAGGGAGATGGAGAAAGAGACAGAAGGAAACCTGTGTATGTGCATGTACGTGTGTGCATACATCCCACTTTTTTTGACCCAGGTATACACAGGAGACAAAATAAAAATCATACTCCAGCAGCAAGCAGGCAGAGATTTATCTACGTTCACTGCTATCACCAGGGAGATGAATGGGGCCGATCCGAAGCCCTTTTACAGGATCCACTATGGGAGTGGAGGAGGAGGAGGAGGGATGCCACACAGACATGCACAAACTTGAAGGCAGAGTGCTTTGGAAGGTGCTATTTAGGAAATCCTGGTGGCATAACATAGGGGAGAAGAAGGGTTGAAAGAGGCTTGTTTCTATGTTTTAAGTTGTTTTTTTTTTTTTAGTCTGAAAAAGGGTTTCAGGAAACGACTGGTACTTACGTTGTCTGCGTTGCTGTGGATCCTGAAAGGTGTTCTGTTGGCACCGGGCGCTGAGCCAGGGGCAGCCACTGGAAACAAAAGGGAGAGACAAAAAATAAATAAATAAAGTCATTCAATGGGAATATTAATTGCTGCTCTTGTGGATTTTACAAAACACCCAAACTGTTTTTTCTTTCTTTCTTTTTTTTTAATGTGGATTGGCGCGTGTCCCTTTCGCATGGAATATACAAGTAGTATGGGATTTACAGCCCAGTACAGGACTCAGGATTAACCGCGCTGGCATCTTTTGGGCATATTCTTCCTTTTAATGAATGAGCTTTCGCTGTTAATGAGGAATAATCGTTTGGCTAATGAGCTTTGAAACATTAAGAGAAAAGAGGTTTTTTTCTTTTCCGTTAATCGCTCTGGTGCGACTGCATGGATGGATTACAAAAGACAGCGATAGGAATGCAGTACAAAGGGGGGGAACTTCTCTTGGAGAGGGAGAAGCACCGAGATGGGTGATGTGTCTCTGCGTCTTTCCTTCCTTCTCTCTCTTTCACTCTCTGCCAACTGCTATGGGTTTCCATAACTCCGCAATCAAAGTGGATGGTCTGGGAAGGATTATTACAAAGAGTGAAGCCTCCGCTGTTAATGTCTCCAGTGTTTAATCATCATACAGTAGAATGGTTTTATGCATATTTCATTTGCATATCATTAAACTGTGTTAGCAAGGGGCGTTCAGAGCCAGGAGAAGTACAAAGTTGGGGAGAGAGGGAAGAAAAAAAGGTCCCTATGATGCTTATCTTCAAACGGGGACTTGTTCCATGATCTGTCTTCTACTTTTGCTAAAATCATTATGACTTGGAAACCTTTGAAGTTGGATACAACCTTGGATTCTTCTAATTCCTGCAGAGCGGTATATTTTTAAAAACAGCAGAAATGTTCCTGTACTAGACAATTAAAGGAATATAAACTCCAGTGGGTTGAAACTAGTAGCTCTTTGGGGGATGCAGTGGCACAGGCTTCTACAAATACCAACACTTAAAAAAAAATAAAGAGCATCGTATTAAAACAAAGAAAACGAAGACTCTCCAGTATTAACGTGTGGATTATATTTGTTTCTTTTGGGGGGTAATGAACTAAAGAGAATGAAGAAGCCATCGGTAATTTATCCCTTCATTAATGAACAGTCACCTTTTTGTATGTGTTTGTTTTTGTTCTTTCATTTTGAAGAGGGATGTTGTCGCTTTTGAAGCGATTAGTCAATTATTCTGTTGCTCTGATCTTTTTCCCCTGCAACCGACAGGAAAGAAAGGTGGTGGTTAGGGAATAGTGTGTATTGGAAGGATTTGTGGGGAGAGAAGGAATACAGTGAGTTCTTTGTAGATCTAATACATGCACAACATATTAATTGGGAGCTTTTAAAGCTCCCTCAATAGGCTATTTCATTCCTGGTAAAACAGCAGCTGGTTAGCCACTGTTGGTGACTCTTCAGATATCACTTTAAGTATTTTTATTCTGTCGCTGTTGTTTTTGTCGCCTTGTTTTGTTTTTCCTCAGTCAAGATGAGAATGTCATCCATCCCTTCTTTATTGAGTGTCTTCTCTTCCCTATCTTCTTCACTTCCAATTTCCAATGTGTAAAACAGTGTTGCTTAATACTGAATTCTGGTACACAGTCTAACTGGCACAAGTTGATTTGGAAATGAGATGCTGTTTTATATTTAAATTATCCCCGCTCCTCCCTTATCCTTCCAAGCTTTGTCTCTGCTATGAATATTCAGATGAGGCATGATGTGATTACACTGTACAATTATTCCTATCCATGGTGGTGGCAGGGGCTGCTGGGGAGGCAGGGAGCCAGACATCCTCCAGGCCGATTCAGAGTTTGTTTTTGGTATTTTTCCTGTCTCCTTGGCACTGCAGCACATGCAGATGTCGCTGTTGTTCTTTATAAAGCCCTAATGATATGCAAAGGCATAACTACTTGGTTTGGATGCAGAGCATCAACGAAATATTATGGATGTCCTTAAGAAAGGCGGAGAGAAAAATCCTGACTGAAGGAATGTCCACATAAATTATTTTTATTTAAATGAATTCAAAGGATAGGGTGAGAGCAAGTCAGAAGGAGTCACATGGAAAACATGCATACTATTAATATGCATAAAGAGTTCTCACTGTGGAGAAGAATCTCCTCACTGCAGCTCATGGGACAAACTGGTTCATTAGGAAATAGCTCAGAGCGACTACAACATTTTGCTATTTCCATTTTTTCCCTTATATTAAATAAAGAGTCAGACTGATGTGTTTTCTTTGCATGGCAGCATCGAGATGGAGCCAGTCTGTGAAATCTGCTGCCCAAATAGCATTTTAATGGAAACTGGAACTAAACAAGGGCATGGATTTGGAAGGGAGGGGAGAAGAAAGAATATATGAAGAGGAGTATATTCAGAGCCACAGCATAATACTTTGTAGTACAGGTTTTCAGAAACCGTCTTTGGTTCTTCATTAGCCTCAGATGGGACTCCTGTTACGGGGAGCTGTTGGGGTTTATCAAGATGAGCACCGAGACAGGCCCTTCTAGGTCTGTGGCTGAGGAAACAAGCGGCAACTTGGTGCCTGCTCCCTCCGCAGCTGTCTACGGCTCGGAAGCCAAAATCACAGCTACTCCCAATTTGGGGATTCAGTAAAGTGCCTCCTGGTCCAGGTATTTGGTGCTATCACAGTATATGTTGCTAAAGAGCAGATGGAATCATCTGGGGCAGGCCTGATACTGTTGGTGCTGGTTAATTCTCAGGGTGAAGATTACTGTGTTTTCTAACATTTTCAGGATGTTAAAATGATCAGTGTGGATTAGTGCATGTTTATGATGAACAGAGAGGAGCAGATAGTGAATGAACCTATTGGGTGGATTCAGAACTGATAAAATATCTGGAATATTACTAATGGCCTCGAATTCATAAAGGAAAACTAAGCAAGAAGCAGAATTCAGGAAAAAAAGAGATTTCATTACTTCCCTTAGTCAGGTGTACTTTAATAATTTATATTAAAATAATTTTATATCTGTTTAAATTACTGAAAGACAATTCTGCTTTGGTTTGTATATCAGCACAGATTTCTATTTGGTGGCATGATGTTGACCTGAAACTGGTCTCTATTTATCATTATAAGCAGGTAAAGTGAAAGTGAAAGTGAGCAAGGCAGCATGTTCTAAATTCTGTTGCTTTTCGCCCACTCATTTCCCAAACTTCCACTTATGAGTGTCCTTTATAACACACACACACATACACACACTCTCAACTGTTACAGTGTACCAAACTACAGAGTACAATGAATTAATGTGGAGAATGGCTATTTAATATGAATCAAGCCCTTAAACTTCTTATTTTTTCTGTCTCTGTTGACAGTATTATGGGTTTTAAATATTGAAACAAATCATGTTAAGAATTTAGCACAGTATTTACATATAACAACACTAACAATGTTAGATTTCATCTTTGCTATATTATTGTTATTTCAGTGTATTGATTGGTATTAGAGAGAAATAAGGTAAAGGAAATACTATTTACTCTTTACTGCTACTACTAAATAGCAATGCAGGTAAAAGATTTAGTGAGAAAGCATTAAATGGGGCTTCTGTGGTAGCTCAGATGGTAAAGAATCTGCCTGCAATGCAGGAGACCTGGGTTTGATCCCCAAGTTGGGAAGATCTCCTGGAGGAGGAAATGGCAACCCATTCCAGTATTCTTGTCTGGAGAATTCCATGGACAGAACATGGGGTCCCAAAGAATGAGACATGACTGATCAACTAACACTTACTTTTCATGGCAGACAGATTGTGATTTATCGGTAATCAAAAGTCAAACTACAGCTCATACTAATGCAGTTCATAATATACCTATGAAAGTGTTCCTTTAAAAATGTATCTGTAATTCTGAAATGATGATCATGGCACATAGTATCTAAGTCTAATAAGAGAGTCCTATCCTGTTAGCTGTGGAGGGCTACGGGAACTGAGGAGAGCTGTGGGAGCTGAGAGGTGCTCGTTATTTACCACATTGACAGGCAATTCCAACTTTCAGTCTTTTAAAAAAAAGATAGTTTTGAATAGGTAATATGCTGCTGCTGCTGCTAAGTCGCTTCAGTCGTGTCTGACTCTGTGTGACCCCATAGATGGCAGCCCACCAGGTTCCCCTGTCCCTGGGATTCTCCAGGCAAGAACACTGGAGTGGGTTGCCATTTCCTTCTCTAATGCGTGAAAGTGAAAAGTGAAAGTGAAGTTGGTCAGTTGTGTCCGACCCTCAGGACTCCATGAACTGCAGCCTCCAGGCTCCTCTGTCCATGAGATTTTCCAGGCAAGAGGACTGGAGTGGGATGCCATCGCCTTCTCCACTATTTTAAGCATCAATAATTTAAATAACTTAGAAGGCAAAAAGTCTCCCCCCCTGCTCCTCTTCTAGCCATGAGTTTCTAACCTCACCCTCAAATTGGTAATCGGTTACTGGTTTCTCATTTATCCTTCCAGATATTAACATATTATGCCCAGATATTAACATATTATGCCCAGATATTAATAACATATTTTCCTTCCCACTTTTTATGCGAATGGTAGTTTTTAAAAAGGGACGCCTTATAATTTCCTGCAAATGCAGTGAATTTATCTCTAAGTAGATAGCTTAAGTTTTCATTTCCAGTAATCACGTCCACTAATTTTTGTCTTTAACTTGGTAAGAACATGTAGCACGATGTTGAACAGAGTGCAAGTGGTGAAAGTGAATATTCTTGCCTTGCTTCCAATCTTAGGAGACATCATTGCCTTGTTTCTGAACTTAGGAGAGAAATAATTCAGCCTTTTATCATTAACAAAAATGCCCTTTATCAAGTGGAAGGGGTATTCTATTCCCAGTTGCTAAGAACTTTTTTAAATGGTTGTTAAATTTTGTCAAATGCCTTTTTTGCTTCTATTGAAATGGTGACAGTTCAAAGTTGTTGTCATGATGAATCACAATGATTTTCGTATGTTAAACCAACCTTGCAGTCCTTGAAAAACCCACTTGCTCATGATGTATTTATCTTTCAATATATTGCAATATTTTACCTGCTAATATCTTGCTAAAGGTTTTTGAACCCATGTTCATGACAGAAATTGGGCTATAATTTTCTTTTCTTGAAATGACTTTGGTATTGTTATAAGGGTTCTCCAGGATTCTCCTATAAGGATTCTCCAGCCTACAAAACTGGAGTGGGTTGCCATGCCCTCCTCCAAGGGATCTTCCTATCGAACCAGGGTCTCCTGCAGGTGGATTCTTTACCAGCTGAGCTATCAGGGAAGCCCCAATACATATGTGTAAATCCATAAATCTCCCTCTAGGGACTGCTTTAGTTGTATCCCATGTACTTTCATAGTGAAAGTGAAAGTGTTAGTCACTCAGTCGTGTCCANTAATACTTTGTAGTACAGGTTTTCAGAAACCGTCTTTGGTTCTTCATTAGCCTCAGATGGGACTCCTGTTACGGGGAGCTGTTGGGGTTTATCAAGATGAGCACCGAGACAGGCCCTTCTAGGTCTGTGGCTGAGGAAACAAGCGGCAACTTGGTGCCTGCTCCCTCCGCAGCTGTCTACGGCTCGGAAGCCAAAATCACAGCTACTCCCAATTTGGGGATTCAGTAAAGTGCCTCCTGGTCCAGGTATTTGGTGCTATCACAGTATATGTTGCTAAAGAGCAGATGGAATCATCTGGGGCAGGCCTGATACTGTTGGTGCTGGTTAATTCTCAGGGTGAAGATTACTGTGTTTTCTAACATTTTCAGGATGTTAAAATGATCAGTGTGGATTAGTGCATGTTTATGATGAACAGAGAGGAGCAGATAGTGAATGAACCTATTGGGTGGATTCAGAACTGATAAAATATCTGGAATATTACTAATGGCCTCGAATTCATAAAGGAAAACTAAGCAAGAAGCAGAATTCAGGAAAAAAAGAGATTTCATTACTTCCCTTAGTCAGGTGTACTTTAATAATTTATATTAAAATAATTTTATATCTGTTTAAATTACTGAAAGACAATTCTGCTTTGGTTTGTATATCAGCACAGATTTCTATTTGGTGGCATGATGTTGACCTGAAACTGGTCTCTATTTATCATTATAAGCAGGTAAAGTGAAAGTGAAAGTGAGCAAGGCAGCATGTTCTAAATTCTGTTGCTTTTCGCCCACTCATTTCCCAAACTTCCACTTATGAGTGTCCTTTATAACACACACACACATACACACACTCTCAACTGTTACAGTGTACCAAACTACAGAGTACAATGAATTAATGTGGAGAATGGCTATTTAATATGAATCAAGCCCTTAAACTTCTTATTTTTTCTGTCTCTGTTGACAGTATTATGGGTATTAAATATTGAAACAAATCATGTTAAGAATTTAGCACAGTATTTACATATAACAACACTAACAATGTTAGATTTCATCTTTGCTATATTATTGTTATTTCAGTGTATTGATTGGTATTAGAGAGAAATAAGGTAAAGGAAATACTATTTACTCTTTACTGCTACTACTAAATAGCAATGCAGGTAAAAGATTTAGTGAGAAAGCATTAAATGGGGCTTCTGTGGTAGCTCAGATGGTAAAGAATCTGCCTGCAATGCAGGAGACCTGGGTTTGATCCCCAAGTTGGGAAGATCTCCTGGAGGAGGAAATGGCAACCCATTCCAGTATTCTTGTCTGGAGAATTCCATGGACAGAACATGGGGTCCCAAAGAATGAGACATGACTGATCAACTAACACTTACTTTTCATGGCAGACAGATTGTGATTTATCGGTAATCAAAAGTCAAACTACAGCTCATACTAATGCAGTTCATAATATACCTATGAAAGTGTTCCTTTAAAAATGTATCTGTAATTCTGAAATGATGATCATGGCACATAGTATCTAAGTCTAATAAGAGAGTCCTATCCTGTTAGCTGTGGAGGGCTACGGGAACTGAGGAGAGCTGTGGGAGCTGAGAGGTGCTCGTTATTTACCACATTGACAGGCAATTCCAACTTTCAGTCTTTTAAAAAAAAGATAGTTTTGAATAGGTAATATGCTGCTGCTGCTGCTAAGTCGCTTCAGTCGTGTCTGACTCTGTGTGACCCCATAGATGGCAGCCCACCAGGTTCCCCTGTCCCTGGGATTCTCCAGGCAAGAACACTGGAGTGGGTTGCCATTTCCTTCTCTAATGCGTGAAAGTGAAAAGTGAAAGTGAAGTTGGTCAGTTGTGTCCGACCCTCAGGACTCCATGAACTGCAGCCTCCAGGCTCCTCTGTCCATGAGATTTTCCAGGCAAGAGGACTGGAGTGGGATGCCATCGCCTTCTCCACTATTTTAAGCATCAATAATTTAAATAACTTAGAAGGCAAAAAGTCTCCCCCCCTGCTCCTCTTCTAGCCATGAGTTTCTAACCTCACCCTCAAATTGGTAATCGGTTACTGGTTTCTCATTTATCCTTCCAGATATTAACATATTATGCCCAGATATTAACATATTATGCCCAGATATTAATAACATATTTTCCTTCCCACTTTTTATGCGAATGGTAGTTTTTAAAAAGGGACGCCTTATAATTTCCTGCAAATGCAGTGAATTCATCTCTAAGTAGATAGCTTAAGTTTTCATTTCCAGTAATCACGTCCACTAATTTTTGTCTTTAACTTGGTAAGAACATGTAGCACGATGTTGAACAGAGTGCAAGTGGTGAAAGTGAATATTCTTGCCTTGCTTCCAATCTTAGGAGACATCATTGCCTTGTTTCTGAACTTAGGAGAGAAATAATTCAGCCTTTTATCATTAACAAAAATGCCCTTTATCAAGTGGAAGGGGTATTCTATTCCCAGTTGCTAAGAACTTTTTTAAATGGTTGTTAAATTTTGTCAAATGCCTTTTTTGCTTCTATTGAAATGGTGACAGTTCAAAGTTGTTGTCATGATGAATCACAATGATTTTCGTATGTTAAACCAACCTTGCAGTCCTTGAAAAACCCACTTGCTCATGATGTATTTATCTTTCAATATATTGCAATATTTTACCTGCTAATATCTTGCTAAAGGTTTTTGAACCCATGTTCATGACAGAAATTGGGCTATAATTTTCTTTTCTTGAAATGACTTTGGTATTGTTATAAGGGTTCTCCAGGATTCTCCTATAAGGATTCTCCAGCCTACAAAACTGGAGTGGGTTGCCATGCCCTCCTCCAAGGGATCTTCCTATCGAACCAGGGTCTCCTGCAGGTGGATTCTTTACCAGCTGAGCTATCAGGGAAGCCCCAATACATATGTGTAAATCCATAAATCTCCCTCTAGGGACTGCTTTAGTTGTATCCCATGTACTTTCATAGTGAAAGTGAAAGTGTTAGTCACTCAGTCGTGTCCAACTCTTTGCAATGCCATGGACTGCGCCTGCCAGGCTCCTCTGTCCATGGGATTCTCCAGGCAAGACTACTGGAGTGAATTGCCATTTCCTTCTCCAGGGATCTTCCTGACCCAGGGATCAAACCCAGGTCTTCAACACTGCAGGCACATTCTTTATCATCTGAGCTACACTGTAAACTAAACTAACCTTTCATAAGATGTGTATTTATTATCATTATTTTGTGATTTGTGATTTCTTCTTGAAAGTGAAAGTCACTCAGTTGTGTCCAACTCTTTGCAACCCCATGGACTATATAGTCCATAGAATTCTCCAGGCAAGAATACTGGAGTGGGTAGCTGTTCCCTTCTCCAGTGGATCTTCCCAACTTAGGGTTCGAACCCAGGTCTCCTGCATTGCAGGCAGATTCTTCACTAGCTGAGTCACCAGGGAAGCCCTGGACACTATTATTTATAAGTGTGTTGTTTAATTTCCAAACATTCAGTCACTTTTCTAGGTATCTTACTACTGTGAAATTCTAATTAAATACCACTGTATTCACGGAATATATTCTATGTAATTTCAACTCAAGATTTGTTTTATGGCCCAACACACAGTCTATTTATTTCAAGTGGTATGTGGACTTGAGAAAAATGAATATTCTGCTGCTGTTGGTTTCCTCTATTATACAACTGATTTCCATCTAAGTCATTTCTGCCCTTATTGTTTTTTTTCCTTCTATTTTCTTCAGGATTCCTTTTCTATTCTTCTTCTTGATAAGATAGTTATATCACTGATTTTTAGCCTTTTTTCTTTTTAAACATTTATTCAAAGTCTGTAAATTTTCCTCTCAGCATTGCTTTGGTTTGTCATATATTAATTATTATATGATTCAAAATATTTTCTTATTTCCTCTTTGGTCCATAGCCTTTTAGAAGTATATGGCTTAAGTTCCACACCTTTAGGGATTCACAAAACTTTTAGTTCTTACTTTTATCGATTTTTAGCTTCTTAGTGCCTTCCAGATCTCTGTGGTCATAGTCAACTCCAGATGATTTAAATTTACTTTTGAGAGTTGCATTATAGTCAACTTTGGTAAATATTTACTTGAAAAGAATGTACCACTGTCAGGTGCATTGTGTTACATATAACTAAGTCATGTTGAATAATTATGTTGTTTAGTAAATCTGTATTCTGATTTTTTTTGACTGCTTGTGTACAAGAGGTGTGTTAAAAGTGTGTTACAGTTGTACACTGTGATGTGAATTTGTGTACTTTTTAAACAATTTTTCCTTTATATATTTTATGGCTATGTTATCAAGTGGACACAAATTAAGAAATTATATTGTGTTGAATTGATCCTTTAATAATTATGCCATATATATCTTTATCTCTTGCCTTAAAATCTATTTTGTCTAATAGCAATATAGTTGTTCTGGTCATATTTGTCCAGATCTGGTCATTGTTCTGGTATAGGTAGAGTATTTTTTTATCTTGTTATTTTAACTTTATCTGTTTTTTAGTTAGATTTTATCTTTTATCCAATCTTAGAATTTTGATTTTTAACTGGAGAATTGAGCCATTTATATTTAAAGTAGTTATTTATACATTTAAAATTTACACATATTACCTTATTATTTCCTATATTATCTGGTTTATGTTGTTTCACTCCTTTTTTTGCATTCCTTGAGATTAATCAAGCATTTTGTTGTTCCACCTTCTTCTCTATTACCTTGTTAATAATACATGTTTTTACTGCTGAGTGTTACCCTAAATTTGATAACTTGCATCGCTGACTTATTATAATCTAGTAATTACAAATTAGTGCTTTTACCACTTCCCAGTTATATTAGACCCTTAGGTTAGTCTCATTTTGTTTACCACCCTTCATGTTATTGTTAATACATGTATTTTATTGTTCATATATTTTAAACCTAACAAGATACTTCCTTTCTCATAATGTACAGTTAAGATTCATTCAAAGTTATTAACATATATATCTTGTGCATTGCTCTTTCCTCCATTTCCACATTGTTACCTCCCCCCCTGCCCCCCACCAGGGGTTGCTTTGCTTCTATCTATAGAATTCCTTTCCATTTGTTGTTGTTTTAGGTGAGGTGTGCTGCTTGCTGAGTTCTTGTTCAGGTTTTGTTTGTCTATAAAGTTTTTTCATCTTGTTTAGAAAGCTATTTTCACTGAGTATAGAATTTCAGATTTTTAGTTATTTTCTTTCAGCATNCTCCTTTTCCTACTTGTAACCAGTCTGTTGTTCCATGTCCAGTTCTAACTCTTGCTTCCTGACCTGCATAGAGATTTCTTAAGAGGCAGGTCAGATGGTCTGGTATTCCCATCTCTTTCAGAATTTTCCACAGTTTATTGTGATCCACACAGTCAAAGGCCTTGGCATATATAACCCTGGAGCAACTACTAAAAAAATTAAACATATAAATTTGGCTAGTCAGATAACAGAAAAGATAAAAATAGCAATATCGAAATAATCTCAAATAAGAGAGGAAAATAAAAGAGAAAAAAAACAGATGAAACAGAGAATTATACTACAAGAAGTTCATTTAAACCACCTATATTGATGACATAAATTAAATTAAATTAAATATAATATTAAATGTAAATGGTTAAACAAAAGTCAGAGGCTGTCAGAATGAATAAAAAAGTAAAATTTAACTATATGCTATCTATAACAAATTGTAATTTAAATAGAAAGACATAGATTAAAAGGACACAAAAATATATAATATTCATATACTAGTCATGAGAAAATTGGCATGGCTATATTAATCATCAGGCAAAATGACACCAGAATAAAGAATATTATCAGAAACAAACAGGGGCATTTCCTAATGATAAAAGGGTAAATTCATCAAGAAGACATACAAATCCTAAATATATGTGTACTTGATAAGAGAACCTCAAAATAAAGAATGGAAAAATGGATAAATCTAAAAGAAGAAACAGTCAAATTTGCAAGTGTAACTGATGATTTCCATACTCTTTTCTGTATAGACAGAACAAGTAGACTGAACGTCAAAAAAGCCCTTGAAACACAGAGGTGATTGATAAATAGTAGCTATTATTACTGTATTGTAAATACAGTTAATTATAGCTAATGAAGGGCTTCCCCAGTAACTCAGCGGTAAAGAATCTACCTGCAATGCAGGAGATGCAGGAGACATGGGCTTGATGCCTGCATCAGGAACATCCCTTGGAGGAAAAATGGCAATCCACTTCAATATTCTTGCCTTGGAAATCACGGGGACAGAGGAGCCTGGCGAGCCAACGTCCATAGGGTTGCAAAGAGTCAGACCCAGCTGGGTGACTGACATACACACACACAGACAGCTAATGAAAATTTTATATAATAGAAACTCCTGTAACATAAGTAGATGTAATAGGAGCCACTTGTTACAGTGGTCCAGGGATACAAATTGCTAAAGAAGCAAAGAGTCTATCAAAAGAAAAACTATATCATGTTTGGGGCTAGAAACAGCAGTATCACTGACAAATAGCAGTATCTCCAATCATAACACAGACTTTATAAAATTACAAAAACAAAACCTATGCATGCTACTTTTAAAATACTTGAGGCATCTAATACTGAATCTTAGAAATCAGAGTTGGAAAGCAGTACTTAACCTTATAGACAGAGATTATGCAGTATAGCTTCCTACTCTGATGATGACATTTAAACTTCAATAATCAATTCTTGGTATCAAATTGTTAGCCAAATATCACATTCTTGTTTTTGTATTTTAAAAATCTGTTTCAATGAGACATGATTTTCATATGGCAAAATTTATCCTTTTTGATTTTTATTTATTTTGACAAATTAAAGCAACATTATTCATCACCACCCATAGTCACTATCATTTTTTGTAGTGAGAACAAATGATGTCTACTCTTTTAGCAATTTCAAGTATACAGTATATTATTGTTAACTATAGTCATCATGCTGTACATTCAGTCTCCAGAACTAATTCAGTTCATAGCTGAATTGTTGCACCATTGATCAATGTCTCCCCTTTTTCCCAACCCTAGTCTTTGGTAATCAACTTTCTACTCTGAGTAGGACTTAAAAAAAAGATTCCATATATAAGTGAGATCATACAATATCTTTTTGTGTCTGGCTTATTTCACTTACTACAATATCCTCCAGAATCATCCATGTTGTCACATGGCAGGATTTCTGTCTTTTTTAAGGTGAACAAAATTCACTCTTCCTAAGTGAGGCAGGAGACCAGGGTTCAATCCCGGGGTTAGAAAGTTCCTCTGGAGAAGGGAATGGCAATCCACTCCAGTATTCTTGCCTGAAGAATTCTATGGACAGAGAAGCCTGGTGGGCTATAGTCTGTGGGGTCACAAAGAGTTGAACATGACTGAGTGACTAACAGTTCCATAAGTTTTGACCAGTGTATTAAGTCATGAAACCACCAACACCATAAGCAAGGTACGGAATATTTCTATTACCTCTGAAAATCCCTCCAAACCCTAATATGATCAATCTCCCCTTCTCATTTCTAGCTTCAGGCAAAGTCTGGATCATGCTTGGCTTGGAATGCCACATTAAGAATGTCAAGTCTTCACCTTAGGAGAAATGGGAAGCCTTAAGTTTCACAAACAGGACAGAAATAATTAGATTTGTGTTTTTTAAAAGCATCATCTTGGTTGTGATATGGAGAAGTGATTGTCAGAAGAAAGAATGTAGGAAAAACAGGAAATCCTGCAGTAGACCAAATGAAAGATGATANCTTCACCTTAGGAGAAATGGGAAGCCTTAAGTTTCACAAACAGGACAGAAATAATTAGATTTGTGTTTTTTAAAAGCATCATCTTGGTTGTGATATGGAGAAGTGATTGTCAGAAGAAAGAATGTAGGAAAAACAGGAAATCCTGCAGTAGACCAAATGAAAGATGATAGTAAATTGACTTAGGGTGGTAGTAATGGATACAGAGGGCTTCCCTGACAGCTCAGTTGGTAAAGAATCCACCTGCAATGCAGGAGACCCCAGTTCAATTCCTGGGTCAGGAAGATCGGCTGGAGAAGGGAAAAGCTACCCCACTCCAGTATTCTTGGACTTCCCTTGTGGCTCAGCCGGTAAAGAATTTGCCTGCATTGCTGAAGACCTGGGTTCAATCCCTGGGTTGGGACAATCCCCTGGAGAAGGGAAAAGCTACCCACTCCAATATTCTGGCCTGGAGAATTCCATGAACTAGGGAAAAGCTACCCACTCCAGTATTCTGGCCTGCAGAGTTACATGGACTGTATATAGTCCATGGGGTTGCCAAGAGTCGGACATGTCTGAGCGACTTTGCCATCCTTATTAGAATAGTGGTGAGGATCCCCGCCTGTCATGCAGGAGACCAGGGGTTAGATTCCTTGACAGTGAGGCAACACTCCCTTGTGCTTGCTTTGGCAGCACATACATGAATTCCCTGGTGGCTTAGATGGTAAAACATCTGTCTATGATGCAGGAGACCCGGGTTCAATCCCTGGGTTGGGAAGATCTCCTGGAGAAGGAAATGCTACGCACTCCAGTATTCTTGCCTGGAATACCTGATGGACAGAGGAGCCTGGCAGGCTACAGTCCATGGGGTAGCAAAGAGTCAGACACAACTGAGCGACTTCACTTTCACTTTCATACTAAAATTGGAATGATACAGAGAAGATTAGCATGGCCCCTGCACAAGGATGACAGGCACATCTGTGAAATAGTTCATATTTTTTGGCGCTTCCCTCACAGCTCAGTTGGTAAAGAATCCACCTTCAAGGCAGGAGACCCCATTACAATTCCTTGGTCCTGATGATCCGCTGGAGAAGGGGTAGACTGCCCACTTCAGTACTGATAGAAATTGTTGAATTTAAGATATTTGTATAGTAAAATTAACAGAACTTGATGAATTGAACATGGACTGGAGGTTCAAAAAAGGATTCTTATATTTCTTCAATTGGTTATATAGTGAAGCCATTTTGAAAAGGTAAGGAATGAAAGACAAAAGGAGTGGGAATTTGAAGATGATGAGTACAGTTTTGGACATGTTGCTTTGGGATTATGTTTAGAAATATCAAGCAGAACAGAAATCTTGACTACAGGTAGAAATTTAAGAATAAAAGGCCAAAAAACAAAAAAAAGAATTAAAGGCAGATAACTGAAGCCTGGGTAGGGATGAGATCTTCTAAGAGAAGGAACATTTTTCAATTAAAGTAAAAATTTTAAAAAGAGCAACTAATTTTAATGCCTTTTAGAGAAAAGGGCACATGTAATGTACCAAATTCTCATCAGCCTTCTGATGTCAAACACAATAATCATCATTTTAATGTATTATCCTAACAGACTATCATAATCACCTTATGGAATAGATACTATCATTATTCTCATGTTACATATGAAGAAGCTAAGGAGACTCTTTGCGACCCCATGGACTGTAGCCCACCAGGCTCTTCTGTTCATGGGATTTTCCAGGCAAGAAGACTGGAGTGAGTTGCCATTTCCTTCTCCAGGGGATCTTCTCGAGCCAGGGATCGAACCCATGTCTCTTGCATTGGCAGACGGATTCTTTACCATCTGAGCCACCAAAGAAGCCCTGTAGAGAGAATAAGCGTTGCATATTTATAGTAATAATGTAGGAACAAATGATGAAACTTTGAAACAAATTATGAGTAGAAAAAAGATTTCAAGAAAATCAAATGAGTTTAGTGGTTTGTCCAATGACACAGAAATTAATCTCCTGCCCAGTTAGCTGAAATTGTTTCATGTTATACAAGTATCATCTGCAACAAGATGTTATCCAACATTAACTCTGTTTAAGAACTGGTTTCAATTTGGCTCACAAGAAGGAATACTTTCTAGAAAGTCATCAGTGTCAAAGGAATTAGTTTTCTTGGGTTATATGAAAATCTAACTCAGTTTACTAGACTCAACAAGGATGACAGCTAGAGAAGGAAAGTTTACTGAGTGATAAGAATTTATAAATAAAAAGGATCTAGGAAAGGCTTCTAAGTAGATAGCCTTGGGTATTATCTCTTAATCAAGAAATTTTGTTTTATGTCTATAGTCTTTTTTATGCATGTGTTTTTATGTTTGCAATTGTTGATATGATGAGGTCCCCAGAAAGTTTTACAGTGGAGTCAAGTTAGGTAAAGACACGAGCTTTAAAGTCAAAGGTTCTTTAAACATCTTTATTCCTGGACCCTGCAAACAAACTTAGTAAGTTAGATTTTAAAATGAAAATAATGAGCAAAATGGGCTTCCCCACAGCAATGCAGGAGACCTGGGTTCGATTCCTGGGTAGGGAAGATCCCCTGGAAGAGGAAATGGCAACCTACTCCAGTATTCTTGCCTAGAGAATCCCATGGACAGAGAAGCCTGGTGGGCTACAGTCCATGGGGTTGCAAAGAGTTGGACATGACTGAGTGACTAAGCACTGAATAGAAAAAGTATTTCCACTATTAGCAATAAGAATGCTTTGGAACCTAGTGGAATGGGAAGAATGCAATGTCTCTGAAGAGCAGGAATGCCAGTTCTCTCATCAGATATGAACTTTTAATCTGTCATGGGAACACAACAAAATGATCTTTCTTCCCTTACAGATGTTCATCTCTCAATGACGACCCAAACAACCTTGTCTCTTCACTGAACTGCAGTGTAGCTACTTACAGTCTAAACCTCCATGTAATTTTACCTTCTGGATATAACACGAGATTTTTATTTTACTTTAGTCATTTGCAGTTGAAATGACTTGGGTGCCATATGGATGACTGGTACCTTACTAGAATGCCCTAAAACATGCTGTGTCAGGCTAAGTTGGATTTTTAGGTTATAATATGCCTGACCAAAAAAAAAAAGTGTTATTATATAATTAATATTCAAGATATTTAAGTCATTTCATAAACAGGCAGACATGACAGAAGTGACTGAGCCCAAAAATACCCAACTGAATAACAGAGACACTGAGTCGTCAAGTCAGTCCCCAGATTAGAAGGTCTTGGATAAGGTTCTTTAAACTTCTTTATGCCCAGACCCTGCATACAGGAAGAGCCAAGTGTAAGTTATCTTTTTAAATAATATTTGACTGTGTGGATCACAATAAACTGTGGAAAATTCTGAGAGAGTTGGGAATACCAGATCACCTGACCNGCAGGAGGAGAAGGGTAGGAAGAGGATGAGATGGCTGGATGGTATCACCGACCCGATGGATATGAGTTTGAGTGAACTCCGGAAGTTGGTGATGGACAGGGAGGCCTGGTGTGCTGCTATTCATGGGGTCGCAAAGAGTTGGACACGACTGAGCAACTGAACTGAACTGAACAAATAGATATTGCATAAAGATTAAACAAGTAGGGCAATAATAGTAATTAGAGAGCACAGCTAAATCCAAATAATGATAACTAATTGTAAATACTTTCTTCTTGCTTGCTTATTGTGTGATTGATGAATATATATATTTCAGTTGTCAACTCTGAATTTAAGTATTATTATTATTCTCATGTTTACAGTAGGGAAACTAAGGTTTTGGATGTTTACTCACACTCACAAAGCCAGTAGGAAATCAAGTTGATCTAACTCCAAAGTCCAGTCTCTTAACTGATATGTTTTGCTGCTTCCTAACTATAACCCATTAATACTGACAATTTGTCAACTGTATCTCTACCATAGATAGACATCTAAATGTCAACTGTTTATATAGATTCAGAATTCTTGTTGGAAAAACTGAGTTAATATTCTTTAGATAGACTATTCTTTTCTTGTAGCCTTATAGCATGGTGTCTTAAGACAGGGGAAATGAAAATGTGAGATAAAGAAAAGAGAGAAGGAAAACACCAACATTATAAGAGAAAACATATGATTTAGAGATCACATCCCTTTTGTGGACTAGGATAAAATAATAAGAACAATGATTAGAACAGTACGCAAAGAGGTTGCTTCAAAGCAAACTCAAAAGGAAAAGATTTTCATCTATAGGGGAGAAGAAGAAAGGAAAAAGGTTTATCAGAGAAGAGAATGTTACTTTAGGTTAAATTTCAGCTTTTTTTTAATTAAGAGGAGAAAATAAATGCATTCCTGTTCCAGAAATGAAACACCAGTAATTTTTTTTCCCTTTCCATATGTAGAAAAGAATACTGACACAACATGAAACATGGTGGAATAATCTTACAACACTATATTAAAAAAATAACAATAAATGTCCCCTCTTAAAAATATGAGATGCTTGAATGCAACTGAGATTATTACTTTCTTAGAATTGCATGCTTCATTGACATTTAAAACAATATTTTTTAAGAAATGTATGTATTGTACTATTTGCATTAATTGCAATTTTCTAGTCTTTTGGGAAGAGTAGAGCATTAAAAAGGTTAAATGGCATCTTTCTCCACTCCCTGAACCAGCTTCTCAAACCCCCATTACCAAGTCAGGCTCTGAAACCAGGAAGAAAGACCTTTTCTTGCAACCTGCTGAAGAGCGCCCTCTAGTGTTCTTTTGCAAATGAAATGTGCTCATATCATTTTTGTCATGAATTGTACTGTTTTTATTGGACTTTAGGTTTTCTTTAGAATGTGGGCCAGAAAAATAAGTGATGCTTTAGAACAATTTTCTTGCTTGTAACACCAGCTAACTGATACTATCATAATATATTAAGGAGTGAGAAGATTTTCTTTTTTTAACTTTTATGAAATGACATACATCTATTTTTAAAATAACAGACTTTTAAAGAAAATAATTTGCAAAAATTTTTCATATAGTACCAATAAAAAGGGGAGCTAGTTTTCTCAGACAGAAGTTAATAGTGACAATAATAGCTTCTCTCAACCTCTCAATCTCTGGTAACTTATCTACTTAGGCTGGTGGTATCCTAAAACTTAAAAAAAACCCCACTTGTTTGTGTTTAAGTTTTTATTTCTGATGATATATAGTAAAAATGTCCAATCAAAATCCAAAAGGGGAAACACAGAAAAACAAATTACCTGACTATAAGATAAGTATACTTTTAAATTCCAGGAAAAAGAAAGCATGAGATAATCTAAAAGGCAGTATTAAATAATGGGAACATTTTCCTTTAAACAGTTTTGACACAAGCACAGAGAAATTTAAAGGAGTGAAGGAAATCATTTTTTTCATTTTCTAATACACACCAAGTAATCTGAACCATGAGTAATTTCATTAACTATCGCTTTATCTTGGGCATAATGTTTTCCATTTTTAAAAAGAATGTATGCACGATGAATTAAACCAGAGCATGAAGAACTAAAGGACTAATAAACAGGTAAAGCATGTACATGTGTGTGGTATGTCCATGTATGTATGCTTGTTTATGTACTGATGTCATCCTGTTTAATAAAGTGAGGGTCAATCAGACACCTGGCCCAGGACATGGGTAAATATAAGATCTCTTAAATGGCATTCTGGTGAATGAGGAATAAAAGAGCACTGAGGGAAACATTCGTAGATCTATTAGTTTTGTTTTCTTTTAAAATTTTGTTTCATTTTTTTTTTTTGGTGGGAGGAGGTATGTTATTCTGCACTGTTCACATTCAATAAGTTTAAATGTACACGAAACAAGGATTAAAGAAAATATGTTAAATAAACTTTAAAAATTGTGAATCACTATGTTCTACACTGAAATCTATATATTATTGAGAATCAACTATAGCTCAGTAAGGTTTAGAGATGAAATATTCCTAAAACACAGCCTTCAAATACTTGTGTTATCTAAATCTTTGAACAATGTCCAATCAGAAAAGAGTTCTAACAAAGAGATGACAGCATTAGATAAAGAAATGGGTATAAACAGACCATGACAGATTAAAAAACCTCTGGGTTCTGTTTCTGCTCCTGACTCATCATTGACCTTGACAAAGTCAGCAATCACCACAGTGATTCAGCTTCTCCATCAAACAGAGGCAATAATTCTTGTCAGAAACCACACAGGAATGTTGATAATGGGAGGATTAGTGTGACAATGTATAGAACTTAAGGAATGTTACTGTGCTATGAGCACTTTTGGAAAATATCTTGCTCTTTTGCTACCCCCACAAAAGTTTAAGAAGATAAAAGATGTATAAAACATTAAGTTAAATTCTGCATAGCATCTTCATTTCCATTTATCTTGATCATTTCTTCAATGTGCCATTTTTATTTTTATTTGTTAACATTTTTATGCCTAGGAATTTCTAATTCATTTCTATCTTATGTGCCTTATTTTTAGTCTTCTATTTATAAAAAACAATGATTTATTCTTGTCTGAGTTTCTCCCTTCCCTCATTGTATTTATATGTTTTGGTACTTGGCTCTTTTCTTTCTACTATCCATTTCTACATTATTCGATTATAATAAAAGCAACCTTAACAATGACCTAGCACTTAATACATGTGAAAGTGCTTTGTAAACAAACTATTATCTTATTTCATGTATTTACTCAAGCTAATCTCAATCAGAAAAACTGTAGATAGTTTATATTATTTCTATATAGGAAAATGTTCACCCTGTCAGTTTGAAAGAGGAAATAACCAATGACATAATAAACCAACAATAAACATTATTATAATTTTTCAAAGATTTTTCTGGCAAATAATAGCACAGATACTTCAGAAAAATTTCAAGTTACAAAATACATATTTATCTCATTTATCAAATGACATAGCTTACATTTATAATCTCAGGATAAAAAAATAAAAGTATTTCACACTTCTGTTTTCAACTCTATTACTTTTGATTGGATAACAGTAGAAATCACTTAACATATATAAAATATGGAAACGAGTATTTCACTGTGCTCTTGGAATGATTAATTATGCTTTTATATAAGAACAAAAGCTATGTGAACATATGGTATTATTATTTTAATATAGGTAATTCATTGTAGTATGCAATAGTCGTATATAGACCAAATAATAATCACCTACTATATACAATAAAGCCCTCACTGAAACTGGAGAAATGTCTCTCTCTGTCCCTAATTAGTTTTTAATAAATGATACATAATAAGTGGCAACATTCTAATTTATCACAGTTTAGGCATAGTCCTTGAATGGGGGAGGGAGTGTATGAACTCTGGCAGCTGTGAAAGCTGTTTTCACCTAGCCTGTGAAAACTTCTCTGTTAGAAGGCATTGTTCTCAAAGTTTGAAAAGGTACAGGCTCTCATCAGGTCATTTCAGGAAGGTAGTGTGGCTAACAGAAAGTAGTCCCTATATAGCACAAAGTTCTAACTACAGATAAATTGTCTGTTTTTGGTCTGAATCACTTAGTATTGGTTTTAAATCATAGATACACAGGCACACATAGAGTTTTACTGAAATTAACACATAGAGTAGTATGTAGCCTTTTTCACTTCACAGATGTGAGAAATACATTTATATTACTAGTTTTGATTATTTTCAAAGCTGATTTTTGGTTCCCTGACATTAAATTCTACAAACTAGGCCAATTTAATTTTTTCATGATATATTTCCATAGACTAGAAAACCTGGTGGTATTTGTTGTTCTAAGGATCCAGATGATATTTATTTTCTATACCTGGCTCCTGCTTAAGTGCAACAGTGTATTAGTAAAGATAAAGGGATACATTATAACCATAAGTATTTAACAAGGATCTAACAGTTGTATTCTACTTATTGTAGGAGGAATATTTGTGTTCCTCTTTTACTAAAAGTCTCATCTAGATCTGCGTAAGAAATAAAGCAGGTGAGAAGATGGGTTTTATCAAGATTTAACCAACAAAATGGCCCAATATGTTCAGTAAATGCACCCCTACCTCCATGCTCCCATTAGCCATAATCCATTGCTTTAATAATATACTGCCAGCATTCATGCACTTCTGCATGTGAAGACAGGGATTGTATCATCTTGGATTAAAACTATACTGAAGGAAAGCAATTGTTTCCTCTCAAAAGTATAGAACTGAAATATACTCAGGTTAAAATCAACCATTTCCACACCACCATGGTTAAGGAAAATTTTATTCTTTTATTTATTCTAAAGAAAATTTAAAGTAGATCTTCTCCAGAGAATTTTCCCCTCATTGGATCAATCTGTGAGTGCCTTTGTTCTCAAACAGTGTGCTTTCCTTATGCTGAAATTTTTGAGCAAAACTCCACTATGAGGAGTTAGATTTAGAAAGTTTAATTTTCTTTGTAATCAGTACAAGTGTACCTCTTTCCATTCATTCTCTATGGAGCTAAACACACACACACACACACAGAATATATCCTTTTCATAAAGTGGGCTTCATATGATCCTTTTTAATCATATAAAGCTAGACCACCTTCTACTGTACTTTAGATGCAAGCCATCACATCCCTACAAAAAACAGGTTATCTTTATATGGTAAGTGTACTTAATAGTATTATGCCTTGACACTCCTTCATATTGCTCATGTGTTCAGATACACATATGCACACACTCTCACACACACAAAAACTCCATTTCTATTAAGTCAAATTCATCTAACATTGCATAGTATGGTTGGTATTTCTATATCTTTTCCTCCTTTAAATGTGACTAGCTATTTACACCCTAACAATTCTGGTACAGAGCTGATTTAGCATTTTTATTGGAATGTGAAAGCTCTTAAAAGAAGAAAAAATCTAATCAGGCAGAAGAGATAGAAAACTTGCTGAATTTTCTGTCACCCCCCTAACACCTCCCTGAATCCTATCAAAAGCACATCTTCCATTCATTGCTTCCTGGTGTCATTATGACAAGCGGCTACAAATCAATAGCAGAGGAAAAGGCAGGACCAACCCGCACTCACCAAGTGATAAAGATTCACTCTCAGCCTCGATTTGCTAATAGCCCATAATAGCAGCCATTGGCGCCCTGCATTAAATCATACATTTCACTCTGCGTTTATTATGGGATTTTTAAAACTCCTCACCAAATTGGATTTTCTCGATGGTCTCTAATTTCCACATTTATCATTTAAAATTAAACTCCTCTGTGGAGAGGGGGAATAGAGAAGAAGAAAGTAGAGAAAGGCCAGAGAATACTGTGTTTTTTCTTTTAAACCCCCCCTTTTTTTTATGAAAACCCATAAATAATACCAGGTATCACAGTCACAAGCAGCAGGGTTTTTAATCTGTAAGAAAATTCTAGAAATTGGGCTGGAATACTTTGTATGTACCGGTCTAATAAATGAAGATGACAATTTTATATATATATATATATATATAAAGCAGGTTTTAAACAAAAGGAATTTTGGTGAAAAAAATTCTCAGTAAAGCTGTACAGAGGTGAATTGCAAAAGCAATGGAAAATAAGTTAGTGTTACATTATGCAAATACTCCAAGGAGCTGTAAAGAGAGTGCTCAGCAAGTATAGTATTCTAGTTTTCTTAAAACTATATTTATCTCATTTCAAAGCTCAGTGACAGACAAAAAATACAAATTCATTTATGGGTTTCTAATTAGATAAACAATTTGCTTAACTATGTATACATTCTCAGTTTAAAAAAGTATTTTACAATTTCATGGACTCCAGTAGCAAAGCTGCCTCTTACTGCTGCAGCAAATCCCCAAACAAGTTCTTCAGTCTCTCATAGATACCTTGAAACAATGGAATCAACCCATGGGAACTGAAATCACAAGTTTAAGCATACATAATGTCTTTGGATAAAATATTTCTTAATCTCTGAATATAAAAAATGAAAATTAAATTTCATGTCTATAGCATAAATTGAAAGGGCTATATTTTCTCAAGCCTGCATGGTTGAGATGTAGTATGACCTAGTTTTAACTATATTACTGGCAGGACCCAAAGACTTAAGAAGGGAACTAATCAGTCCATATTCAGAGATGCTTGAAAAGGCTAGAGGTTTAATGAAAGCTTGAATGAGTCTCTGATTTTTTGTTCCTTTTGGAGATTTCCTCAGCAATAAAATCCATCTACATCATTTTCCTTAAGAAACAGACAAATGACCTTTTAAAACAGAGTGTTTGAAGCAGAGTTTAAAACTTCAGCTATTTTATAATAATACTTCATTTCATCTTCACAGGCCCTCTTTTCTTTTAGAATTTTGTCACTGATAAAAATTTTTTAAACCTTTTTCAGTGATCCTGTTTTTGTATGATCTGTGGCTAATGAAGATATTTACATTTTAAAATGATTAAAAATAAGATAATATTAATAACATAAAAATATATGAAATTCACATTTCAATGCCCATAAATATTAATAGTTTAAAAAATACAATCACACTCTTTTGTCTAAATACTAGCTATAGCTGCTTTCATGCTACAACAATAGAGCCGAGTAACTGGGGTAGAAATTCATATGGCATAGAATCTAGAATATTTACTATCTGGCTCTTCACAGAAGAAGTTTGCTAACCTCTGCTGAAAAGTGTTCCGCTGTGTAACTATGCCACAATATTATCCATTTTGTTTTTGAAGAACATTTGGACTGTTTCTGGTATTGACTATTATAAATACGTGCTACAAAATTCTAGAACATGTCTTTTGTGAGCATACACAGAAGTAGAAGTGCTGGGTGTAAGGTACATATATATTCAGTTTTACAGTTGTTGCTGAGCAGTTTCCAGTGCTTTTTTATCAGTGTACACTCCTACCAGCAGTGCATGGAAATGCCAATTTCTTTTTTTCTCTCCAACCGTTGGTATTTTAGCTATTCTTGTCCCCTCCCCCACTTTATTGGTCTTCATCGTGGCATGTGGGCTTCTCTAGTTGTGGCATGCAGGATTAGTTGTCCCGTGGCATGTAGGATCTTAGTTCCCCAGTCAAGGATAGAACCCAGGTCCCCTGTATTGGAAGGTGGATTCTTAACGATTGAACAACGAGGGAAGTCTCATTTGTTCTTTTGATATGTATCTCCCTTATGTTTAATAAGGCCGAGAGTACTTTCTCATATGTTAATTGCCATTTAAATATTCTCTTTTTTGAAGCAGCTGTTTTAATCTTTGTCTATTTTTCTATAGGGTTGCATGACTTTTTGTTACTGAATTGTAGGAATTATTTATATATTATAGTCACAAGTGTTTTGTCAGGTTATCTTCTGTAAATATCTTCTAGGTTGTGGTATGCCTTCTTATTCTTCTTAAGGGTGTCTTTTGATGAACAGAAGTTTTTAATCTTGATGTAGTCTGGTGAATCCTTTTTTTATTTGCAGTTAGCACTCTGTGCTTTAAGAAATATACCCTATTACAAGAAGATTGTGAATTTATTTGGATCTTTCATTTGTATTAATAGGTCATTTGTGAATAATGACAATTTAATTTTTTTCTGATGCTTATTTCTTGTCTTATTGTACTAACTAGGAACTACAGTACAATGATGAATAGAAATGATGAATGGTGAGTATCTTTGATTTTTATACATTTTCTTAATCAAGTTAAAGAATTTCCTTTCTGTTCCTAGTTTTTATTATGAGCGGGTACTAAAATTTATCAAAGACCAAAAAACTTATAGAGATGACCATGTGATTCTCTTATTATTTTTCTGTTAATATGGTGAACTACATTGATTAATTTCAAAATGTTAAAAACTCCCCATTCATTCCTGGAATAAACTTGATTCATAATAATTTTTCTACATTACTGGATTCAATTTGCTGACATTTGTTTAAAATTTTTATACCTATATTCATGGGAAAGATCAATTTGTAATTTTCTTGTGGTAATCTTGTGTGGTTTTAGTATCAACTTTCTTGTATATTTAAAAAGTTTCTGGTGAAATTGCAAGAGCTACTTTTGGCAAACTGCAAACTTTAGTGGAAATTCAAGGTGCTATCCTTTATTATAATGGCAAAGGGAACTCTGATACTTATCAGTTTTTCATACTCTGCTATAAGTTCCTTTAAGTTTCATGACTCTCTATTCCTGAGTACTTGCTTCTATTATACCAGCTTTTGAAGATTCATCTAAAGTTTCTAAATTTTATTTTACTTCTCCCTCTGGTGAATTTAAGGGTTCACAATAAGAATTTTTTTGTCCACAATTATGTATTAGGCTGGTACTATCTGCGAGAAAAGGAATTATGGGAAGTTAAAAGAAGTAGAACTTAAATTCTCTGCCTGCAGTGAGTTTAGAATGCAGTAAATTAAATCAGCCTCTTAAAAATTTTAAATTAATTACAGAATAATCTTTAATTAAATTTCATTCAAATTCATGAAGCTTTAAAAAAATGACTTCTATTACAATGGGGAAAACAAGTTAATGAAAGAAAAATTAGAATTAAAGAAAAGCACAAAGATGGTGCAAAATCACTTGTAGTCACACCAAGAAATATAACCATTAACTAACATTTAACTGCTTCCCAGGTGGCTCAGCGGTAAGGAATCTGCCTGCCAGTGCAGGAGCCACAGGACACTCAGGTTTGATCCCTGGGTGAAGAAGATTCCCTGGTGGAGAGTATGGCAACCCACTCCAGTATTCTTGCCTAGGGAATCCCATGGACAGAAGAGCCTGGCAGGCTACAGTCCATAGGGTTGCAAACAGTCAGAGACGACTGAAGCAACTCAGCATGCACACATGCACACTAACATTTAAATTTTGTTGAAAATTAGATAATCTTCAGTGTGTTCATCCTCATATTTCCTATATAGTAGACAATTCCATAGTATATCCTATTAATCTCACCTGTACATAATTTGGACATACATTGGAAGGACTGATTCTGAAGCTGAAACTCCAATATTTTGGCCACCTGATGTGATGAACTGACTTATTTGAAAAGACCCTGATGCTGGGAGAGCTTGGGGGCAGGAAGAGAAGGGGAAGACAGAGGATGAGATGGTTGGATGGCATCACCGACTCAATGGACATGACACTGAACTGAACTATACATACTTTTTGTTCTATTTAGTAGTATTAAAAAAACCTTTTTAAAGATAAATTTAGAAAAATAACTTCTATAGTTTATATTACTATAAAACAAGTACAAAAATTAGGAAAAAAAATTTAAATGTGTGAAATGAAACTCCCCTCTTTCTCAACCAATCAGATATGACACTATACCTTTGCTCCCAATTCAGAAAGCTTCTATTACCTGTTTGGTAGGTCCAGTATCTCGCCACATCTCTACATTTAAAATATCCTCCCCTCTGATACATGACAAATTAAAAGCTGTTAGGATTTGGATTTTTTTGCAAAAAATAATTTTAAATTTCTTGTATAATAATGAAGTACAGAATTCCTATCTTAGAGCTGATTTACCATAATGGTAAAGGGCACAGGCTTTGGTGAGTTTGAAACCTGGCAACACCACTCACAAATTTATTACATTCTCCGTACCTCAGTTACTCATCTATAAAACGGAAGAAATAATGGTAATGACTTCATGGAGTTGTTATTAGGATTAAGTAAGTTGACACAAGTGAAGGACTGTTGTGTACATAATAGGTGCTCAGTAAATGTCAGCTTTGCATAGGCAAGCTAAAAGCCTGTTTTAAAATACATATAAGGAACAGCTATACTTACTGTTATCAAATTGAAAAACCTCCTTCAGTTTGCCCCCACTGGCATTCCTCTTTTCTTTAGTCCCCGACAGTGTCTTTTTAAACTAGTTCATTTCTGTTCTTGCTGTTTCCTGTCATTATTTTCTGACTTATTCCTGAAACAATGAAAAAGTCCTCTGCTTTTAGAATTTATTTCTAAAAGCTTATTTCTATTATAAAGTCTCTATCTGAGCTAACACCACTCGATTTAAGTGGCTAAAAGCTGGAACTGAAGAAATGAGGAAAAGGAACACGTTAAAACTGGTAGCACTGTCAGGAGTTTTCCTAGTTTTCTCTTTTGTTTGGCTAATCTAGAATTCACAGAGAATAGTCTATATCTGTTCAATTAAAGGATCAATGAAAGAGTTGGCAATAAAAGTTTATCAATCTGAGTTATACAATTAAATATGGAAGAAATTAAAATGAACTTAAAAATTCAGCCTGGGAGTGAGGAAGAATTTTAATAAAAAGTCAAAATCCTAAGCAGCTTTTTTGAGGTTGTGATGCTTTATGTCATCAAAAGGGACATTGAGAGGTGAGAGTGAACCGGTTTTAGGTCTTAAAATATGAGAATAGAGGCTTTCTTTAATCTGCATGCAACTGTTTAACGTGGTTGCAATTACAACTTAAGTACTACACAGTATGTGTTAATTTCTTTACTAAACTGTACTGTTATTTTGTAAAACATTAATTCTGTAAAACATTCAAAGGCAGTCAAGGTTATGGGTTTTCTTAGGATGTCTGCGTTATTAATAAAAGAAAGAGTTATAATGGGATAAGGAAGCTTTAATTATGGGCTGGGCTGTCACACTGTGAGTGCCAGCTTTAGACAATCACTCTTTTTTTGTGGACTCCACATAGTGGCCTCACCTTTTCTTTTTTTCTAAACTGTTTCAGTATCTGAAGTATCCTGTGGTTTATTGATTCTTGTAACCACACACTCTGCCACTAATGTTCATCACTTGTGTTTCTCCTGACTCTTGCCTCTTGAGGAGAATGAAAGGTGGAAAATGTGACACAATAGTCTCAAATTGGATGACTCAGTTTAAATACTGAACAAGAAAAAAAGTGTCTTAAACCACCACTAGAAACATTTTCCTTTCAAATGGAATTGATCTTGAAACCTAGTTTAAACCAGCAAATAGGTAAAGAATAACAGAGGTAGGTGCTTTCAGGACATATTGTGGCATGTCAGAGCTCAGTCTTCTATAGGATGACAAAAACATTTTATTTCTTTAGTTTTTTGTTGATTTTATTCAAGTTTCATTTTATCCAGTAGCTATCAATTCTCACCTGGATGAAATATTGCCACTTAGATTTTAACCCTTTCCTATCCTTTAAGTTAGCCTTTTAATTAAATATTTACAGAAATGTTCTTCCTTCAATACAAAATTATTTCACATACATGTATCTTTTACAATTCATTTCTCCCCTCAAGACAAGGATCTACCACAAGTGTCATCTTCTACCTAAAACTACTTACAGAATGTATTTCTATTATAATTCTATTCTTTCCATTACTTCATTCATTTTATTTATTTGGTGGATTTGAACATTTTTAGGGTATACACTGGAGAAGGCAATGGCACCCCATTCCAGTACTGTTGCCTGGAAAATCCCATGGATGGAGGAGCCTGGTGGGCTGCAGTCCATGGGGTCGCTAAGAGTCGGACACGACTGAGCGGCTTCACTTTCACTTTTCACTTTCATGCATTGGAGAAGGAAATGGCAACCCACTCCAGTATTCTTGCCTGGAGAATCCCAGGGATGGGGTCGCACAGAGTCGGACACGACTGCAGCGACTTAGCAGTGGCAGCAGGATATACACACCCACACAGTCCTCTGGTATAAACAGTATGGCATTTTTGTTAATAAGAGTGGAAGCAACAAAGTCAGACTGCCTGGGTAGGAATCCAAGCTATGACATTTAGTGGCTGTGTGGCCTTGGGTGACTTAGCGAATGAACCTCTTTGTGTTTTACTTTCCTCATTAGGAAAATGGGAGACAATAATGACCTATTTCATAGTGCTATGGTAAGGATTAAATTCATGAATATTTGAAAAATACAATAGTGTTAAAAATTTTAGCTCAAAATAATAACTATCGCTGTTGCTGTTACATTTATAAATTTATGAAGGAAGACTTACTTATAGGCATCTTCCTTTTTCCTACACCAAAGGTCTCTCCTTTGATCAAAATCCTTCAGTGGCCTCCTGTCTCATTTGAAGTCAAAGTCTTTACCTTGACTTACTAGATCCTACTTGATCTAACCACCCCCCCACCTGTTCTCCTCTGACCTCATTTCCTACTAGCCTTCATCTCCTTCACTCTACTCCAGCATCCATTGGTCTTCTTATTGTTCCTAGAAGGTGTCGTGTACACTCTCACTTTCTGAGTCCTATAGCTGCTCCCTCTAGCTGAAATATTCTTTCCTCAGAGTCACGTCTTTCTCTTTCTCTTATTTATTTCTGGTATCATTCCTGATCACCCATTATAAGAGAGCAGTCTTTCCCAGCACTTGGTATTCTTTATCTCCTTTCCCTTGATTTATTTTTCTCTATAACAATTATCACCATCTAGCATAAATAAAATAAATCTATTGGTGATAACAGAATCTATAGGCCTTTACTAAATATGATTGTTGACTGAAAATTTGTCCTATTACCTCTTTGTGCTGGCTTGGAAAACCATGTCATATATTAACAATGTCTTTCAATTTTAAGATGAATCAGGTAGAATCTTCATAGAATCACATTCTATGTAGTATATTACACTAAATGGATCTGATCCTCTCCTACAGAAATTAACAAAGGATTCTTTGTGTGTATTATGTTCAAGGCTTATATATTATTGAATTAGTAGCTCTTTCAATAGATCATGAACACTTGACACACATACCTGTCCTGGTAGTGAAGTTCAACAAAGAGAGCTTTCTGTGTGAGGAAGGCAAGAGATTAAAAGGAAAAGAGAAATGGCTTCTATTGGAAGATTCTGAAAATGTTACCTCCCACCTTTTTTTGGGAAAAAAGGCTTCTTTGAGGAGATGTACAGGCATAGAGACTTGGTTTAAGTCTCTCGTGTGTGTGCCCTTTGACTTTGAAAAGGCATCAATTGAAATAAAGAAATGTTTCCTGCTTCTCATCAACAGATGAAAGGACAAAACATTAGAATCATGTTTTGTTCACACATTAGATCATAGCATCACATCTAGGAAAGAGGGAGGAGAAAGAGAGATTGGACATTGATAAAGAAAGATGAACAGCAAGAGAACAGCTGTTATGTGAGGCTCAGCCTGTGGCTTCACTGGTGCCCAGCCAGTACCTCAGAATTAGAGGTTTAAATGGAACACTTATTAGTCAGTTACACAGGTACAAACTGATTAACTTTACATACACTGATTACATTACTTTCTTTCACAATGGTCTTTGATAATTTTTATTCCCTGTCCTTCTTTCAGGATTTCTATTCTGCAAATAAGCTGTATGTGTTCCTGGGTCCATTAGCAAAATAGCATTTGTTTTCATTTTCTTCTAAAACTTTATTAAATATTTCAAGCATACAAAGAAGTTAAAAAATAACGGCATTAAATACCTGTATAGCCACTATCTAGTTTTGTTACATTTAACATGTTTCCATATTTGCTTAATTTAAAAAAATCTATTTATTTATTTGACTGTGTCGGGTCTTTTGCATCATGTAGGATCTTTCATTGCGGGCTCTTGGGCCCATCTGCTTCGTTCTTTGACCAGGGATCGAACCCATGTCCTCTGCATTGCAAGGACCACCAGGGAAATCCCACTTAATTTTTTTTTTTTTAAGAAACAGAACATTTTCGTGGCTGATTCATGTCAATGTATGGCAAAAAACACCACAATACTGTAAAGTAATTAGCCTCCAATGAAAATAAATTAATTAATTAAAAAAAAGAAATAGAACATTACAGTTCAGGTTTAAGCTTTATGGGAGGCCTTCATAACCTTATTTCCTCTCTTCTTGCCTCCAAGATGTAAACTGCACCCTGAATCTGATGTCCACTGTGCTTTGCATATTTTAGAAGTTATACTGATGATATACTGTGCATAGTCTGCAATATTTTCATGCTCAACATTGCATTTTGGAGTTTTATTCCTATTGATACATGGAGCTCTCATTTATATACTTTAAGTGCTATATGCGTGCCATTGAATGAATATTTCCAGATTAATTCACCCATTCTCTTACTGATGAACAATCAGGTATTCCAAATTTTTCATTATTATTGGCAATATAGCAATGAACATTAATTTTAACTTTCCTGTGGACACATACGAGAGTTTTGCAAAGGTACATATGAGCATCTTCAACTTATCTAACAAACTGTTCCTCAAAGTAACTGCACCTATTTATTGCTACCCCTGTAGCTGCTGAGGTTATTTCTCTATATGTGTGCTTATAAATATTCTAAATCTTATTTTTTGTCAACCCAATGAGTATGAAATACTCAATTCAAATGCACAGTATTTATATCTGTTGCAATCCAATGATTAGGGCTAGTTTTGGGGAAGCTATTATAGTTATGATATTCAGTCTTTCTATTAATGAACATAGTTTCTCTGACCATTTATTTAGATTTTTAGTTTTAAGAAGGTTTATCATTGATGATAAAGATTTTGTACCTCCTTCTATAGATTTATAATATATATGTTATACTTTTATTTTTGTTGTAAGTAGAATTTTAAAATTATATAAATATAGTTTTTTGGTATAGAAAATAGAATGCAATAAATTTATACTACTAACTATATATACTACAACATAAGAAAATTCTCAAATCAGTAACCTAAGCTCAATCTCAAGAACCTAGAAAGAGAAGATAATAATAAACCTAAAACAAGCAGAAAAAAGAAAATAATAGATAGGAAATCACTGAAAGTGAAAAGAGATAAACAATAGAGAAAATGAAACAGATTGGTTTTTTGAAAATTCCAATTAAATAGACAAACATAGTAAATAGGAATATCAGGAATAAAACAGAGAATACCAATTCAGACCCTTCAAACATCAAAGGGATAATAAGAAAAAGCTAGAGATAACTCTATACATCTAAAATTGACGATTTAGATTAAATGGACTAATTCCAAAACAATTTAAATCTCCACAAATTACTCAGCATGAAAAAGATCATCTGAATATCCCTGTAAGTATTAAATAAATTGAATTTATAATTTAAAAAACTACAAAAGAAGAAATTCCTAGGCCCAGATGGTTTCCCTGGAGAATGCTACTAAATGTTTAAAGAAGAATTAACACCAATTATACAAAATCTATTACACAAAATAGAAGGAACATTTTCCATCTTATTTTATGAAGTTAGTATTACCTTGTCACCCAAACCAGACAAAGACAATACCAAAAAGAAAAAAAAGGAGGAAGAAAGGAGAGAAAGAAACACAGAGAGAAGGAGGGAACTACAGACCAATATCCCTTATTAACATAGATGCAAAAATGCTTAACAAAAATTATCAAATATAATTCAGCAATATAGAAAAAGGATTGCAAACCATGAGCAAGTGGGGTTTATTACAGGGACAGAAGACAGGTTAAATATTGAAAATTCAGAGGCTAAATCACATAATCATATTAACTGATGCACCATTTGACAAAATTTAATGCCCATCCTTAAGAAAATTCAGAATGTGGGGCAGGAAGGGGGAGAGGGGGTCGGGATTGGGAGCTCATATACACTCGTGGCTGATTCATGTCAATGTATGGCAAAACGAACACAGTATTGTAAAGCAAAACAAACTAAAAAATAAAAATTAGTAAAAAAAAAAAAAAAGAAAATTCAGAATGACAAAAATGGAGGGGAATTTCCTCAACTTGATTATCAGGGTTTATATATATATATAAACTACACTTGATATTATACTTAAGGGTCATAGACTGGATGTTTTCCTTCTCAGATTGGGAACAAGAGAAGGATGTCTGCTCTCACTGCTCTTATTTAACATGATTGGAAGTTCTAGCCACTGCAATAAGGCAAGAAAAGGAAATAAACAGCATATGCATTGGAAAGGACTATCTGACAAAGGATTAATATGTAGACTACACAAAAACAAAACAAACAAAATCTTAAAACTCAATAGTGAAAAAAAAGGACAGAATCCAATTAGAACACAGGCCAAAGAAGATATATAGATAGCAGCCAAGATGCTGAGCATCATCAGCCATTAAAGAAATGCAAATTAAAACCACAATAAGGTATTACTATAAACCTATCTGGGTATCTGGGGAGGCCTTACAAATAGCTGTGAAAAGAAGAGAGNAAAAAAAGGACAGAATCCAATTAGAACACAGGCCAAAGAAGATATATAGATAGCAGCCAAGATGCTGAGCATCATCAGCCATTAAAGAAATGCAAATTAAAACCACAATAAGGTATTACTATAAACCTATCTGGGTATCTGGGGAGGCCTTACAAATAGCTGTGAAAAGAAGAGAGGCGAAAAGGAAAGTAAAAAATGTAAGATATAAGCATCTGAATGCAGAATTCCAAAGAATAGCAAGAAGAGATAAGAAAGCCTTCTTCAGCANGTATATTCAAAAGCAGAGACATTACTTTGCCGACTAAGGTCCGTCTAGTCAAGGCTATGGTTTTTCCTGTGGTCATGTATGGATGTGAGAGTTGGACTGTGAAGAAGGCTGAGCACCAAAGAATTGATGGTTTTGAACTGTGGTGTTGGAGAAGACTCTTGAGAGTCCCTTGGACTGCAAGGAGATCCAGCCAGTCCATTCTGAAGGAGATCGGCCCTGAGATTTCTTTGGAAGGAATGATGCTAAAGCTGAAGCTCCAGTACTTTGGCCACTTCATGTGAAGAGTTGACTCATTGGAAAAGACTCTGATGCTGGGAGGGATTGGGGGCAGAAGAAGGGGACGACAGAGGATGAGATGGCTGGATGGCATCACTGACGCAATGGACATGAGTCTGAGTGAACTCCAGGAGATGGTGATGGACAGGGAGGCCTGGCGTGCTGCGATTCATAGGGTCGCAAAGAGTCAGACACGACTGATCGACTGAACTGAACTGAAGTGAATAAACCTATCAGAATATTTAAAATAAAAAATAGCAACACCATCAGTTGCTGCTCAGAATGCAGAGAAAATAAATTGCTCATACACTGCTAGTGGGAATGTAAATGTTTGGCATTTTCTAAAAGGAGAAAAGAAAAGTCGAACATGCAGTTACCATACAACCCAGCAATTGCATTCCAGGGCATTTATAACAAGGAAATGAAGACTTACTTTCAAAGAAAATCAGGTACAGTGTTTAGAGAAGAGTGTTGAGTTGAATGATGGCTTTCCAAAAGATACACTCAAGCCTTAATTCCTGGAATTTGTGAATATTACCTTGTTTGGAATAGGGTCTTTGCAGATTTAATGAAGGATCTTGATATGAAGAGATGGTTCTGGATTATCTGTGAGCCCTAAATCCAAACACAAGGTCCTTATAAGAGACACAAAGGGGATATTTGACAGAGAGGAAAGAGGAAGGAGATATGAAGACAGAGGCAGGAATTGGAGTGTGTAGCTTCAAGGAAGCCAGACAAACTGTAAAGAGGCAAAGAACAGATTCTCCTCCAGGGCTCTCAAAGAGAGCAGGGTCCTGCCAGATTCTGGACTCTGGGCCTCAGAGAAATGTGAGAGAATAAATTTTTATTGTTTTAAGATTGTTTCTGGTGATTTGTTATGGTAGCTACAGGAAACTAATACAAGCAGCTTTATTCAGAAATGCCTCAAAACAAAGCAGTGTTGATGTGCTTTAAAGGGTAAGTAGCTAAACTGTGAAACATCCACACCACTAAATACCACTCAGCAATAAAATGGAAAGTACTGACACATGCAAAAAAACTTGGATGAATCTCTAAAGAATAATGCTAAATAAAGAAAAAGCCAATCCTAAAAGATGACATACTGTGTATTCCGTTTATATAACATTCTTAATTGGACAAAATTATAGAAATAGAGAACAGATTAGTAGTTGGCAAGGGATAAGGAGGGCTAGAGACAGGAAAGTAGATGTAGCTATAAAAGGCAGCCTGAGAAATCCTTGTGGTAACATAAATGTTTTGTATCTTGACTGTATCAATGTCAACATCCTGGTTGTGATATAGTACTCTAGTTTTGCAAGATATGATCATTGAGGGGAACTGAATAAAGGTATATAGGCTCTCTATATTATTTCTTGCAATTGTATGTAAATCTACAGTTGTCTCATAGTTAAAATTTTAATTTAAAAAATGATCTGCTTAGTGGGGGCACAGTAGGGAGGTAGAAAAAAGTAAACAAATAAACAGACAAAACTCAAGCTAGAAGCATCACTGCAAAATGCCAAGGTAACTCCAAATAAAATTCAGTCTATTTAAAACTGTAGTTTCCTTTTTCACAAAGAAGTGTTTAATCATATTTCTTATAAGTGAGACAGCTTTGGTATTAAAAGGTAATATCACTTTTTCCTTTTTATTCTTCTCTTTCTGCAATAGTGAAAGGCTTCCCTGATGGTTCAAGATGGTAAAAAATCTGTCTGCAATGCAGGAGACGAGTTCAGTCTCTGGGTTGGGAAGACCCCTGGAGAAAGGAATGGCTACCTACTCCAGTATTCTTGACTGAAGAAGTCCAAGAGGAGCCTGGCAGGCTACAGTCCGTGGGGGTCACAAAGAATTGGTAAGAATACTGGAGTAGGTAGCCATTCCCTTCTCCAGGGGATCTCCCTGACCTAGGGATCAAACCCAGGTCTCCTGTATTGCAGGCAGATTCTTTACCGTCTGAACCATAAGAGAAGCCTTTCACTATTGCAGAAAGAGAAGAATGAAAAGAAAAAAGTGATACTGCTTTTCTGCAATACTAAGAAAGAAAATCACCATGCTGGCTGTAATAAAATTTCCCCTCTACAAACTGCTTCAGACTCAGCCTGTAACTGACACTTGGGTCATTCTCTCTTTTCTCCCAGAAATTCTGTTTTTACCTTCTATTTCATATCATATTAGAAGAGTGCTTCACCATCTTTTAATTCTGTATTTCACTCTAAGGTACAGACTACTTTAAATACCATAATGCAGTTCCCATCTAGTTTACACTTACCACTTTAGTTGCCCTTACTTAAGTAATGACAAAATGTCTATCTGCAGTCTATTTAACCTTGTTGCTGCTGCTGCTAAGTCACTTCAGTCGTGTCCATAGACGGCAACCCCATAGATGGCAGCCCACCAGGCTCCCCCGTCCCTGGGATTCTCCAGGCAAGAACACTGGAGTAGGTTGCAATTTCCTTCTCCAATGCATGAAAGTGAAAAGTGAAAGTGAAGCCACTAAGTAGTGTCCAACTCTTAGCGACCCCATGGACTGCAGCATACGAGGCTCCTCCATCCATGGGATTTTCCAGGCAAGAGTACTGGAGTGGGGTGCCATTGCTTTCTCCGATTTGACCTTGCTAATTTTCACTATTCCATGATGCCAGTGATCTTGGGTGGCCTTGGCCTGAAACGTCTTGAAGTGGGGCTTGGGTTCCTACCGAGAGATTAAGGCTGGGTCACGGCAGTGAGAGCACCAAATCTTAGAACATGACCAGTGGTCACTCACAAGCCCTTTGGCTTTGCAGAAAAGAATTTCCACAAAGACAGGGAGTAGTGAAGCAAGTAAAGTATTTATTATGAGGAAAAAAGAGTACAATACACATGGATAGACACATGGGCAGAGAGAGAGAGAGAGAGTCACTGAGTTGCACCCTCATGGCAGTTTCATTTACTTTACTGGGGCATTTCTTCCAGATTCCCTTTGGCTAATCATTTTGATTTGCCTGGTTCACAGTCCATACTTCATATATCTCAGGATCCTGCTATATGTGCATACACTATCTCTTAGCCAAGATTGATTCTACCTAAAAGGCCTATGGGTAGAGCATCCCTTGATATCACTTCTCTTTGAGCTCCAGAGAGCCTTTCTGCACCTGTGTGGTTAAGGAGGTCTCCTGACTTTGAGAATGATAAATAATGTGGTCTGGGCAGGGCCCGGCCTCCTCCCCTAACTGTCCTGCTCAACTCTGAATTACAGTCCATAGGGGATGAATCTCCAATTGCTTTACCTGGGGAGTGAATCTACCTCCTGCCTCATCACTAATTCTTAAATTACTCATTTCTGTTAGGGGAAACACACTGACTGAAACAGCCCACCCTGGCCAGGCACCATAGTAAAACCATTTGCATGTGTTATTTTATGACAGGAGGTCCTGGTAAGGAACATGAAACTAATAAACCACCACCAGCCGGAAGAGCTCAGGAAAGATCAATATGAGACGCCATGTGTCCTACCACCTCCCAAAATCCTTCTTGCTGGCATCCATCTTGGCTGAGCAATGCGTGAGCCACCAGAAAGGACCCAAAGTCAGAATGACTGGCCAAATACAACCTGGAAACTAATTCCATCACCATAAAACTCGAGACTGCTAGCCACAAGGCAGAGTAGTTCTCCTGGGTTCCCTTACTCTCCTGCTCTCCACCTGAGCACTCCTTCCCAATAGTCTCTTGCTTTGTCAGTACATGTGTCTCCTTGGACAATTCATTTCCGAGTGAGTGTGAGAACAAGAGCTCCCTTTTAGGTGCTGGAAGGGGTCCCCCTTCCTGCAATATTTCCAAGATTAACTTCATATTAGGACTCTACGTACCTTAGTAAATGCCCTATGTGTTCAATATTTTTATTGAATCATTTGCCTGGAGAAGGAAATGGCAACCTACTCCAGTATTCTTGCCTGGAGAATTCCATGGAAGGAGGAGCCTGTTGGGCTATAGTCCATGGGGTGGCAAAGAGTTGGACACAACTGTTGTGACTTTCATTAACAGACCATCAACCTCAAATGTGGGTCACAGTCTGTACATTTACAGTGTCATGAGAATTTGTACACCTCAAGATAAAGACCAGATGCCACATTCTTCCATTTTTGTTAAAGGTTCTGACACTTGGTAGTAAAAGTTCTTTTAGCATTCTCAAAGTTACAAGTTCTGCTAATTTTTCATTCACAATTCTTTCAACTGTCTTTCAATTAACAAGGCCATTATGTCTAGCCTAATGCAACTGCTTCTTATCTGATCTCCCTATACCCAGAATCTTTTCACTTTAAAATAGACTGCAGACTGTAAAGTCAGACACATATTTGGTTTATTTTTTTCCATCTCACTTTGTTGTTTGAAACCATTCAGTTGCTTTCCATTTACTAATAGTGTTTTTAAAGGGCGCATAATCTTTTTTGAAACTTTTTTTTCCCTCTAGTTATCTGTTTTGAGTCACAGTGTAAATGTATCCTATGAATAATAGTTAAAAACAAAAAAAACTGAAAAATAATGTCCCAAAGAATAAGGTCTAAATTGCCACACCAGATATTCAAAATCTATCACAATCATATCCCTAACTGATCTGTTATACCCTACTGTTCACTATTTGCTTCACAAAACCATTAACCCTCTCAAGTTAATCTAATTGCCTTACCTTAAAACACACCCCATGTTTTGCAAGCTATCTTTTTGCAGATACGCCAGAGGGATTTCACTAAATATACAATATCGGGCTTCCCTGGTGGCTCAGATGGTAAAGTGTTTGCCTGCAATGTGGGAGACCTGGGTTCGATCTCTGGGTTGGGACGATCCCCTGGAGAAAGAAATGGCAACCCACTCCAGTACTCTTGCCTGGAAAATTCCATGGACAGAGGAGCCTTGTAGGCTATAGTCCATAGGGTCACAAAAAGTCGGACACAACTGAGTGACTTCACTTCACTTCACGATAAAGGGAAAAAGAAAAAATAGAGCCCTAAAAACAAGTCTATCAGAATTTTACCTAGATCAAATGCCTCCATGAAATTTTCTTTTATCACCCTAACAGAGAAGCACTGTTCATTTACCTAAAATTGTACACCTATTCTTTTTACTGTTCTTATGGTGATTATGTAATATCTTTTAATATAATAGTTTGTTATCATCTTATAGTCATTCTTATAATATAAGCACACTAAAAATTGGTATTGCACATTATATATTTCTTTAATACAATACTTAATGCTTCTAAGAAAGTCAAGAGAAATTTAACCAGCACCCAGCTGAAGGTATAAAACATTAAAGACAAAATTGAAGTACCCATGCAGTTCTCTCCATCTCAACCCTTTCCCCTACTAGAGGTAACTGTTATCCTAAATTCCCGTGCATGTTTTATTACATATGCCACTATCTCTGCATTTTAAAACTTTATATTAATGACATCCCAATGCACACATTATATTTTGGTTTACTATGCTCTATATGGCTTACTATATTTGCTCACATCACAGCAAATGGCTCCAGTTGATTAGGTATATCATATTCTTTTATATTAACTGATCACAGGATGCTTTTTTATTCTTTCTTTGATGGATAGTTTACTTGCAACTATTCACTCTTACAATGATGTTAACAAACATTCTTATACATATCTATGTATATAAGAGAGTTTCCTTATGGTGTTACCTAGAAGTGGGATCTGCCCTAGCATAGGGTGTAATCACTTTTGCCCTTATCTGTGCATGCCAAGTTGCCTCAATTCTCCAGGCAAGAATAGTGGAGTGGGTTGTCATGCCCTTTCTGACCTAGGAATCGAACTGCATCTCTTAAATCTGAATTGGCAGGCAGGTATTCTTGCCTGGAGAATCCCATGGATGCAGGAGCCTGGTGGGCTACAGTCCACAGGGTCACAAAGAGTCGGACATGACTGAGTGACTTCACTTTCACTTTCTTTACCACTAGCACAACCTGAAAGGCCCATTAATACATGTTATCAAAATCAATTCCCAGTCTTTCTGGATTGTATTTTCACTATTTATCATATCTTCTAGGGAACAAAAAACTTAACTTCTTAAAAAGTTACAGATATATTAATTTCTTATAGAATTACAGTTCTATTTGTATTTTCTAATGGCTTTTGAGTCAGTTTTTTAAAGTTTTATTTTAGTAAAATGGAAAATTATCCTTTTCAGCTACACTTTCAAATTTATTGGCATAAAGTAGCTTATGTCAACTAGGGGAAATCTTCTAAGCTTAACCTACAATTTTCCTACTGTTTATGGGGTTCTCAGTATGAAAATTCAAAAAATGAAGAATCATGGCATCCAGTTCCATTACTTCATGGGAAATACATGGGGAAACAATGGAAACAGTGACAGACTTTATTTTCTTGGGTTCCAAAATCACTGCAGATGGTGAATGCAGTCATGAAATTTAAAAAATGCTTGCTCATTAGGAGAAAAGCTATGACAAACCTAGACAGCATATTAAAAAACAGAGATATTACTTTGCCAACAAATGTCCATCTAGTCAAAGCTATGGTTTTTTCAGTAGTCATGTATGGATGTGAGAGCTGGACCATAAAGAAAGTTGAGCATTGAAGAATTGATGTTTTTGAACTGTGGTGTTGGAGAAGACTCTTGAGAGTCCCTTGAACTGCAAGGAGATCCAACCAGTTCATCCTAAAGAAGTCAGTCCTGAATGTTCACTCGAAGGACTGATGTTGAAGCTGAAGCTCCAATACACTGGCCACCTGATGCAAAGAACTAACTCACTGGAAAAGACTCTGATGCTGGGAAAGATTGAGCGCAGGAAGAGAAGAGGACGACAGAAGATGAAATGGTTGGATGGCTTCACCAACTCAATGGATATGAGTTTGAGCGAGCTCCAGGAGTTGGTGATGGACAAGGAAGCCTGGTATGCTACAGTCCATGGAGTCACAAAGAATCGCACGTGACTGAGCAACTGGACTGAACTGGACTGAGCCTACAGTTAGATGCACATAACTATTACAGGTCATTCTTGGCATAAATTCTTTTAGCAGAATACAGGCCAGGATACACAGCACACTGGCAGGGCAATATCAGGCATTTTTCTTGAGTAGAAGTAGTTATCATAACAGGCCAACCAAGCCAAAAAAGAGCTAATCTCAGATCTGAAGGAACAAAATCACACTGGGTGGGTAAAGGAGTAACTAATATTTCCCTTAATAATCTTATAGGCATAGCTTAAAGTCATTACACTCAGAGAAGTTTAAAGCTGTGATTTCCTACCAGGTATTAATAGCATGTTTACAGCTCTCCCAGGCCAAAGTGATTTACTCATCAAATGTCATTTTTAATATAAGCAATGATACCTGGTATAAACAGAGCTCACATTCCAAAAGTCAGCTGTGGTGATTATTTGTAACTCCAAGGAAAAGAGCTATGTAATCCTTGATTCTCAAATGTATTCCCTTATGTTTTAAAATGTGGCTGTAGTAAAGAATCTGCCTGCCAGTGTAGGAGCTGCAGGAGATGTGGATTTGATCCTTGGGCCAGGAAGATCTCCTGGAGGAGAAAATGGCAACCTATTCCAGTATTCTTGCCTGAAGAATCCTATGGACAGAGGAGAGTGGTGGGCTATAGTCCATGTTATAGCAGAGTCAGACACAACTGAGCACACTTGTATGCACATACCATTTTCATTCGTAATTATTTATGGCTTTCTGCTTTTTTTTGGATCAATTTTGCTTCATGTTTCTCTATTATTCTTTTCAAAGAAAAACCTTTTAATTTTATCTTTGTCTCTTAATTCCTCAATTTCTATTTTTTATTTCCTTCCTTTTACTTTTGTTTACTCTTTCTCAAGCTGAATATTCAGTTATAAGTTTTCCTCTAAGTACCTCCTTAGCTTCATCTCACAAGCTCTGAAATATTATAATATTTCAATATAATAGTAAAATATTTACAATACAATAATATTTTAAATTATTGTGCCATTCTAAATAATTTCAGTTTTCTATTGCAATTTTTATTTCGGACTCATTAATTTAGAACTGTGTTTTTAAATTTCCAAGGCTAAGACAGGTTTGAGATTATTTTGCTGGGTTTGATTTCTAATTTTGTTGAATTGAGAATACAGTTTGTGTAATACTGATTTTAATAAACTTCTGTTACGGCTTGCTTTGTGTCCTCATATGTGGTAAATTCTTACAAATGTCACATACTTATTTGAAAAATATATTCAATAAGTATGGGAATCACTGTGCTAGTCTATTCATTAGCACAATGAATAATTATTAATTGTTAGTTAATTGTTAACATGATTGCATTGTTAATTGTTCAAGTCTTTTTAAGCTTTACTAATAATTTGTCTATTTGAGCAATTATCTAGAGAAGGGTATTAAATCTCCCACTGTAAGTGCAGATTTGTTATTTTATTCTTACAATTCTGTCAGTTTTGCTGTATATAGTTAACAGATACATACAAGTTTTCCTTATATATTTCCTTTGGAATTTTTGATCTTATAGTTTGTAGTAGGCTGTTTCTAGTAAAGCCTTTTCCTTAAAGAATATTGGATCTGCTATCAGTATATTAACTTTCTTTTTATTAGTGTTTGCCTCATGCATTTCTTTTACTTTTTACTTCTAATCTGTGTCCTAATGTGTCAAGTATGTCTCTCATAAGTAAAATGGAGATGAGTTTTTGTAAAATGGAAATGAATTTTTGTAAAATAGAGATGAATTTTTGTAAAATGGGGATAAATTTTTTAAATTAATTATTTATTTATTACTATTATTATTTTTTTTACTTTACAATATTATATTGGTTTTGCCACACATCAACATGAATCCACCACGGGAGTACACGTGTTCCCAATCCCGAACCCCCCTCCCACCTCCTCCCTCCAACACCATCCCTCCGGGTCATCCCAGTGCACCAGCCCTAAGCATCCGGCACCCTGCATCAAACCTAGACTGGCGATTCTTTTCTTATGATATTATACATGTTTCAATGCCATTCCCCCAAATCATCTCACCCTCTCCCTTTCCCACAGAGTCCAAAAGACTGTTCTATACATCTGTGTCTCTTTTGCTGTCTCGCATACAGGGTTGTTGTTACCATCTTTCTAAATTTCATATATAAAAACCTGACAGCATTGTTTTTAACCCGAGAAGATTAGTACATTTAACATTTCTGAAAACTAATATTTGAGTATATTTCTATAATCTTATTTTGTACTTAATATTTTTACTTTATTCTTTCTTAGAACTTCGTTGGCTTTTTCTGCCTTCTGTTGACAAAGTTTTTTTTTTTAATTTAATTAATTAATTTTTGGCTGTGCTGGGTCTTCCTTGCTGTGTGGGCTTTTCTCTAGTTGTGGTGGTGGAGGGGGACTACTCTCTAGTTGCGGTGTCTTTTCTTGTTGCAGAGCACGGGCTCTAGGGCACAGACTCAGTAGTTGTGGCTCACAACCTTAATTGCCCTGTGGATGTGGGATATTCCCAGACCAGGGATTGAAGCCATGTCCCCTGCATTGGCAGAGGGATTCTTCACCACTAAGACACCAGGAAGGGCTGACAAAGTAAATAATGAGGGAATTAAAGAATATCTATAAAACATGGGGAAAGTGTGTCTAGCTCTTAATTTTAATTAGTTAATTATAGCAACCAATTTATTAATGTAAGATGAATCTTGCAAAAATTGACAGACAACATGTTAAATATTTCAAAGTAGGTTGGTGAATTTGTCTATTTCTCCTACAGTTCTGTCAATTGTTATATTTATTGATATTTTTAGCCTGTCTTATCACATATATTTATAAATGTATCTTTCTAGTAGTGAAAGTTTTATACTTATATAGTAACTTGTCTTTATCTCTCATACAGCTTTTTCCTTAAAGATTATGTGAAATTAAGTTTCTCAAGCAAAAAATATATATGTATGTATGTATAACCTGATATTACCATTCTTTTAGTAATTCCACATCCATTTCTGCATGAAAGTGAAAGTGAAGTCACTCAGTCTCGTCTGACTCTTTGCGACCCCACGGACTATAGGCCACCAGGCTCTTCCATCCATGGGATTTTCCAGGCAAGAATACTGGAGTGGTTTGCCATTTTCTTCTCCAGGGGATCTTTCTGACTCAGGGATTGAACTCAAGTCTTCCACTTGCAGGCATATTCTTTACCCTCAGAGCCTACTTTATCACAGCCCAAGCTTAAAGATCTAAATATCCAACTCTTCCTTCTGAAGATTAAAGGAAACAACTTTGAATTCCAATTACTTAGTTCCCTTCTATGTTTCTTTGGGGTCCCAGCCCTAAGATATTCATTTGGACAGTTTTTGGATTTTGATGCCTTGGGAACTCATAAAAGGCAAAAGCCCACCACTATTTAGCAAATGTCTTCAAAGTGAAAGCTGGCTGCAGTGTTTTGTTTACTTGATTTAGGTTATTTTTCATTCCTTTTTAGGCTTGAATTTCCCTCTTTTTCCCACCAACTCATGGAAAGAATTAAGTCTAAAAATATTTTTATCCTGCGTTTTTAATGGAAAGTTGGTGTTAGTACTTACTAAAACACTGCCAGAAATAAAATTCATCTCCTAAATTTTCTTTACTCTGCTCTATTCCCTTTCTTTATACTGGTCTGGAGTTCATCTTTCAGTGTCATATCGTTTTGCATTTTAATATCGTTCTAAAAGAACTGGACCTAACAGAAGCAGAAGATATTAAGAAGAGGTGGCAAGAATATACAGAAGAACTATACAAAAAAGATCTCCATGACCCAGATAGCCACCATGATGTGATCACTAATCTAGAGCCAGACATCCTGGAGTGTGAAGTCAAGTGGACCTTAGGAGCATCACTAAGAACAAAGTTAGTGGAGGTGATGGAATTCCAGTTGAGCTATTCCAAATCCTGAAAGATGATGCCATAAAAGTGCTGCACTCAATATGCTAACAAATTTGGAAAACTCAGCAGTGGCTACAGGATCAGAAAAGGTCAGTTTTCATTCCAATCCCAAAGAAAGGCAATGCCAAAGAATGTTCAAACTACCACACAATTGCACTCATCTTACACGCTAGCAAAGTAATGCTGAAAATTCTCCAAGAGAGGCTTCAACAGCACTTGAACTGAGAACTTCCAGATGTTCAAGCTGGATTTAGAAAGACAGAGGAACCAGAGGTCAAATTGCCAACATATGCTGGATCATTGAAAAAGCAAGAGAGTTCCAGAAAAACATCTATTTCTGCTTTATTGACTATGCCAAAGCCTTTGTGTAGATTACAGGAAAATTCTTAAAGAGATGGGAATGCCAGACTACCTTACTTGCTTCCTGAGAAACCTGTATGCAGGTCAAGAAGCAACAGTTAGAACTAGACATGGAACAACAGACTGGTTTCAAACTGGGAAAGGAGTATGTCAAGGCTGTATATTGTCACTCTGTTTATTTATGTACATCATGTGAATTGCTGGGCTGGATGAAGCACAACCCGGAATCAAGGTTGCCAGGAGAAATATCAATAACCTTAGGTATGCAGATGATACCACCCTTATGGCAGAAAGTGAAAAGGAACTAAAGAGCCTTTTTATGAAAGTGAAAGAGAAGAGTGAAAAAGTTGGCTTAAAACTCAGCATTCGGAAAACTAAGCTCTTGGTATCCGTTCCCATCACTTCATGGCAAATAGATGGGGAAACAATGGAGACAGTGATAGACTTTATTCTCTTGGTCTCCAAAATCACTGCAGAGGGNATGGCAGAAAGTGAAAAGGAACTAAAGAGCCTTTTTATGAAAGTGAAAGAGAAGAGTGAAAAAGTTGGCTTAAAACTCAGCATTCGGAAAACTAAGCTCTTGGTATCCGTTCCCATCACTTCATGGCAAATAGATGGGGAAACAATGGAGACAGTGATAGACTTTATTCTCTTGGTCTCCAAAATCACTGCAGAGGGTGACTGCAGTCGTGAAATTAAAAGATGCTTGCTCCTTGGAAGAAAAGCTATGACCAACCTAGACAGCATGTTAAAAAGCAGAGACATTACTTTCATGACAAAGGTCCGTCTAGTCAAGGCTATGGTTTTTCCAGTAGTCATAGATGGATGTGAGAGTTGGACCATAAAGAAAGCTGAGTGCTGAAGAATTGATGCTTTTGAACTGTGGTCCTGGAGAAGACTCCTGAGAGTCCTCTGGACTGAAAGATCAAACCAGACAATCCTAAAGGAAGTCAGTCCTGAATATATTGGAAGGACTGATGCTGAAGGTGAAGCTCTAACACTTTGGGAACCTGATATGAAGAGCTGACTCATTGGAAAAGACCCTGATGCTGGGAAAGACTGAAGGAAGGAGGAGAAGGGGATGACAAAGGATGAGATAGTTGGATGGCATCACCGATTTGATGGATATGAGTTTGAGCAAGCTCCAGGAATTGGTGGGAAACTTGGAGTGCTGTAGTCCATGGGATCACAGAGTCAGACATGACTGAGCGACTGAGCTGATACTGGTTTGGAAATCACACATTAATTACAGTTTTATATTTTTAATGGAGATACCTAAGTTTTACTATAAAAAACTGACAAAAACTAAAATTGATCAATAGATCTTCCTCTCAAATAATATACGGAATATAAGACTCTTAAGGGATCCTTAATTTATTAATTATTCAGTATTTTTATTATTCAGTGTTCCAGTCCTACTTTTATTTTTCCTTTTTAGAGAACTTTTTATTTTGAAATAATGATAGATTAAAAAGAAGTTATAGTGATAATACAGGGAGGTCCCATGTACCCTTTATTCAGTATCCACCAATGTTACCTCATAAATAACTCTAGCAAACTGCAAACACAGGAGATTTACATTGGTTTATGTGTATATACTTCTGTGTCATTTTATTACATATGTAGATTCATGTAACCATGACTGCAATCAAGATATAGAATGTTTCATCATCATAAAGTTCTCTCTCATGCTATTCTTTTAGAGTCACTCCAGTCCTCTCTGCCCATCCTTAAATTTTGGCAATCATGAATATACTTTCCTTGACTATGGTTTTATCATTTTCAAGATGCATAAATGGAATTACACTTTATATGATCTTTTGAGGTTTTTTTTTTTTTTTACTAAGAATAATGCCATTCTTTCTTCAAAGATCATTCTACTGTTATATGAAGTACTCTTTACTATCTTTTTTTCATAGTCTATAAGTATATAAACACTTTCACCTATTTGTTTTGAAATTTTATTTATTATGCTCTCATTTTTAGAGAGAGAAATAATAGCTTAGATGAGATTATGTATCAGTGATGGGTCAGTCAGGAAAAGAGAAACTATTCCAGATATTTAAAGTTTAAAAAATTTTCATAGGGCTTCCCTGGTTCAGTGGTAAAGAATCTGTCTGACAATGCAGAAAACATGGGTTTGAGCCTTGATCTGGGAAGATTCCATATGCTGAGGTGCAACTAAGCCCATGTGCTGCCACTATTGAGCCTGTGCTCCAGAGCCTGGGAAACACAACTAGGAATCACAAATTATAGGGAGCCCCTATGTTGCAGCTACTGAAACCCACACACCCTACAGCCTGTGCTCAGCAACAACAGAAGCTATCACAATGAGAAGTCCATCCACCACAAGTAGCCCCTACTTGCCTCAACTAGAGAAAAGACCGCGCAGCAACACAGACCCAACACAGCCATAAATAATAAATAAATAAAAATTTAAAATCTTTGTTACAGAAATTTAGCTGTTTGCAAAACTGTTGGGAAAACTCTCAATAACTTCACGATCAAATATTCTTTCTTTTGTTCTTCCATGGTCTCTACCTGGAACTCCTATTATGTTGGACCTTCTCATTTTATTTGCCATGTCAATGAATCTCCACTTCATTGCTTCTGTCTTTATAATTCTGTACTCCTTTCAGGGTAATTTCTCAGATCTATCTTCAATTCTTTCTTCACTGGCCAATTTTTTTCATCTTTAAATATTATACTTTAATATTTTGGTATTTTGTTGAAAATGTTTTGTTCTTTTTTATTTATGTTCCCCATCCAGTACTTTGGCCACCTCATGTAAAGAGTTGACTCATTGGAAAAGACTCTGATGCTGGGAGGGATTGAGGGTAGGAGGAGAAGGGGACGACAGAGGATGAGATGGCTGGATGGCATCACTGACTCAATGGACGTGAGTCTGAGTGAACTCCCGGAGATGGTGATGGACAGGGAGGCCTGGTGTGCTGCGATTCATGGGGTCGCAAAGAGTCAGACATGACTGAATGACTGAACTGAACGGATTGAATTACCTGGAGTTAAGAGAGAGTGATCCTAGTGTATAACTGGGTCTACTGACTCTTACTCATAATGGATATATCTTTGTACATTTTGTAACTTTTGGAAAGTGTTGAGTAGTGCAGTCTCTGAGGAAATACAGTGTAGCCTGAGTTGAAGGTATTTCTTTCTAGAATACCTTTTATCTAAGTTTCTTGTAAGGCACCTAGGGAGTATTTATGTTTGATTATTACTTTTATGTTGATTTTTAAACATATGGATTGTAAGGAGTGTAAATTTAGAACTCAAATCTAAAAAATGGTATGACTATTGGTTAGAAATTCTCAGGGAAGCTTTTAAATTCATTTAGACACGTCGACATTGAGGAAAAAATCTTGTGGCTGCCTACACAGGAGAGCAGATTAGGTTAAAAAAAAATTATATCCTCTGATAAAAGTCTTAGGGTTGAAAAAAAAAAGCCCTAGGGTTGCCAAACTTGGCTAACTGTTAAACCTATATCTGTGGGCCAGGACATTCCCCCACTCTTAAACCATTTCCATGGTAGCCCATGTTACTACTCAAACTTGCCACTCTATTTTTTAAACTCCATTTTTAGGTCTTGAGGATTCTTCTTTCTGACAAGCACAGCTATAGACTCAAAATATTTGTTGCAGTTTGGCTACCACTTCTGCATGTTGGCTAGTGGGAGAATTTTCAGCTTAATACTAGATTGCCAGTCCAGGAATTCTCTTATAAAAATCTTTTTATTCTTCACATACTCCCAAGCACAGTGGCTGGCAGAGAGCAGTGCAAATAAATGTGTCGGTAAGAGATTATATGAATGAATGATTATTTTTATCAGTATTCCTTTCTTTCATTAATTGTTTTAATCTAACTTTTATTTCTCAAATCCCTCATTAAAAATTGTTAATTTGTTTTATGGACTTCATTTAGTATAATTTTCTCACTTTGACTACTACAGTAGTCATGGTAGTCTACTCTTAGACTTCTTTCTCCTTTCTTTTTGCCTCATGTAAAATTGCCAGTCATCTTTTTAATATGAAACTCTTGTCATTCCATTTTACTGCCAATGGACTTGTAAATATCTTATTTTTTTATTGTTTTTTAACATCTTAAACTCTCCTTTCAGCAGTTATACTCAACTATACTTTCCACTAAATAAGGCTGTGTCAAATGTGTCGTATGGTTGTATCATTTGGTCCTATTATATTATGCTTTATTCTTGGTATCTCATTAACTTGAGAAAGATTTTACATAAAGCTTTGCTTTAGTTTCCAAAAGTGAATATAGAAATTATTCCATATATCCCTCTTTCATCATATTCCATGTTTGTATAAGTTAGGGATATACCATATACTTTCTAAAATATACATTCTAATTATGTAATAATTTTCTTCAAACTTATATGTGTTCACATAAATCTTTTCCCCTTTACACCTTGCTCAACCCTGAATGTTATATATCACAATTTATCTTCAGTAAAATCTCTGCAAAACTTAGTAAATGTGAAGAATTCAATGGACAATAATAAATATTCATTTGTTGTCAATCATGATGATGTTACACAGGATTTTTGAAAGTAATTTTCAGAAATCATCAGCTATTCTTTAATACAGATTAAGAAATCTTTCCCCAGAAGAGATGATTGCCTATCAGAGAAGAAACAAAAATACAGTGAAAATAAATGAGATCAAATCATCATTTAAATTTAATTTTTAAGCTAAAGATTCAGTGTAATATAACATTAGGAACTATGAACATTTAGGATAAATAAAACTGTATAGAAACTCCAGCTAGTGACTTAGAATTATACATGGCTTAAATTTTTTCCATATACTGTGGTTTGCCCTATGAATTTCTGACTTGTGGTTTGAAATACACTAGCATCCAAGCACTGGAACAGAGCTGCAGTTATATCAATGGACATCCTATGAACATCAGTAGTGAAGATACAATTCCACTGCAGCAAGCTGATTAGCAATGCTAATGTGCATACAACACAGTCATAATTAGAAAGAGTTTTACTCCAGTGATGTTGAGGTTATGGGATTAGGACAGTTTCCATTTCAAAAGACAGGAGAATCTAGGTTACCATGCCAGGGAAAAAAATAAATAATCTAATTTAAGCTGTTGAAAATATGATGATTTAAATAAAGACAACTTTTTAAAAAGTATTTTATTCTCCTTGTGATAATTAAAGTAGATTATGTTAGTCCTTTCCCAGTGAAAGATTTTAAAAAGAGAGAAAGAGAGAAAAGAAGCAGATCCTCACTAGGCATGATAGCTAAAGAATCTCTGGCACATAAGACTACATTAGTACAACTAGGTTGTCAACCATTATTCACTTAAAAGAGAGTGGAGCTTAATAAGAGAAAAAATCATAAAAATGTTCACTTCTCCTGAAATGGAAAGATGTACATGGAGAACTGCCGTCTATGGGTTTGCACAGTCAGACACGACTGATGCAACTTAGCAGCAGTAGCAGCAACAGGGAGATGGGGAGGTGGAGAAGAAGAGGAGAGAAGGTAAATAACAAATATTGGTTATAATGATGAGAATCCATTTCCCTTGTGAAATTTCTTTTTCTATACTCTTTATCAGCTACAGTGATCTAGGTTTCAGTTCAGTTCAGTTCAGATGCTCAGTCGTGTCTGACTCTATGTGACCCCACGAACCGCAGCACACCAGGCCTCCCTGTCCATCACCAACTCCCAGAGTCTTTACCCAAACCCAGGTCCATTGAGTCACTTGGTGATGCCACCCAACCATCTCACCCTCTGTCGTCCCCTTCTCCTCCTGCCCCCAATCCCTCCCAGCATCAGGGTCTTTTCCAATGAGTCAGCTCTTTGCAACAGGTGGCCAAAGTATTGGAGTTTCAGCTTCAACATCAGTCATTCCAGTGAACACCCAGGATTGATCTCCTTTAGGATGGACTGGTTGGATCTCCTTGCAGTCCAAGGGACTCTCAAAAGTCTTCTCCAACACCACAGTTCAAAAGCATCAAATCTTCAGCACTCAACTTTCTTTACAGTCCAACTCTCACATCAATACATGACTACTGGAAAAACCACAGCCTTGACTAGATGGACCTTTGTTGACAAAGTAATGTCTCTGCTTTTTAAAATGTTGTCTAGGTTGGTCATAACTTTCCTTCCAAGGAGTAAGCATCTTTTAATTTCATGGCTGCAATCACCATCTGCAGTGATTTTGGAGCCTCCAAAAATGAAGTCAGACACTCTTTCCACTGTCTCCCCATCTATTTGCCATGAAGTGATGGAACCGGATGCCATGATCTTAGTTTTCTGAATGTTGAGCGTTAAGCCAACTTTTTCACTCTCCTCTTTAACTTTCATTAAGAGGTTCTTTAGTTCTTCTTCATTTTCTGCCATAAGGGTGGTAACATCTGCATATCTGAGGTTATTGATATCTCTCCCAGCAATCTTGATTCCAGATTGTGCTTTCTCCAGCCCAGCATTTCTCATGATGTACTCTGCATATAAGTTCAATAAGCAAGGTGACAATATACAGCCTTCCTATTTGGAACCAGTCTGTTGTTCCAGTTCTAACTGTTGCTTCCTGACCTGCATATAGGTTTCTCAAGAGGCAGGTCAGGTGGTCTGGTATTCCCATTTCCTTCAGAATTTTCCACAGTTTATTGTGATCCACACAGTCAAAGCATAGTCAATAAAGCAAAAATAGATGTTTTTTTTCTGAAACTCTCTTGCTTTTTCCATGATCCATTGGGTGTTGGCAATTTGTCTCTGGTTCCTCTGCTTTTTCTGAAACCAGCTTGAACATCTGGAAGTTCACGGTTCACGTATTGCTGAAGCCNTTTTTTTTTTTTTGCTGACTATATACAGCTTCTTCATCTTTGGCTGCAAAGAATATAATCAATCTGATTTCAGTGTTGACCATCTGGTGACGTCCATGTGTAGAGTCTTCTCTTGTGTTGTTGGAAGAGAGTGTTTGCTATGAACAGGGTATTCTCTTGGCAGAACTCTATTAGCCTTTGCCCTGCTTCATTCCGTACTCCTAGGCCAAACTGGCCTGTTACCCCAGGTGTTTCTCGATCTAGGTTTGGAGGTCCATAATTGGTCAAGAGAAAAAGTTATCTTTGTTTTCAATGAAGAACTTGTTAGCTGATCACTGACAATATTTGCAGGTGATTCCCACTGTCTCAAAATTTAGGTGTAAATATACTTATCAGTCTTGGGTGTTCATTGGAAGGACTGATGCTAAAGCTGAAACTCCAATACTTTGGCCACCTCATGCGAAGAGCTGACTCATTCGGAAAGACCCTGATGCTGGGAAAGATTGAGGACAGGAGGAGAAGGGGATGACAGAGGATGAGATGGGTTGGATGGCATCACTGACTCAATGGACATGGGTTTGAGTAGACTCCAGCAGTTGGTGATGGACAGGGAGGACTGGTGTTCTGCGCTTCATGGGGTCACAAAGAGTCAGACATGACTGAGTGGCTGAACTGAACTGACACTTAGAGTTTAAAGACAAGCTAGTTTCTTTCTGACGTGATTTATCATAATTGGAGTACGTCACCCTCATCGTGATACTTTATGGTGGGATAAAGATGTGTAGCTACTCTGCTTTAAGAGTAAGCAATTGGATCATTTAAGACTTGTGATATTAGCATGTTATATTCATGCCATGAAAAAGTATTTTTACAAATCCTTGCGTTACAAGGAAAATGTCAAGAACATCTTTAAATAACATTCCTAGAGACAAAAGCAAGCCCAAAGTATCTGTTCTTCAGGACTAAAGACACACACAGACACACACACACAGACACACAGACATACACCCCTTCTGCTTCCTTAGAGAGCTATTTCTATTTTCATAATATGGTTAAGTTAGGATTACCCAAAGAAAAAAAACTGAAAGGATTTATCATTTAATACTTCAATGGAGTTACTAATAAGAATTATATTGAAGTAGGTCATGCCAAGATCCACCCTGTAACTATAAGAGGTCAGCAACCATTTCAAACACAACAGCCACAAAAAGCCCACAATTAATACCAGTGTATGTAGCCAGTCTACTGAGAATCAAAAGATTTGAATTGTAACCCAGACATACAACCTTACTAGTATTTCAGTTAACCATCTATAAAATAAGTAGATGGTTCATATCATAATGGTTAAAGTAACCATTTTAACAATAAAATAAAAATTTGCTTTTCCCTTGTCCATAATACAAAATATACCAAAGTTAGAGAAATATGAATTCAGACTGAAGACAGGAAACAAAGGAAATTTCTCTTATCTGAATGTAGCATAGAAATGACTTCCTAACTTGCAAGTTCCTGGATTTCATGGAACATATTTTTCCTACCCTTTGGAAATGTTTTTTACATCATTCATATAAAAGACACGATAAAGTGTTAATTAATATGAATGACAAAATAGTTTTTAAAATCTGAAAAAGAATTATCAGGTCTTAACTGACCTGTACATATATGCCTTAAACTAATTTGTGAGGGGAAAATGTCCTATAAGCCTATACTATTCTTTGATGAGAGAAGAAACATTATAAATAGGATTTGCCCTAAAGGAATAAAAGTACGCAATGGTTTTATTTTAAAAATTTTGTTTATGAACAAAGCATAGATGTTAGAAGGTTCTTGTTTTCCATCTTCTCATCAGAAGTTCTTGATTTATGATTCTTAAAACTGGAAACTGGACAAGTGCTTATGGTTGTCTCGAGAAGTCACCTATCCCTGGTTTTTGGCTAACATTTCTGGCACATTCCTATTTGGAAAGGTTAGCACACTTGGTTACCACACATTATACTGGCCTAAAACTATAACCAAGATAATAACTTGTCCATCAATTTTCTAATATCAGATTACTCAAATTTGTCTAACCACCTGTGATTAAAAGAGTATAGATGTGAGGGAAGGAGGGAGGGATTCTCAGGGTCAATGATACTATACTATTTCTAAAAATTGTTGTTTCAAGTTTAGCTATAGCCCCTAAACATGCTAAGAGGAAAAACAGATACAAAGATAGTGAGATTTGTTATCCAAAAGTCAAAACGCAGGCTTAGACGTTTAAATAGAATGTTCAGGAAAGCTCTTTATAGTTTTTTTCAGCATTCTTATGATAAGACTTGTTCCTTGCTATGTCCCTATTCTAACAGTTTTGACTGTTTTTTTTGAGTGAATGAAAACTACTGAAATTTCTGTTTTCCCTCAAATTTAAAACTTGCCTTTAATTGTGGGACATGATATATCTTCTGGTTGACTGAAAATATACTTCATCTTCACTCAGTTCTTAGCAGTGGAAAGGAGGAAGCACGATTTGATACTTTTGTGCATTTAATATCATAATAATGAAAGAAATCATGAATATGACTAAATCATATAATGGAAAGAATAAAATACGTAAAAAGATAGCTATTAATATATTATTTAGATACATATTGCCCTTTATATATTTCCAAATCTTGATCTTTTCAATAACTCTGTCATTTAAGCAGGGTAAGAAGTACTATTCTCATAATACAGGTGAGAGACAGAAAACACTTTTGACTGCCCCCAAAGTCTCAAACTTGAACTGGTAAGACATCATTTCAATGTGCTTCACTGTGATAAAATTATAAGCACAATTAGACATGTTTAATAAAGAGTCAATTTTCCTAATTATATGTTTCAATAACAATTTTTAGTAGTACCTGTATTATTTTTATAGTAAGTACACATATTTGTATGTATTTGTATACAAATACATTTGTATACAACAAGTGAACTTCAGAGGAAAAAAACATTGACATTAGCATAGTTTGTAACAAACACTTTGCAAATGATGAACAAAATCTCATTCAACTAATAAGAATTATTAAATAATTTAAGAGCACTGGGATTAAATATATTTAGAAACTGATTGAGAGAGAGAGACAGACTAGAAAATACGTTGATTTCTTTATCTGAATATGTTAAGGTCAAGAGAGAAAGTAGCTTTTGTAGAGAGCATTATAGGTTCACCCCTAGGGGGCCTGATGAGACCTAATTTATGATATTCACATCATCTCTCCTTTGTCATCTGTACATCATCAGCATTAGCTTCCAGTTTTTCAACCAAATGCCCTTAGAAGAGTTCTATGAATTTCCCACTTTAATATTACTTTTTCTAACATTTGACTATTAAATAAAAGGCACAAGTACAGCTACAGCCTAATCAAGCCCAGCAAAACTCAGAGGCCAAGTTTCCTGGATCCCCAGGAAACTAAACTGGAAGCAGTAATGAAAATGGCATATATGTATTTGGATAATGTTTTAGAGATTTTTCTTATGTATTTAAAATTTATTAAAGATTATTTAGAGCCTTTAGAAAACATTGCATTCACTTACAACATCTAGTTTTTATTTAATCCATATACTGAATTAAGAACTTGACTGTGTCCTTCTTAAAATACTACCATTAACTTTCTGGTGTTTAGTAATATATAATATAGTTTGCTGGTTATTCAAGGCCCCTTGATTTTTAACACCCCTTCCTAAGTTCTAGACAAAGAAAGACGTAGCAAAATTTTAAACTGAGAAAAGCTGTAAGAGGGGTTTTGGAAAAGAGATGAAATCACATGGATAAAACAATCTATCAAAAACTTCCAGGCTTTACTACCTTCTCACTGAGGTATGGATAGGGCTCAGTAGATTGGGTAGAGATACTGTCTGCCAAGATCGACGTAATAAGCTAGAAATTAAAAGAAACGTGTGATGGTATTTCCCAACATGCAACTCTTCTTCTTTTTGTCTAATATTTATTTATTTATTTGGCTGTGCTGGATCTTTGTCAAGGCATGCAGGATCTTTTAATTGTGACTTGCGAGGAATCTTTAGTTGCTGCAGCATGTGGGATCTAGTTTCCTAACCAGGGATCGAACTTAGGCCCCCTGCATTGGGAACACAGGGTTTTAGCCACTGGACCACCAAGGAAGTCCCAATAACTCAGCTCTTTTATTCTTTCTTGCCACACACACACACACACACACACACACACACAATCATAAATTGAACAAGTGTAATAATAAAAAAGTTATTGCTGCCTTTCAGTATGATAATTTATTCTATGGGACTTCCCATGCTGCTAAGTCACTTCAGTCGTGTCTGACTCTGTGCGACCCTATAGACGGCAGCCTACCAGGCTCCCTCCTCCCTGGGATTCTCCAGGCAAGAACACTGGAATGGGTTGCCATTTCCTTCTCCAATGCATGAAAGTGAAAAGTGAAAGTGAAATCACTCAGTGATGTCCGACCCTCAGCGACCCGATGGACTGCAGCCTACCAGGCTCCTCTGTCCATGGGACTCTCCAGGCAAGAGTACTGGAGTGGGGTGCCATTGCCTTCTCCGTGCCCATGCATAAAATTTAGGGCAAATTCCATGTTTCTGTTCATTTACAGGTATTAAAAAATATATAACAATTAATATATCTATTCTAGTCTGGTAATAAAAACTTTAAATTTCAATGTTATAGCTACTTTTCCTTCCCAGTTCAGTCCTGCCATAGCCTGTACACTTGGAGTGGTAAAGAGGATGTATGACTCTCACTAGTAGATCTTTTGACTTGGGTGAAGCTCTCTTTCTGCTTACTGTTACTGCCAAAATGGGCAGTTCGCTTCACTTATTGGAATCACTGGGCTCCTCCAGATGTTCTACGGATCTAAGACAACGTTGGATCATCTTTCTTGTGCATATGGCCAATCTCTGATTCATGACATATACTTCAGCAAAATTTGCTCCAAAAAAACCCTGAAAATGTAGGTTACTTAATATAGCTACCTCTTCATTACTTCACTTTTAAAGCATCTGACAAATCAATACCAGGATCTAGATTTTTTTCAGGCATTAGTCAGATAGCAGTTCTGACTATGCAGGGGTCAGTTATTTAGCTTTCCAGGTCATCTCCACAAAGCTCCTCTCTTGGATTCAGATGAAAGGAGATATATCTTTATTCCTCCTCCTTGCAGGTGTGATGGGACACACCAGCTCTCTCCGAAAATCTTCCATTTCTTAATTTTCAACCTCTCAATTCTTTTATATCCATGACATGGTTAAGTGGCTTAAGAATCACATAATTGGTTTTCTCCTTCTTCTTCACATAAAAACTGGAGGGTGGTGCCGTATCTTACTTTCCCATCTTTTCTTAAGACTCAGCTAAAACAAACAGGGATAGTCCCATTTCAAGATCTTGTTACACAGAATTCCAAACTACATGAAATTTAGGCGGCAAGGAAAAATAATTCTTTTTCATCAAATAAGAAACAGCAAATACTAGCAGCTGATTTGAAAATTATGATAGCTGAAGTAAGATTACTAAATTAACAGTGTTTACCTACCATCATGCTTTCATTTGCCAACCATATGCTCATCTTCAATACAATTAAAAATGTAGAGTTATTGGTGATTTTCATGTATCAAGAATGAACAATGGCTCAAATTCCAAGAAAACAGACATGAGATTCTGTGCTCCAAGTTGCTAACCATATTTCCACTGAACATTGAATCTAAGATATAAACAGGAGCCCAAGGATAGGAAAATGTCCTCTCTTTTGGCTACATTTATGTAAGGGAACTTATAAGCTCTTAAGAAATAATTGACATTATAGAGGTCAACAGATATTTTTTATCAAATATTGGCTCTAAAAAAACTCACCTAATAAACTGACTCTATGTAGAATGAATAATCATGAGCTGAGTTTAAACCAACAGGTTTTTAATATAGAGAAAAATTTTAAATGGACTCTGTTGAGTTTAAAATTTTTCTCAAGAACAATCAATGATGCTTGAAGATAATCAAGCTCTGGCTCCTGTAGCATTTGGGTTTAAAATGATTTCTGGAACATCAGAAATCTTACTATTTCAAATGTAACCTTCCATTTTCTGAACATCTGAGATACAATATCCATACCACTATGGAATGTTTTCTTTACAATCTGCCATTTTAATGAGTCTTTGGCCTTTTAATACTTTACTTTTTCTTTTACCATTACCTGTTTTAAGATCGGTTTAGTTAGCTTGAAATTTTAAGTATTTGTGCAGGGTTATCTAAGATGAAAGAGTAATGTCTAGGAATAAAAATAATAAAAACTACACTTCAATAAATTTCACCAAAACCCAGAAAGAATATAATGTATAATGATATCCATCCAGAAATGGCTTCTCAGCACCTGTTTTTGGTTGCTGATTATCTTATAGACTTAGATAAAGAACTGTATGAGCTATATAACTTGGGTTCACAGTGAGCATGTTAAAACTAAGAGCATTAACTTAAAATTCTTGGCAGAAGTCAAACCTTTAATCATAATTTGAATATAGATTTTCATATCTAATTTCATGAAGGCTCTTTAAAAATTTTTTTCCAGCCTCACAGCCTAATATTACTTTGTTTCTATATGCACTTTCACAGCCTATGGCTTTTGGCAAGGATAATGACAGGCAAACATTTATAAGCCGTAGCTTTGTCATAAATCTCATCCAATCAAATGATCAGCAGTCACATTCTTATGGCTAGTTTTCTATTTCTTTTGAAAGGCATTGGCAACTTTCATTTTGTTTGAGACATAAATTCAACCAGCCAATTTCCTAGAACAAACTGAGGTTCCAGTGCCCAGTGAAAAGCTGAAGGAATAGAACATTGCTTCCTTTCCTTCTTCACTCCTCTCTTATGTATGTATGTATGTGTATGTATGTTTGTATGTGCACAAATGTAATGGAAACACTATTTTTGCAGCTTTTGGCCTGAATGCTTGTCACTCTATTTGCTATAATTCAATATACCCCCTTACTAAAAGATAGATGTTTAAAGTTGCAATTTCTGCCTCTTTAAAATCTTCATGCAGCCAAGCTTAGCTAATAAAATTTTTTGATTAATGTAGCCAAATATTAATACCAACTCCTACCTCAAGCCCGCCCTGCTTGGCACACTATCATCAGATCGGTTTGCAGAAGAGAAGGAAATAACAGTAAGATTGGGAGGGATGGAGATGGAGTAAAACAGTAATAAAAAGTAATTACATAAAAATGCTAAAGATACAACATCTGTTTTTTTGCTTAACCCACTGAGCTTGACAGTTCCAGATTTATGTTATTGCCCATGTTTAAACAGATATAGAGAAGGGAAAGGGAAAAGACTGTTTATGTGAGATTATTAAATATTGCAGGAAAAATAAGAGTCATTATTACACTGGTAAGGAAAAGAGAAACTCAGTGAAATTTCTTTCCACAGATTTGCCTTTGTGATCTGCAAGGTGCTGTTCTCCTGCTTACATCCCGTTACCCTGGCAACATACTCCTGTAAAATAAAGATTATTAAAGCGCATATGATTATTTTGCTGCTGAGTGAATAAGACAAGCCGCTTCTGAAATGTCTTATCAGAGAAATTCAATTTTAGGCCAAATTGTGTTTTTGCTTCCTTCTAGCTTTCTCTTCCCTCCCCCACTCTTCAAATAAAACCATCATCTCCACAGTTACTACACGATTTTTGTTACTTATTCACACACTTAGTATTTTGAATTAGTTTTATTTTAACTTCAGAAAAGAATTTCCCCCGATTTTTCAGCTATCTACCATCTGTTTGCAAATCAAAATTAGAAGGCAATGTGTACATGCCTCAATTTTATTATGTAGTAGTAATAGGAATACTGGTTTCTATAGCAAATATGGGTGCATATATCATTTATGGAGTATGCAATATTTGACCAAAGAATGATGCAAAGAGCACACAGTGCTGTTTTAAATGCTGTATAACCAGCAGTACCAGTTGTCCTTGTCCTTATGTCTAGTGCCTTGTGCTTTCCCATTTGACACTGCCCTAAGGTAATGTTATAGAGATGGCTAGCTTTATGGCTGCTTTGACAGCTAAGTCACAGCTTTGTTGTCCGATACTTCTGCATTTGCTATTCAGTTATTGAAGAAAACAGGGGAAAGATTCCTGAGCTCTCTAAAATTACTTCATAATAAACTTCATAAGGTTTGGTAGTACTACCTAGTGATTTCCTTTAAAACTGTAGCTTTTATCACACTCAGTGTTCAAACAAAGGCCAGCTAAAAAATGAATAAATTAATTGGTAACAGTAAACCGTTATTGTATTCATCAGTGTATGAAAAAGCATAATTTAAAATCTTTTAATACAGCGTTAAACTAACTTTGAAGTAGAGGTGGAAGGAATGAAGTCTGATCAGAAGACAGCAAGGATCCAACAGAACCTACTAAGAATAATTACATGTTTCTTAAAACTAATGGGCAATATGGGAGGACAAGAACATCTCTGGAGAAAACTTCATCCTACGCTGGCCCAACAGTGGATGGTCATGATGGATGACACTGTTTCTACCGAGATTGTTTATAGCACATTCTCCTGCTGCCATGATATCGTTGCATCAGAGCATGGGAAAAAACCAGTAGCGTACAGTGCTGATATTCTAATTACAGGTAATTATTAATTTTTCCTCTGTTAACATTATTTTTAGGCTCAACCAAGTACCATACCCTTACATTTATTAAGCAGGCATACTCATTGCCAAATCCCTGCTCATTTTAAGAAATGACATCGATATTTAACAGGTTCTAGAAACTGAGCAGAAGCAGAATGCTGTTTCAGTTCTTTTGATGAAGCAAACTAAATTTAGCAGTACACACCAAATCTTTGGTATGTTAACACCAACATGGAACTTATGGCTGCAATTCACTCCCAGCACTGCCCAGAAGGTGTCACCACAGCCTCATTGGCTTGAAGGACTTGGGGACATGTGGGGGAGTAGAAGGCAAAGGGAGAAAAACAGACACAAAGAAAAAAAATTTTTTTTCGTGCAGACAAAGGAAAATAAGAACTACCAGGCAATAATATTCCCAAATGTAGAAACCCAAACATTCACTCCATGATAAAACTACAAATCACTACAGGAGGAAGTAGACCTCCACTCATCAGTAAGAACAGAATGTGGGAGATTAGAGGCAGGGGCTATTTGAGGTGGTTATTTTGTGGAAAGTTAAAAATGCTGATGAATAGGAAACATCCATGTACTGAGCCTGGTCAAAGCTTCTCACCTAAACTGGTTTACCTTATTATCATATCTAGTTGTAAGCTGCAGCAGATCTCATGAAAGGGAAGATAAAAGAACAGCTGAGAAAAGATGCTGGGGAGAATCAAGGAATATAAAACACAGTCTTTTATTAAGAAGCTGCACAAATTAACTTCAAATTACTGCCACAGTCAAACAGGAGGAGGCTTCAAGGCACAAAACTTGTTGCTGCACTCCATCTTGCTTTTATTGTAGTGTCTTCACTCAAGTACTAGTAGCTAAAAGCCATCCCCTTTATAGTACTACATCTTTTAATCTCTGCTCTTCCCCCCTGTAGTTTAATTAAAAGACAATGAAACTTTTAAAGTAGTCAAATGGAAAATATAAAATTGCACCATTCTATCAAAGCTTAAGATATTTCTGTTCTTAAGCATGAGAAGAATTCAAAATAACACACTTGGTATTTTATTACTCCATGTTATTTCCTCAAAAGAAGGCTCTTGGTTGGAATAGCCTTCTGGAACCACAAAGGCAGTTCAACCACAGACTGGTAAATAGAGGTAAAATTTTTTTTTAAAATGGGTCAAATTAGATCAATTTAATTTATTCTCTAGATCATTATACTTGATTTTTAGTTTCTAAAATACTATTGTTGTAACTCTGTACTCCTCCTATGTTTAATTGACACAGGTCTAAAAACTAGTAGCCATCTTATTTAGTATTCTTTACTTAATGCGTTGTACGTTTTAGGGGATCCTGGCAAAAAGAAGATCAAATATAGCAAAATATTATTGGATAATAAGCAGACCTAAATGCTCAGCTTTTCTCCAAGTCTGTAGCCCAAATCTATTAATTTTGGCAAAGGGTATCAAGACAAATCTATGCCATTTGAAGTGTTCCATGGGAGTCTTTAACAATGAAGGTCTTGTCTACTCTTTATGGACATTAAAATCCTTCATCCCAAGGACCCCTTTATAGCAAATTGCAGGCTGTTCTGTTTTATCTCCTTTGACAGGATGAAGGGCTGAGTTGGCCCTAGGGGGATGGGATACAGGACCTGAGTAGTTAAAACTTGAGATTTCCAGTAAACCATCTCCTACAATTAGAGGAAAGGCATGAGGAGATTCATTTCAGCAGATCCTTTCAATCCATTAAGATTTGTTCTCTTCCTTCCTTACTTATTTCATCACTAAAACCCTAACTGAAATCTTGTGCATCCAATGCTTCACTCCAAACTAGCACTAAAACTCGTAAAACTCTAGTAGAACACTGGCATACATAATTCTTTCTTAGTCACTTGATTCTGACGCCTGCTATCTCAAGTCTTGATTTCTTACAATTTAAAACCCTTTACAATACTACTTTTGGCCAGTCACTATTATTCTTTATCCTTAAATTCAGTTATCCAGTATAGGGTAAAAACATCTGAAGCTTCTTTTTTAATTACTGTAAATACCTATATATTTCAATTAGTTAATAAATGCTGGAAGATGTAAGATTTAACTTTAATTCTTCAGCTACAGAGTTCTACTACAGGAATCTTCCTTAAAACTTCCAAAGATATCACTGATTTCATTAATGCCAACTCTCTGCATTTCTTTTGTCTTTCTGTTAATTACATTTGTCTCTTCTTTCTTAGTATTTCCCTTAGAAGGTAAAATTATAAAAATTAACCTGATTCTAAAAATATAAAGTTCCCACAGCCATACAGTCACAAGTAAGTAATCTTACAATACAATACAATGAAAGTGGACACCCAGAAAAAGTGTATCTTAACATAATCTTTGAAAATTTTTTATCTTTTTGATTTATACGGTTTTCTTGTTTCATTGAGAAATAATTAACATATATCACTGTATCAGTTTAAGACACACAGCATGATGATTTGATTTACGTATATTGTGAAATGATTACTGCAATAGATTCAGCTAACATCTATCATCTCACATATACAATAAAAAGAAAAGAAAGAAAACAGCCAAGACATGGAAAACACCTAAATGTCCACTGACAGATGAATGGATAAAGATGTGGTACATATATACAATGGAATACTATTCAGCCATAAAATAGAATGCAATAATGCCATTTGCAGCAATATCGGGGCTTTCCTTGTGGCTCAGATGCTAAAGAATATGCCTGCAATGCTGGAGACCCAGGTTCAATCCCTGGGTCAGGAAGATCCCCTGGAGAAGGAAATGGTAACCCACTGTAGCAATCTTGCCTGGAAAATTCCATGGACAGAGGAGCCTGGTAGGCTACAGTCCATGGGGTCACAAAGAACTGGACATGACTGAGTGATTAACACACACACAGGATGCAACTAGAGATTATCATACTAAGTGAAGTAAATCAGAGAAAAACAAATACCATATCATATCACTTATATGTGGACTCTAAAATATGACACAAATAAACTTTTATGAAACAGAAACAGACTCACAGACAAGGAGGATAGACTTGCGGTTGCCAAGGGGAAGAAAGGGTGTGGGAGAGTGATAGAGTGGGAGTTTGGGGTTAGCAGATGCAAACTATTATATATTAATATAAAATGAATAAACAATAAGGTCCTACTATATAGCACAGGGAACTATATCCAATATTCTGTGATAAACAATAATGGGAAAGAATATTAAAAAAAGAATATATGTGTGTGTGTGTGGAACTGAATCACTCTGCTGTACAGCAGAAATCAACACATTGTACCTCAAGTATATTTCAAGAAAGAGAAAAAATTTTCTCCTTGTGATGAGAACTTTTATAATTTACTCTCTTAACAACTATACTATATATCATACAGCAGTGCTAACTAGTCATCATGTTGTACATTACATCCTTAATACTTATTAAACTTAAAACTGGAAATTTGCACCTTGGGAGCACTTTCCTACAATTCACAATCCTTCTACCCTCCACCTCTAGTAAACACACATATGATCTCTTTTTCTATGAGTTTGGCTTTTTTTTTTTTTTTCAATTTGTCTTTGTCTGACTTGCTTCACTTAGCATTATGCATTCCAGTTTCATTCATATTGTCACAAATTGCAGAATTTCTTTCTTTTTATAGCTGAGTAATATTCCAGTATATGTGTGTGTGTGTGTGTGTGTTTGTGTGTAAATGCATTTTCTATATCCATTCAATCACTGATGGACACAGATTGCTTCCATGTTTTGGCTATTGTAGATAATGCTGCAATGAATACAGGGTTCAGTATCTTTTTGAGATAAATACCAAAAGTATCTTCCTTTGGATAAATACCCAGAAGTGGAATTGCTAGGTCATATGATAGTTTTATTTTTAACTTTTTTAGGAATTTCCTTTCCATTGTTTTCCACAGTGGCTGCATCAATTTAAATTTCCACCAACAGTGCACAGGGTCCCCTTTTCTACACATCTTTGCTGTGCGTGCTGTATGCTAAGTTGCTTCAGCCGTGTTTGACTCTTTGTGACCCGATGGACTGTAGCCAACCAGGCTCCTCTGTCCATCAGATTCTCCAGGCAAGAATACTGGAGTGGGTTGCCATCTCCTTTTCTAGGGCATCATCCTGACCCAGGGATTGAATTCGAGTCTCTTATGTTTACTACATTGGCAGGCGGGTTCTTTATCACTAGCACCACCTGGGAAGCCTTGTTAACTCTTCTCTCCTTTTTAAAAAATTATTTTTATATTGAAGGATAATTGCTTTACAGACTTCTGTTGTTTTCTGTCAAACCTCAACATGAAACATCCATAGGTATACACATATCCCCTCTCTCTTGAACCTCCCTACCATCTCTCTCCCCATCCCGACCCTCTAGGTTGATCCAGAGCCCCTGTTTGAGTTTCCTGAGCCATATATCAAATTCCCATTGGCTATCTGTTTTACATATGGTAAGGTAAGTTTCCATGTTACTCTTTCCTTACATCTCACCCTCTCTTCTCTTTTTGATGATAGCCAATTTAACAAATGTGAGGTAATATCTCATTGTGGTTTTGATATGCATTTGTCTGATGATCAGAGATGTTGAGCACGTTTTCATGTACCTTTTGGCCATGTGTAAGTCCTTGTTGTTGTTGTTCAGTTGTTCATTCATGTCCAACTCTCTGTGACCCTATGGACTGCAGTATGCCAGGCTTCTCTGTCCTTCACCATCTTCCGGAGCTTGCTCAGACTTGTGCCCTAAGTCAGTGATGCCATCCAATCATCTCATCCTCTGTCATCCCCTTCTCCTCCTGTCTTCAATCTTTCCCAGAATCAGGGTGTTTTCTAATGAGTTGGCTCTTCGCATCAGATGGCTAAAGTATTGGAGTATTCAGCTTCAGCATCAGTACTTCTGATGAATATTCAGAACTGATTTCCTTTAGGATTGACTGGTTTGATCTTCTTTTGTCCAAGGGACTCTCAAGAGTCTTCTCCAATACCACAGCTCAACTGTATCAATTCTTTGGCGCTCATCCTTCTTTATGGTCCAACTCTCACATCCATACATGACTACTGGAAAAACCATAGCTTTGACTAGATGGACCTTTGTTGGCAAAGAAAGTAATGTCTCTGCTTTTTAATATGCTGTCAAGGTTGGTCACAACTTTTCTTCCAAGGAGCAAGTGTCTTTTAATCTCCTGTTTCCATTGTTTCCCCATCTATTTGCCATGAAGTGATGGGACCAGATGCCATGATCTTAGTTTTTTGAATGCCTGCTTTTTCATTCTCCTTTTTCACTTTCATCAAAAGGCTCTTTAGCTTCTCTTTGCTTGGAAAATATTCCAAGTCCTTTGGAAAATGTCTATTCAGTTTCTCTGCCCATTTTTTGATTGGATTGCTTGTGGTTTTTTTTCCCCCTTTCTTTTTTTGCATTGAGTTATATGAGTTCTTTACATATTTTGGATATTAATCCCCTTTAAGATATACAATTTAAAATTATTTTCTCCCATTCCATAGGTTACCTTTATTTTGTTGATGGTTTCCTTCCTGCATAGAAGCTTTTTAATATAGTCTCATTTTTTTATTTTGTTACTAGTGCTTTAGGTGTCATATCTAATATATCATTTCAAAGGCCCATGTCAGGCAGCTTTAATTCTATGTTTTCTTCTAGGAGTTTCATAGTGTCAGGTCTTACATTTAATTCTCCTATCCATTTCAAGCTAATTTTTGTGAGTGGTGTGAGATAGGGGTCCAGTTACATTTTTTACACATGAATATTCAATTATTCCATCACAATTTATTGAAAAGACTGTCTTTTCTCCATTGAGTATTTTTGGCTCCTTTGTCAAACATTAGTTGACTGCTTGGGTTTATTTCTGGGCTTTCAGTTGTTTCATTGGTCTATTTTTCTGCTTTCATGCCAGTACAATATTGTTTTGATTACTATAACTTGATACTACAACTTGAAATCAGGGAGTGTGGTATTTCCTGCTTTGTTCTTCACTCTCAGGATTTCTTTGGTTATCGCAGTCTTCTGTGGTTCCAATACAGGGCTTCCCTGGCAGCTCAGTGGTAAAAGAATCCACCTATCAATACAGGAGATGCAGGTTCAGTCCCTGGGTTGGGAAGATCCCCTGGCAACCCACTCCAGTATTCTTGCCTGGGAAATCCAACAGACAGAGAAGCCTGGTGGGCTAGAGTCCATGGGGTCACAAAAGAGTTGGACAAAACTTAGTGACTAAACAACAAGTTTATAAGTATATAAATTTTAGAAGTGTTTACTTTTGCAAAAAATGTCATTGGGATCTTGATAGGGAATATATCTCAATAAAGTGTTTGTAAAACATCTGAGGATGTGGCTGACATGTAAACTGGTACAACCACCATGAAGAACAATTTGACAACATCAAATAAAGTTAAATATACACATATGCCCGGTAATTCCACCATCAGTTATAGGTACATAATAAGGCAAAAAAATCTTACAAGTAAGCACAAGGAGACAGGCCCAAGAATGTCCACTGTAGCATTGTTGGCAATAGTTGAAAAGAGAAATTATCCAAGTGTTTATGAAGAGATGAATGGAGAAACAAACTGGGGCATATTCTTTAAATGGAACACCATAAAACTATGTCAAGGAAAATAAATCTCAAAAAAAGGATGTTGAGGTAAAAAGCAAATTGCAGAATGACAAACATAGAACGATACCATTTATAATTCAAAAATATGCTTAATAATATCATCAAAAATTTTGGATACCCAACTGTATAATACCCATGTAAAAATTTTTAGGACTAAAACTCATTAATTTCAAGGTAGGAACTACTTCTGAGAAGGAAGGTTATGAGGTTCAGGAAGACATGAACTGTACCTATAATGTATCATTATTATTTTAAAATTCTGCAACAATCATGATAAAATGATAATTTATTAACCTGTAAAATAGGCACATTGGTATTGCTTATATCAGTCTCTTTTATATAGTATATTAATATACTTTAATATATACAAAATGGTATAATTCGATAAATTTAAAGTTTCCCTAAACAGTAAAGCTCCTCAAAAAGATTTTTCTATTTTTAATCAATATATGAAGAGCAAATATTACTTACTTGAGCCAGCCTTAGAGTACTATTAAAAGTCAAAGGACTCATTTAGTCAAAATGTTAAATTTTTTTAAAAGGTGAAATTACCATGCATGAATTCAAACACTTTGAAAATCAGATGCTCTCTGGCCTTACCACTAAGTGTCACCAGACAAGGTCATTGTTTCAAGAATATAATTATTCCAGAATAAGAACATTCAGTGGGGGTAGTCTCTCTACTGTTTTCTCAGTAGACATCACAAAAATGACAACTGTAATTAAATCTTTAAAAAAATTACCTAAGAGTTTAAGTCAGGATGAAAATTATTTCTAACCTTATGAACTTTCACACTGCACTGCACTAAAAGAAATTCCTCCAGTTTTCCTTTTTATCTGCAAAGCATATGACAACTAAATAAATAGGAAATCTTCACTTCCGACCTTTCATAGATATTCATATAGAGTAATTCTATTTGCCATTATTTCACTTGCCAAAGATACATATGAAACAAGTATAATATTTAACAGCCATCTCTATCCAAAAGAGCTGAAGAAACACAATGTGTTTCTTAAAGTGATGTGCTTTAAGAAACACATTGCTACTTGTAAATGTGATCAGAGAATATATGACCTTTTGTGACTGGTTTCTGTCACTAAGCATAGTGCTTCCAAGATTCATCCATGTTATGTCATGTATCAGTACTTCATTCCATTTTATGGCGAATTAATGTTTTATTATATGGAGTTATCACAGTTTACTTTTCCAAATGACTCTTTGGGTTCTTTTCACTTAAAAATATTTTATTAGATATGTTAAGGAACATAACTTTAAATATTTTATCTTATAATTTCAAAAAGTGAAAATGAAAAGTGAAAGTGGCTCAGTTGTTCGACTCCTTGAGACCCCAATGCATTATAGCCCACTAGCCTCCTCTGTCCATGGAATTCTAGTGGCAAGAACTCTAGAGTGGGTAGCCATTCCCTTCTGCAGGGGATCTTCCTGACACAGGTATCAAACCTGAGTCTTCTGTATTGCAGGTGGATTCTTTACTGTCTGAGCCACCAGGGAAGCCCTAGAATTTCAAAGCACTTGATAAATGATACCCATTACATCTATGAAACTGGCATTAATATCATGTTTTTATAGTTACTGAAAATTAAGGTGAAAAATCGATTCTGATTTTCAGGGGTAAAACTTAAAAAGAATCCAGAAATATTGAGACTAAAGTTACTGGCTGAAAAACTGAAACAGAGTCACTTTCTAAGTAGTTTATCTTTCATATGTTACTGACAAGATATTTAAGAGGCTCAGAGTCTATTCCAGTACAGAAATAGGGTCAATCAGTTTCTGTAAAAGAATCATTAAAAGCACAGAGAAGAGACCTATTATTCACACTGAAACCCCACCAAACTCATAGTCCAGAAAAACATCAGTCATACAGGACCTTACTAACTGCAGAAGCCGGGTTCCCTCAAGACCCAATGCAATATAACTGCTCTCAATGTAATGCCTAACTGCCCAGAATCTACCCAGATTCCACTAGTTTCTAGGAAGTCAATTATTATATATTCCCAGCATCTGTTTAGACTAACTTTCCAGTATATTGCCCAGTATATTTTCATTCTTTGATGCAATGGAAAATGCCATTATGAACATGGTATGCAAGTTTTATGTGAATATGTTTTCACTTCTCTTGATTATTCTGTTCCTAGAAGTAGAATTCCTGAATCATATTCACTGAATCATAATTCAGTGTAAGAGTTTTTGAAGCCCCTCTTCAAAGGGGCTGTGCCATTTAAGTCCCATTAGTAGGACTCCCACTAGTAGTGTTCCAGTTACTCTATATCCTTGTTAACACTTGTCTTTGTCATTTTCATTTTAGCGTTTATAAGTCAGAATGAAGTAGTATCTCACTGTGATTTCCATTTGGATTTCCCTAATGACAATGATATTGAGTACCTTTTCAGGGCTCATTGACCATTTGTATGCCTTCTTTTGAAAAACTTCAAATCCTTTGCATATTTTTAGTTGGGTGGTTTCTTTCTTTCTTTCTTTTTTTTTTTTTTGCTTGTTTGCTGGTTCAAATAATTGTGAAAAAATGTTATGAACTATCGAGTTATGCTGAAGGAAATGGACCTTCTCCAGCCTGTTCTTTGCTATAGTATATGTGACTAGCCAACACCATGGTTGCAGTGGCTTGCCCTTTTATCCCCATCCAAAACATTCAATATATTGCTGACTTGGCAGGGTAGAAGTGAATGCTAGTGACAATAATAGTATTTCCAGCAGTGGCCACTTCTGCATTTTGAATATGAAATGGTTCATAACTATTGGGGAATAAAAAATATATTAATAGTTGAGGCTGCAAAAGCAGTCAACTTGCCATCTTTCAGAATGTGATGAGAATCTAGCTGAACACTCCCACTTTGTATATCAAGTATGAACCAGCTGAAAATGTGATTATAATAAATTTATCCTTTCTATTCCTTTCTATATTAAACTGCATGGCTTCTATTATTATATGAAACTCAATGCATTCCCCCTGCTTCTTGCTTTCATTCTCCACTCCTAAATTGGTAAAGTATAAAATTCTATAAAAGTAAACCTGAGGAAATTTACTTCTGAGGCACATATAGGCTTGAAGTGGAAGTGAAAGTGAAGTCGCTCAATTGTGTCCGACTCTTTGTAACCCCGTGGACTGTAGCCCACCAGGCTCCTCCATTAATGGGATTCTCCAGGCAAGAATACTGGAGTGGGTTGCCATTTCCTTCTCCAGGGGATATTCCTGACCCAGGGATTGAACCCAGGTCTCCCGCACTGCAGGCAGACGCTTTAACCTCTGAGCCACCAGGGAAGGCTTAACTTAGCATAAACTGTTTTCATAAATTATTTCTGACTATATCCAATGAGTCTGATCTAGATACTGTTAACTCAAGTTTCTATCAACTCAGAACATCCTAAAGCTGAAGATCGACCCCAATTTGTCTTCTGTCTCAATAAAGTCTATAAATTATTTCACTCCATATATATTTTTTTAATTCATGGTTTGAGAGACCGCTCAGGAACATTGCAGTGATTCTAAAATCTGTATCTTATCATTAAGAGAGAACATTACAATGCAACTCAACAAGTACTTCCTGAATATAATGTTCAATACTGTGTTAAATATAAAGTTATTCATAAAGCAAAAGCAATGTTTAAATGTATATGTCATTAGTTTTGTTGTCCTTATTGTTTAGTCGTTAAGATGTGTCCAACTCTTTGTGATCCCATAGCCTATAGAATGCCAGGCTCCTCTGTCATCCTCTACCTCCCAGGGTTTGCTCACGTTTATGCCCACTGAGTCAATGATGCTATCTAACCATCTCATTCTCTGCTGTCCCCTTCTCCTTTTGCCTTCAATCTTCCCCAGCATCAGGGTCTTTTCTAATGAGTCCGCTCTTCTCATCAGGTGGCCAAAGTATTGCAGCTTCAGCATGAATCCTTCCAATAAATATTTAGCATTGATTTTCTTTAGGATTGACTAGTTTGATCTCCTTGCAGTCCAAGGGACTCTCAAGAGTCTTCTCCAGTAAAAGAATTTGAAAGTATCACTTCTTCAGTGCTCAGCCATCTTTATGGTCCAACTCTCACATCTGTACAGAAAATCTGTAGGGAAAGTACATAGCTTTGACTATATGGACCTTTCTTGGCAAAGTGATGTCTCTGTTTTTCAGTATGTGGTTTAGGTTTGTCATAGCTTTTCTTCCAAGAAGCAAGTGTCTTTTAATTTCATGGCTGCAGTCACTGTCTGCGGAGATTTTGGAGCCCAAGAAAAGAAAATTTGTCACTGCTTCCATTTTTTCCCCCTTCTTTTTGCCATGAAGTGATGGGACCAGATGCCATGATCTTAGTTTCTCTGAATACTGAGTTTTAAGCCAGCCTTTTCACTCTCTTCTTTCACCTTTATCAAGAGGCTCTTTAGTTTCTCTTCACTTTCTGCCATTAGGATGGTATTAGAGTGACGACTGAAGTGACTTAGCAGCAGCAGCAGCAGCAGCAGAGTGGTATCATCTGCATACCTGAGGCTGTTGGTATTTCTCTAGGCAATCTTGATTTCAGATTGTGATTAATCCAGCCTGGCATTTTGCATAATGTACTTTGCATATAAGTTATATAAGCAGAGTGACAATATACAGCCTTGTCATACTCCTTTCCCAATTTGGAAATCATTTGTTCCATATCCAGTTCTAACTGTGGCTTCTTGACTTATATACAGGTTTCTCAGGAGGCAAGTAAGGTGGTCTGGTAGTCCCATCTCTTTAAGAATTTTCCACAGTTTATTGTAATCCACAGTGAAAGACTTTAGCGTAATCAATGGAGCATAAATAGATGCTTTCTCTGGAATTATCTGGCTTTTTCTATGATCCAACATATGTTGGCAGTTCCTCTGCCTCTTTGAAACCCAGCTTGTACATATGGAAATTCTCAGTTCACATACTGCTGAAACCTAGTTTGATGGATTTTGAGCATAACCTTGCTAGCATGTGAAATGAGTGCAGTTGTATGTTAGTTTGAACATTCTTTGGCATTGCATTTCTTTGGGACTGGAATGAAAACTGATCTTTTCCAATCTGTGGCCACTGCTGAGTTTTCCAAATTTGCTAGCACGTTGAGCAGTACTTTAATAGCATCGTCTTTTAGGATTTGAAATAGCTCAGCTGGAATTCCATCACTTTCAGTAGCTTTGTTCATAGTAATGCTTTCCAAGGCCCAGTTGACTTCACACTCCAAGATGTTTGACTCTAGGTGAGTGACCACACCATTGTGGTTATCTGGGTCATTAAGATCTCTTTGGTATAGTTCTTCTGTGTATTCTTGCCATTTCTTCTTAGTCTCTTCTGCTTCCGTTAAGTCCATACCATTTGTCTCGTTTATCATGCCTATCCTTGCACAAAATGTTCCCTTGATATCTTCAATTTTCTTGAAGAGATCTCTAGTCTTTACCATTCTATTGTTTTCTTTCACTTCTTTGCATTTTTCATTTAGGAAGGCCTTCCTATCTCTCCTTGCTATTCTTTTGAACTCTGCATTCAGTTGAGTATATTTTCCCCTTTCTCCCTTGCTTTTTGCTTCTCTGTTTTTTTCTTAGCTGTTTGTAAAGCCTCCTAAGACAACCACATTGCCTTCTTGCATTGGTTTATTTTTCCCTTGGGGTGGTTTTGGTCACTGCTTCCTGTACAATGTTACAAACCTCTGTCCATAGTTCTTCAGTCACTCTGTCTACCAGATCTAATCCCTTGACTCTGTTCATCACCTCCACTGTATAATCATAAGGGATTTGATTTAGGTCATACCTGAATGGTCTAGTGGTTTTCTCTACTTATTTTCAATTTTAGCCTGAATTTTTCAATAAGGAGCTCATGATCTGAGCCACAGTCAGCTCCAGGTCTTGTTTTAACTGACTGTATAGAGCTTCTCTATCTTTGGCTGCAAGGAACATAATCAATCTGATTTTGGTATTAAGCATCTGGTGATGTCCATGTATATTGCTGTCTCTCATGTTGTTGGAAGAGAATGTTTGCTATGACCAGTGTATTCTCTTGACAAAACACTGTTAGCCTTTGCCCTGCTTCATTCTGTACTCCAAGGTCAAACTTGCCTGTTCTCTCTTGACTTCCTACTTTTGTATTCCAGTCTCTTATGAGGAAAAGAACATCCTTTTTTGTTGTTAGTTCTAGAAGGTGTTTCAGGTCTTCACAAAACTAGTCAACCTCAGCTTCTTTGGCATCAGTTGTTGCAGCATAGACTTGGATTACTGTAGTGTTGAATGGTTTGCCTTGGAAATGAATTGAGATTATTCTGTTGTTTTTTGAGATTAGTTTTTTCAATAGCTTTATATCTCATTAAATCCTCACAATAACCCAATTATATATATCATATATATAATTATATATATCATATATATATATATCATATATATAATTATATATATCATATATATAATTGGGTTATTGTGAGGATATATATATATATATATATATACACACACACACACATATACACACACACATTCTCAATTAACTGGTAACTAAAGTAAAATTACAAACTATTAAGTGGTAGTATTAAATTTGAACCCGGAGCTATTCAACTCTGAAGCCTACATCCTCAAACACTATATTAAAGTTTTTTTCTAATGGTGTATATCCACTGGCTTTACAGTCTATTTGTGATATAAGGTGCATTTAGGTTTAAATTTTTTAATTATAATTTTTAAGAGGGAATATACTAAACTGATTTAATAGTCAATACTGGGCCTAGAAGAATTGAAAATATGGTAATATTTTCTAGTATGTAGATCTTGATTTTAAGCATTAAAAGAAACTAGGACTCCTTGGAGAAATGGCTTATTGAAGGATTGAGAAAAGGAATGTGTAAGATACTTGGGACATCTTTTTAGGTCAGAAAGAAAGGAAATGTTCAAAAAATGCTGGAGACATTCAAAGGAACACAAAGAGCCAGGTTGGAAAGTTTTCCACTGGCTAAATTTGGGACAGTATAAGCATTTAACAAATGTAAAATGCATGAGTCATACTAATGTAAATTTATTTTTTAATAGAGGGAATGAAAAACTCTTCTTAGGGCAGGATGTAAACTAATAAATGCAAAAGGAATAATAGAGTTAGAATATAACTATTTTTTCCAGATGCTTTTATGTTTTTTTAAAATTGAAGTAGAGCTGATTTACAATGTTTTAAGTGTACAGCAAAGTGACTCAGTTATCCATATTCACACATATATATATTCTTTTTCATAGTCTTTTCCATTGTATGTTATTATCAGACATTGAATATAGTTCCCTGTGTTATAGAGTGGGGCCTTATTGCTTATTTTATATATAGTCATGGGTATTTCTTAATCCAAAACTCTTAATTTGAAACAGCTACTATGGAAAACAATATGGAGGTTCCTTAAAAAACTAAAAATAGAGTTGTCATTTGAGAAAGAAATCCCACCCCTGGGCATATATCTGGAAAAGCTAAAACTCAATTTCAAAAAGATAAATGCACCTGAATACTTATAGCAGAACCATTTACAACAGCCAAGACATGGAAGCAATCTAAATGCCCATCAACAGATGTAAGGATAAAGAAGATGTGGTGTGTGTATATATATATATATATATATATAACTGAGGCATGAAAAGAATGAACTAATGAAGTGTTGCAGTGACATGGATGAACCTGGTGCTAGCAGTAAAGAACCCGCCTGCCATTGTAGGAGATGTAAGAGATGTGGGCTTGAACCCTGGGTAAGGAAGAGCCCCTGGAGAAGGGCATGGCAACTCATCCAGTATTCTTGCCTGGAGAATCCCATGGACAGAGGAGCCTGGTGGTCTATAGTCCATGGGGTTGCACAGAGTCGGACACGACTGAAGTGGCTTAGAAGGCACGGATGAACCTAGAGATTATCATACTAAACGAAGTTAAGTCAGAGAAAGGCAAATACCATATGATATCACTTATACGTGGAAACAAAAATAATACATATGAACTTATTTACAAAATAGAATATCACTAAGTGGCAAATAACAAAGTAATACTAGATTTAGGCAAATATCATCAACATATGTTACAACTAGTAGGTGAAAGTTTTAGGAGGAATAGGATGTCTTCATGGTCTCAATTTATCCCCCCACAAAATTCTTATTAATTACAAGGGAGAAAAAAATTAACTTTCCAATGGAGAAAACTTGCCAACTATCACTTAAACCAAATGATCAAAGTTAACATCAACAGAAATGGGACAAAAAGGTATCAAATGTCTCCAAATATGGTACACTGAGATAGACACATCACTTATGTGATATCTTTGTCAAAAATTCATAACCTGAATCTAATCATGTGGAAACATCAGATAAACCCAAACTGAAGGATATCCTTCAAAAGATCTACCCTGCACTCTTTAAAAATCTCAAATGCATGAAAAACAGAGACTGACAGAGAAATCACTCCAGATTAAAGGACACTAAGATATATGACATACATGCAATGTATGATCCTGGTCTGAAAAAATTTATTTTATTTTCTATAAATGCTATTGCAAAGAAAAATAGGTGTAATAAGAATTAGGTTTGTAGATTAAATAATAGTATTGTATCATGTTAATTTCTCCTGTGCTTATGTACCAGAATATTCTTAGGAAGTACAAGCTGAGATATTTTGGAGTAAAGAAACATTATGTCTGCATTTTACTCTCAAAAGATTTGGGAAAAATACATAAATACACACACATGATTTTTATTTATAAACACACACACACAGAGGGTGGAGAGGAAATGATAGAAAGCAAATATGGTAATATGTTAACAATTTGAGTACCTGGGTAATTCTTTGCAATATTTTTACATCTTTGTTGAGACTAATATTATTTACAAATGAAAATTTATCAATAAAATGTGCTAAAAAGCCCCACAATAAACTCACACTTTACAAGTAGAGAAGCAAATGGAGCACTTAAAATATAAGGTAATGTTCAAAAAAATGTACTCTAAGTAATAGTCTTTAAATTTCTTTTATATATAAGAAATATATTTGTAGTGTAATTAGTAGCCGAGATGAGCTACCCCAAGTCCGAGGTCAGGGGTGGTGGCTGAGAGGAGCTACCCCAGGTCCAAGGTCAGGGGAGGTAGCCGAGAGGAGCAACCCCATGTCCAAGGAGTGGTGGCTGCGTGGGCACAGGAGGGCTGAGAGGAGCTATTCCACGTTAAAGGTCAGGAGGGGCGACCTTGTCCAAGGTAAGGAGCAGCGGCTGCGCTTTGCTGGAGCAGCCGTGAAGAGATATCCACGTTCAAGGTAAGAGAAACCCAAGTAAGACAGTAGGTGTTGGGAGAGGGCATCAGAGAGCAGACACACTGAAACCATAATCACAGAAAACTAGACAATCTGGTCGCATGGACCAAAGCCTTGTCTAACTCAGTGAAACTAAGCCAAGCCATGTAGGGCCACCCAAGATGGATGGGTCATGGTGGAGAGGTCTGACAGAATGTGTTCTACTGGAGAAGGGAATGGCAAACCACTTCAGTATTAAAGTCCAATGCTATAAAGAGCATTACTGAATAGGAACCTGGAATTTTAGGTCCATGAATAAAGGCAAATTGATAGGATACTGAGAGAGGAACTCCTCAGGTCGGTTAGTGCCCAATATGCCACTGGAGATCAGTGGAGAAATAAATCCAGAAAGATTGAAGGGATGGAGCCAAAGCAAAAACAATACTCAGCTGTGGATGTGACTGGTGATAGAAGCAAGGTCCGATGCTGTAAAGAGCAATACTGCATAGGAACCTGGAATGTTAGGTCCATGAATCAAGGCAAATTGGAAGTGGTCAAGCAGGAGATGGCAAGAGTGAACATCAACATTCTGCTGCTGCTAAGTTGCTTCAGTTGTGTCCAACTCTGTGCAACCCCATAGACAGCAGCCCACCAGGCTCCCCGTCCCTGGGATTCTCCAGGCAAGAACACTGGAGTAGGTTGCCATTTCCTTCTCCAATGCATGAAAGTAAAAAGTGAAAATGAAGTCGCTCAGTTGTGTCCGACTCTTAGCGACCCCATGGACCGCAGCCTACCAGGCTCCTCTGCCCATGGATTTTTCAGGCAAGAGTACTGGAGTGGGGTGCCATTGCCTTCTCCATGACATTCTAGGAATCAGCAAACTAAAATGGACTGGAATGAGTGAATTCAGCTCAGATGACTATTATAACTACTACTGTGGGCAGGAATCCCTTAGAAGAAATGGAGTAGCCATCATGGTCAACAAAAGAATCCAAAATGCAGTACTTGGATGCAATCTCAAAACTGACAGAATGATCTCTGTTTGTTTCCAAGGCAAACCATTCAATATCATGGTAATCCAAACCTATGCTCCAACCAGTAACACTGAAGAAGCTGAAGTTGAACAGTTCTATAAAGACCTGCAGGATATTTTAGAACAGCCAAAAGATGTCCTTTTCACTATACGGGACTGGAATGCAAAAATAGGAAGTCAAGAGATACCTGGAATAACTGGCAAATTCGGCCGTGGAGTACGGAATGAAGCAGGTAAAAGGTTAATAGAGTTTTGCCAAGAGAATGCATTTGTCATAGCAAACACCCTCTTCCAACAACACAAGAGAAGACTCTACACATGGACATCACCAGATGGGCAACACCGAAATCAGATTGATTATATTCTTTGCAGCCAAAGATGGAGAAGCTCTATACAGTCAGCAAAAACTGGGACCTGGGACCTGACTGTGGATAAGATCATGAACACCATATTGCCAAATTCAGACTTAAATTGAAGAAAATAGGGAAAACCACTCAATCATTCAGGTATGACCTAAATCAAATCCCTTATGACTATACAGTGGAAGTGAGAAATAGATTTAAGGGCCTAGATCTGATAGAGTGCCTGATGAACTATGGACGGAGGTTCATGACATTGTATAGGAGACAGGGATCAAGACCATCCCCACGAAAAAGAAATGCAAAAAAGCAAAATGATTGTCTGAGGAGGCCTTACAAATAGCTGTGAAAAGAAGAGAAGCGAAAAGCAAAGGAGAAAAGGAAAGACATAAGCATATGAATGCAGAGTTCCAAAGAATAGCAAGGAGACATAAGAAAGCCTTCCTCAGAGATCAATGTAAAGAAATAGAAGAAAACAACAGAAGGGGAAAGACTAGAGATCTCTTCAAGAAAATTAGAGATAACAAGGGAACATTTCATGCAAAATGGGCTCAATAAAGGACAGAAATGGCGTGCACCTAACAGAAACAGAAGATATTAAGAAGTGGCAAGAATAAACAGAACTGTACAGAAAACATCTTCATGACCCAGATAATCATGATAGTGGGATCACTCACCTAGAGCCAGACATCCTTGAATGTGAAGTCAAGTGGGCCTTAGAAAGCATCACTATGAACAAAGCTAGTGAAGGTGATGGAATTCCAGTTGAGCTATTCCAAATCCTGAAAGATGATGCTGTGAAAGTGCTGCACTCAATATGCCAGCAAATTTGGAGAACTCAGCAATGGCCACAGGATCAGAAAAGGTCAGTTTTCATTCCAATTCCAAAGAAAGGCAATGCCAAAGAATGCTCAAACTACCGCACAATTCCACTCATCTCACAGGCTAGTAAAGTAATGCTCAAAATCCTCCAAATCAGGCTTCAGCAAAACATTAACCGTGAACATCCAGATGTTTAAGTTCATTTCAGAAAAGGCAGAGGAACCAGAGATCAAATTGCCAACATCCGCTGGATCATCGAAAAAGCAAGACAGTTCCAGAAAAACATCTATGTCTGCTTTATTGACTATGCCAAAGCCTTTGACTGTGTGGATCACAATAAACCATGGAAAATTCTGAGAGAGATGGGAATACTAGACCACTGACCTGCCTCTTGAGAAACCTGTATGCAGGTCAGGAAGCAACAGTTTGAAGTGGACATGGAACAACAGACTGGTTCCATATAGGAAAAGGAGTATGTCAAGGCTGTATACTGTCACCCTGCTTATTTAAACTATATGCAGAGTACATCATGAGAAACATTGGGCTGGATGAAGCACAAGCCTGAATCAAGATTGCTGGGAGAAATATCAGTAACCTCAGATATGCAGATGATACTACCCTTATGGCAGAAAGTGAAGAGGAACTCAAAAGCCTCTTGATGAAAGTGAAAGAGGAGAGTGAAAAAGTTGGCTTAAAGCTCAACATTCAGAAAACAAAGATCATGCCATCTGGTCCCATCACTTCATGGCAAATAGATGGGGAAACAGCGCAAACAGTGTCAGACTTTATTTTGGGGACCTCCAAAATCACTGCAGATGGTGACCGCAGCCATGAAATTAAGACACTAACTCCTTGGAAGGAAAGTTATGACCGATCTAGATAGTATATTAAAAAGCAGAGACAATACTTTGCCGACTAAGGTCCATCTAGTCAAGGCTATGTTTTTTCCAGTGGTCATGTATGGATGTGAGAGTTGGACTGTGAAGAAAGCTGAGCACCGAAGAATTGATGCTTTTGAACTGTAGTGTTGGAGAAGACTCTTGAGAGTCCCTTGGACTGCAAGGAGATCCAACCAGTCCATCCTAAAGGAGATCAGCTCTGGGTGTTCATTGGAAGGACTGATGCTGAAGCTGAAACTCCAATATTTTGGCCACCTCATGCGAAGAGTTGACTCATTGGAGAAGACCCTGATGCTGAGAGGTATTGGGGACAGGAGCAGAAAGGAACGACAGAGGATGAGATGGCTGGATGGCATCACTGACTTGATGGACATTAGTTTGGGTGAACTCTGGGAGTTAGTGATGGACAGGGATGCCTGGTGTGCTGTGATCATGGAGTCACAAAGAGTTGGACACAACTGAGCGACTGAACTGAACTGAATGATTATTTAAAAATAGTTCCCAAGAAAGCTGTGGTACATATACACAATGGAGTATTACGCAGCCATCAAAAAGAATACATTTGAATCAGTNGGCGTGCTGCGATTCATGGGGTCACAAAGAGTTGGACATGACTGAGCGACTGAACTGAACTGAACTGATGAATTAAAAAGGGAAAAAAATGTATAATTCTATTTGCATGTGTGTGAGGAAATGTGAAGTTTCCTGCAAGTGGTCAGAATTGGCTACATGAGGAAAGGAAATGGGGATTTTTTTTTCAAGCATAACTTTTGTTTAACATGAAAACATACTACCTATTCAAAAAGTTGTTTTTAAAAATGGCTCTGGATCTAGAAAAGTTAGGAGGTGGGGGTAGCTGATTTGAGAGTGTTGTTTACACAGCAGCTAAACTCACTAAACTAGAAACTCCATCCACACCCCGCCCAGTGAAAATCTGACCAGCAAGAACCAAGGATGGGCTGGAGCCCAAAAGAAAGGACAGGAGCGATGGTGATGCTAGGGTCCAAATATCTGATTGTAAAGGATGGAACTAGGCTGGAGTGCTCAGAGGACAGAGAGGAGCAGAGACAGTCCACCCCTTGCTACACTGGGTCCTTGGAGCACACACAGGGTGTGATTTTCCAGTCCTTGTATAGAATTTGAAGCAATGATTCACTTTGCTTTTCCTCTTTTAATTTTTGTTGTCCATATAATTATCCAGAATGCCAAGGAAGGCACAGCTAGGTTTTCCCTTGTATTTTCCCCCTCCCTGTGTAACTACTTATCTCCCCATAAATGTATACCATGTTTATTATAGAGTCTCCTAACCCCACAGCTACCAGGACTTTGATGAGTCCTCCTTAGTGCCCATTCCTTCCCAACAACCGTTGTTTTAATTTTTCCATTTAAGATGTATTGCATTTTTATCAGCTATTCTAAATAGAAAATCTAAATACAGTTTTGTTTCTCTATTCAAGCCTGCTAATGCTTTACTATATAATGAGCAAGGTGCATTGAACGGTACCTTCCCAAGGACTATGGCTGAAGTGGGAGATCAGAGGCAGAGCTTGCACTTGAAACACAGTACTGCCCACCTGCCTCTGCTAAGAATGCCACACAGAAGTGTTTGCTTGATATTAATTCTATTTTTATGTTTGCTTATAGAATTAATAAGCAATTGAGAGCTAAGTCACAACATAATGAAACATGTTTCACCTTAAAACTGTTAAGCCTTACTCGTTTTATTTTAGTTTTCAAGAATCACAAATTGGACTATCTGCCATCAGAGGGTTCATGACACACCTGTGTGATGCAGTGCTGTTATTTGTGTAATATATCACATGCTATGCATCATGCAAATATTCCCCTCGTGGATGACACATTTTTTCCTTACACTATTTGCATTGGTGACTCCAACCAGAGACTGGCTGAAAAGGATGGGTCCCCCTCCTTGTACGTTTGTCTTCTATTCTTTACACTCATAATCTTGCAACAAAATCTGTCTGTTCATGCCTTTTCATATGGCATTGACTGTTATCATGATGGAAATTTTGGTTTTTTAAGTCAGGTGTGCATGTTTACAAGACCCTTGAGTATTTAGAACACTGGTTAAAAAAAATCTTTATGGTCAAGTGCCCAAGAAGACACAAGGAGAAGGGAATAGGAGACATAACTTGACGGACAGCAAGGAAGCCGAGCCAGTCTTGTCCCATCACCCCATTCTGCTTATGTAAATCTACTTGTCCTTGCACAGATTCAAGTGGGCACCCTTGTCTTGTTCCTGATTTTAGGGGAAATGCTTTCAATTTTTCACCATTGAGGATAATGTTTGCTGTGGGTTTGTCATATATAGCTTTATTATGCTGAGGTATATTCCTTCTATTCCTGTGTTCTGGAGAGTTTTTATCATAAATGGATGTTGAATTTTATCAAAGGATTTCTCTGCATCTATTGAGATAATCGTTTNTTTTAGGGGAAATGCTTTCAATTTTTCACCATTGAGGATAATGTTTGCTGTGGGTTTGTCATATATAGCTTTATTATGCTGAGGTATATTCCTTCTATTCCTGTGTTCTGGAGAGTTTTTATCATAAATGGATGTTGAATTTTATCAAAGGATTTCTCTGCATCTATTGAGATAATCGTTTGGCTTTTATTTTCCAATTTGTTAATGTGGTGTATTACATTGACTGATTTGCAGATAATGAAGAATCCTTGCATTCCTGGGATAAAGCCCACTTGGTCATGGTGTATGATTTTTTTAATGTGTTGTTGGATTCTGATTGCTAGANGAAAAAAAAAATAAAATAAAAATGGGCAGGATGCTGGTTAAAAAAAAAAATAAAAATAGTTCCTTTGTGTTAGAGATACATAATGAAATATTTGTGGATATTTATAGATTCAATAATATGCCTGAGACCTAGTGAAGAGGTATGGGATTATGCAGACTTTGCAGGTTTTATACATCTGATAAATGAAAAATTGTGTGTCAGTACAGTTTTCACTTGCATTTGTCTTGTTGTGAGCAATGTAACTGTTTTTTCTGCTACCTTTTATGTCAGAGGATGAGGAACCTTTCTTGATTCATGTTTCCACTTATGCCTTTGTGTCAGTTTCCTCCTACTGCATTTGAACTTCCTCCTTTATTCACTATTTCTCTAGTACCTTTAATATTCTTACTGTTACCTTTCTAAGCTCCAATATTTATCATTTTATTATCTTTTGGCTGTATATGACATATAAACAATATGTTTTAGAAGGCAGAACATGAAAATTAAGTCTCTTTCACACACTGAACGTGAAATCAACACCCCCAGGGTGAACTATCATTCTCAGTTTCTTGTGTATTTCTTCAATCACACTCTATACAGAAGGAAGCATATACTTAAGTATTTCAGTTTTATAGACACATTCAAATGGCAACATACTCTTAGGCTAAGAAAACAGTAGCTGCTATAATAACTAAACCCTGAAATCTCTGTGATTTAACAAAATATTAGTTTATATACACATGACAAATAGTCCAAATGTTCAGTGGGCAGCTTCCATGTGTGCTTTAGGAGCCCAAGTTCTGCCACAGCTCAGGACTTTAGAGTTTTCACTTCAACAGCAAATAGAGGGAAACAAAAGAAGACATACTGCTTCCTAACCATCTTGCCTAGAAGTCACCAGATCATACTGCACAGATTCTACTGAAATAAATCATATGATCCTTTTAGATGTAGGGAGGCTGTTTAACACTGCACAGATTCTACTGGAAATAAATCATATGGTCCTTTTAGATGTACAGAGGCTATTTAATGAGTATAAAATCAAGGTTTTAAGAGATATTAAAGTTTTAGTGTAAAGAGAAGGGAAGTAGAATTGTTATTATGAACTGAAAGAGAGAACAGGCTAAAGAAGATATTGGTAGTGGTGGTTTGGTCACTAAGTTGTGTCCAACTCTTTTGTGAATCCAGACTGCAGCCTGCCAGGCTCCTCTGTCCACGGGATTTCTCAGGCAAGAATAGTGGAGTGAGTTGCCATTACCTCCTCCAGGGGATATTCCTTATGGATCTCACCCAAAAATTTCAGATTTTTTTCCTGCTGAGCTACCAGGAAAGCCCTAAAGAAGACAGCAAGAGGCTGAGAAATTTAGTTCCTGGCTTGGCACTTACTCAACTTTACTCTAGCATAAATCTTTGGAGAGAAGCTGTTTCTGGGGCTTCTCTGGTGGCTCAGACAATAAAGAACCTGCCTGGAATGCAGGAGACTTGGGTTCGATTCCCGGGTTGGGAAGATTCCCTGGAGGAGTTAAACAGCCACCCAGTCTGGTATTAGGTTGGCTAATTCCAAAATTTCCAATAGTTTAGATAGTGCTGTCCTATGAAAAATATTTTTTAATTGCTACCTAGTACAAGTAATTCTGCCTGAACCAGGAAGTCACATCTTCAATCTAAGCAGCATAACTGCAATACATACAGGCATTTCTGCTATGACAGTCTGTAACACCCGAATTTCTGCAAAATCAGGGTGTGAGAAAAATATTTTCAGGGAGTTACCTGAAGAACAGGAGTTTGCAGGCTTGAGGACTAAGGTAGCTTTCTCTCTCCTAGTCTTTTAGGCATTGGCAATCAGTTTTGCATCTTATAGACACAGATTTTATCCCATCTTAACAGCCTAAAGAAGTGTATATTATATGCAGCTGGTTGGAAGGGCAGGAGAATTAAAACATGAAAGCAGTTAAAGCTCTCTACCAATGACTCATAGGATGAAATGTGAATCTACATTAATATGTGAGAATAATTCTATATTGTCACCCTGCTTATTTAACTTATATGCAGAATACATCATGAGAAATGCTGGACTGGAAGAANGAGAAGGGGACGACAGAGGATGAGATGGCTGGATGGCATCACTGACTCAATGGACATGAGTCTTTGTAAACTCCGAGAGTTGGTGATGGATAGGGAGGCCTGGGGTGCTGTGATTCATGGGGTCGCAAAGAGTCGGACACGACTGAGCAACTGAACTGAACTGAACTGAGAGCTGGTAATGGACAGGGAGGCCTGGGGTGCTGTGGTTCATGGGGTCGCAAAAAGTCAGACACGACTGAGTGACTGAACTGAACTAAAAGAGGAAGCATAAGCTCTCTCTTGCCTACAAGGTTAAAATCTGCCTTGAGCAGTGACCATCTTTCTCCAGTTGTTTTTATTAGGGCATTGCCAGTGCCACTCTTATTGATGAATACCTTTTATTCATATATTTGTAGCAAAAACTCAAAACATATGATAAAAATAGATGTGCTTGGATTTTTTTCATATGCATGTACGAATGTATTTTTAATTTCTATGTTGCCAAATCATAAATACTATCCTTATTTACTTAGCAATTATAATTTTCATTAAAAAAATGTATGTATGTAACAATTTAATCAACAAGCATGTGCTGAGTCACTACTATTTGCCTGGTACTTTTCTAGGTGCTGAGCAAACTGGACAGAAACTCCTAACTTCATTGAACTGAATTAGCTCTGTGTTTTTACTTAAGTTTTTGTGTATCTGGCAAGAGAGGAAAGGAAACTCAAAAGATAATACAGCACCCTGGGACTCACAACACGGGGTGCTGTTACCATCCCTGCCTCTTCAGGAAAAGGAAAGAAGCAGGTAGTTTACCGGAATTCTAGTTCCCTCTTTCATTCTTCTGCTGTTTCCTTCCACAGTATGAAGCCAACCAAAGCCCCAGAAAAGGAAGCTGAGGAGAAGCAGAGTATCCCAGAGAATGGAGCAAAGGCCAGAAGCAGTAGAGTGGATCTGGAAGGACAGAGGGAAAATATCCAGCACTAACTCTGATTAAGAACTTTTAAATTATTATTATTATTGCCTGCAAGGCAGGAGATCTGGGTTATATTCCTGAGTGAGGAAGATCTCTTGGAGAAGGAAATGGCAACCCACTCCAGTATTCTTGCCTGGAGAACCCCATGACAGAGGAGCCTGGCAGGAGTCCATGGGGAGGACATGGAGGCTGGCAGGAATCCATGGGGTCAAAAAGAGTTGGACATGACTGAAAGACTTTCACTTTTCTACTATAATGTAGCCTCTAAATGTTTCCTAAACACAGAGTGTTCTTTCAAATAATTGGCAGTTTGTGTGTTACTCAGTCAGTGACACCTGTTGGAAATCAGTGTCTTTTTTTTTAATAAGTCCATGTGCCTTTTAAACAAATATTAGTGTGCTGTGTATTTAGAGAGTCTTTTTTTTGGGGGGGTATCAAAAAGTAATCTAGTATAAATGAATAATCTCATTCTAGCTTGCATCTCTGAAACTCGTGTCCGAACCTTTAAAAGAAACAAAAAAAAAAAAAAGAGGATTTGTAGTTCTGTGAACTAGCTTGTGATAACACCAATTCTTTGCAGCCTTCCTGAGCTTCCCCTGGACCTGCTGTGGAAGTAGGCATGACTTTGTGCCTCGATTCATGGCCTGAGGAAGAGGCTGGGGAGGCTGACATACAAACAGAATAAGGGTTACTGGGGTCCCACAGTATCTTTGAGGAGACTAAGATTTCTCTGTTAATGGCTGGAGGTTAAATCTGAGTACTCCTGCAATCTGAAGGCAGAAAAAAATCAAGAACATTGTATTGATACTCACCTGTATCTCTCATCTCAATTTTCTGTCCTTAGTATACAATTTTTCATTGCAAATCTACTATTAAAAAAAAAAGAAATGAAATGTTAGTTGGTAGTTGTATCCTACTCTTTGAGACTCTGTGGACCATTGCCTGCCAGGCTCCTCTGTCCATGGGATTATCTAGTCAAGAATACTGAAGTGGGTTTCCATGTCCTCCTCGAAATGATCTTCCTACCAGGGAATCAAAATCGTGTCTCATATCTCCTGCATTGGCAAGCAGGTTCTTTGCCACTAGTGCCACCTGGGAAGCCCATACATAAGATTTAGGGTTTCATGCTGCTGCTGCTGCTAAGTTGCTTCAGTCGTGTCTGACTCTGTGTGACCCCATAGATGGCAGCCCACCAGGCTCCCCCATCCCTAGGATGCTCCAGGCAAGAACATTGGAATGGGTTGCCATTGCCATAGAAGGTGCTATTTTAGTTATTTATTACTTAGGTGGACACACTTGCCATGAGATAACCTTTTTTTAGAACTTAGTTACTTCTTTCTGAAACACCAGCTTCTCAATGTCCTCTCCCCAGTTTAAGTATTAATTAATCTAACACCTTGGTGCTTAATACCAACCCTTTGTTCCATATTTTGAGGTTATTAGTTTGTGTGACATCCTCCCTTCTAGGAGTTAAAAATCAAACAATATGGGCCCCATTTAAGAATAACTTACAAATTGGTGCTGAAAGCATCACTATGAACAAAGCTAGTGGAGCTGATGGAATTCCAGTTGAGCTATTTCAAATCTTAAAAGATGATGCTGTGAAAGTGCTGCACTCAATATGCCAGCAAATTTGGAAAGTTCAGCAGTGGCCACAGGACTGGAAAAGGTCAGTTGTCATTCTAATCCCAAAGAAAGGCAGTGCCAAAGAATGCTCAAATTGCACAATTGCACTTATCTCACATGCTAGTAAAGTAATGCTCAAAATTCTCCAAGGCAGGCTTCAACAGTACATGAACTGTGATATTCCAGATTTCAGCTTGGTTTTAGAAAAGACAGAGGAACCAGAGATCAAATTGCCAACATCTGCTGGATCACTGAAAAAGCAAGAAAATTCCAGAGAAACATCTATTTCTGCTTTATTGACTATGTCAAAGCCTTTGACTGTGTGGATCACAACAAACTGTGGAAAATTCTTCAAGGGATGGGAAAACCAGACCACCTGACCTGCCTCTTGAGAAATCTGTATGTAGGTCAGGAAGCAACAGCTAGAACTGGACATGGAACAACAGACTGGTTCCAAATAGGGAAAAGAGCACATCAAGGCTGTATATTGTCACCCTGCTTATTTAACTTATATGCAGAGTACATCATGAGAAATGTCGGACTGGATGAATCACAAGCTGGAATCAAGATTGCTGGGAAAAATATCAATTACCTCAGATATGCAGATGACACCACCCTTATGGCAGAAAGCAAAGAACTAAAAAGCCTCTTGATGAAAATGAAAGAGGAGAGTCAAAACGTTGGCTTAAAACTCAGCATTCAGAAAACTAAATCATGGCACCTGGTCTCATCACCTCATGGCAAGTAGATGGGGAAACAGTGAGAGACTTTATTTTTTGGGGCTCAAGACTCAAAATCAGTACAGATGGTGACCACAGCCATGAAATTAAAAGACGCTTACTCCTTGGAAGGAAAGTTATGACCAACTTAGACTCATATTAAAAAAGCAAAGATATTACTTTGCCAACAAAAGTCTGTCTAGTCAAAGCTATGGTTTTTCCAGTAGTCATGTATGGATGTGAGAGTTGGACTATAAAGAAAGCTGAGCACCAAAGAATTGATGTTTTTGAACTGTGGGGTTGGAGAAGACTCTTGAGAGTCCCTTGGACTGCAAGGAGATCCAACCAGTCCATTCTGAAGGAGATCAGCCCTGGGATTTCTTTGGAAGGAATGATGCTAAACCTGAAAGTCCAGTACTTTGGCCACCTCATGCGAAGAGTTGACTCATTTGAGAAGACCCTGATGCCAGGAAAGATTGAAGGTGGGAAGAGAAGGGGACAACAGAGGATGAGATGGTTGGATGGCATCAGCAACTCAATGGATATGAGTTTGAGTAAACTCTGGGAGTTGGTGATGGCCAGGGAGGCCTGGCGTGCTACAGTCCATGGGGTCGCAAAGAGTTGGACATTACTGTGTGACTGAACTGAACTGAACTGAAATTTTTCACATCAGTGATTTGTGCATTTTTGAATCTGGATGATTATAATATCTTTTGTAGTTAGACATTTACTCCTATAAAAATAAGAAAAGCAAAAAATTTAAATGAGTTCCCCAAACAAATCAATATGCATATTTATAATCTGTGTCACGTACCCACTCTCTGACAAATCAACAATGCTCATGGGAAAATCAGAATGCTTGGGTTTTAGACCCAGAGTGTCCCAATGAGTGACTCTCTCTGAACTTCATCTTCATCTTCTGCACAGTGGAGGGCTGGGCCGGATGCTTTGGCTCCTTTCCAGAATGATACGTCTGTGGAATGCTACATACCATTGTTCTCTCAGACAGTTGACTCTTTGGTGTTTTGATTTTCTGGAATAGATTCTATTTGAGGGCTGATTCCTCACTATTTAGCTCTGGGCCTACAAAATGCATAGGAAAACATCAATAAATATGTGTAGGACTTAATATTTTGCTGAGCTTTTTAAAAATAACCAGGTCTCTAGAACATTTCCAAACATTTTATAAATCTAGTGTTAGCACACTGTGATGTTACGTTTTCAGTTGCTAACAATGTACAATGATGTAGGTCAACAGAGTGTTTTGAAAATTTTAGAAAACCTGGCCAGGGTGAGAACTCTCCATCTGATTAGATTTCTGGAAAGAGGATTCAAGTGTATTGATCTCAGTTGGGCAAAGAACATGCTTACATCTCATATTTTAGCTAAAATTTTACCTAGAAATCAGATATGTGGTTCATCTTTAACTAATACCCTTTTTAAAGGTGATCTGGCGCAAGTATTAATACTATGGGCTAAATGTTTGTGTTCTCCTACCCCCCCCCATTCATATTTTAAAACTCTAATCCCTAATGTGACAATATTTGGGAGTTTACCAGCACTGGAGCCCTCATGATGGGATTGGGTGTCTTTATAAGGGGATAAAGAGACCAGAGCTATCTCTCTCCACCATGTGAGGCTACAACAAGAAGGTGACAGTCTGCAGAGAAGAATAGGATTGTCACTAGGAACCAAACCTACTGGTACAATCCCCAGCTTCCGGGACTGTGAGAAATAAATTTATGTAGTTTAAGCCACCCAGTTTCTGGTATGTTTGTTACAGCAGCCTAAGTTGACTTAGACAGCAGGTAAATCAGGTCTGTTCACAAACAAAACAGAATTTCATGGTGAAGAATTCAGGCTGGGAATGGATCCTTTTACAAGCACAATTAAGGAGTAAGAAAGCTAACAATATCAAAATAATAAGGGACCAGGACACTGACATCAATAGTAGAAATTACAACTCTGCTGCTGCTGCTGCGAAGTCGCTTCAGTCATGTCCGACCCTGTGCGACCCCATGGATGGCAGCCCACCAGGCTCCCCGTCCAGGGGATTCTCCAGGCAAGGACGCTGGAGTGGGTTGCCATTTCCTTCTCCAATGCATGAAAGTGAGAAGTGAAAGTGAAGCCGCTGAGTCGTGTCAGATTCTTAGCGACCCCGTGGACTGCAGCCCACCAGGCTCCTCCATCCATGGGATTTCCCAGGCAAGAGCACTGGAGTGGGGTGCCATCGCCTTCTCCAATTACAACTCTGACAGCCCACAAGCCTGACAGAGTGATTCAATGGCAGAGCTATTTCTAATCCAAAATGTTACACTTTGGGTTTTGCCAGACTGTGAACTTCCACTGCTGGACTCCAACTTCTCCAGGTTGGAAATTTCATCTTTTTATTGCTCTTCTATAAATTCCAAGGGAACATTCGCTCTCTATAAATGCTATTTTTTTATATTATGGAGAAATGCTATTTCTCTATAAATGTATTTTCAAAGGATACATTAAAAAATAATTAGATTCTTTAGTATTATTTTGGTTGTATCACATCACATTGACTGATGCTGAAGCTGAAACTTCAATAATTTGGCCAACTGATATGAAGAACTGATTCCTTGGAAAATACCCTGATGCTGGGAAAGATTGAAGGCAGGAAGAGAAGGGGACAGGGTGAGATGGTCGAATGGCATCACCAACTCGATGGACACGAATTTGAACAAGCTCCAGGAGTTGGTGATGGATAGGGAAGCCTAACGTGCTACAGTCCATGGGGTCGCAAAGAGTCGGATACAACTGAGCAACTGAACTGAACTCGTTTCATCTCACCCTGATTACAGAGAATACACTAATTTGTTACACACACAGTAGGTTTTCTTGAAACACTATGAAATTTAATGTATGTATTAAGGTGAGTGTGTGAGAGGGGAGTTTCAAAATGAGAAATCTAATTAAATTAGTTCAGGAAAAAATATTCTTCTTTTAATGATATAGTGAGCTCATCAAAATGAAATACAGCCAAGTTATGATATATAACAGCCAAGTTATATGAAGTACAACTAAGTTACATGTGACCTAGTATTGTAAATAGAGCTGCCATGAACTCTGAGGTACATGTGTCTTTTTCAGTTATGGTGTTGGACTAGAAATTCTTAACCTTCAAATGCAGTATCTTGTCCTGTTCCTACAGAACCAAAAAAATTGAAATATTTGCATTAACAAAACAATCAAAACCATAACAGATTAAATAGGCACTGTTCTTCCAGTTAGTCTCACATAAGTAGTTACAATCTAGGGGTTGTGGAGTGAGATAACACCGTACCTATTCCAGATAAATAACACTAAGTGTCTTTTTGATGGGTACATGGTTATCAGCGTTCAAAAATTTCAAACATCTATCAGATTCCCAAGGGAAGGGTCCTACCTCATGGAGTTGTCAGAGATCCATCATCACAAACATTTTCAGGTTAGATGCTCAGAAAGTCAATCAAGGTTACTAAAAAGGAAAAAACAAAAGTTGGTTATCAGTTTAGTTCAGTCACTCAGTTGTGTCCAACTCTTTGCAACCCCATGCATCACAGCACACCAGGCCTCCCTGTCCATCACCAGCTCCTGGAGCTCACTCAGACTCATGACCATCGAGTCAGTGATGCCATCCAGCCATCTCATCCTCGGTTGTCCCCTTCTCCTGCCCCCAATCTCTTCTAGCATCAGGGTCTTTTCCAATGAGTCAACTCTTCACATAAGTTGGCCAACGTTCTGGAGCTTCAGCTTTAGCATCATTCCTTCCAAAGAAATCCCAGGGCCGATCTCCTTCAGAATGGACTGGTTGGATCTCCTTGCAGTCCAAGGGACTCTCAAGTGTCTTCTCCAACACCACAGTTCAAAAGCATCAATACTTTGGCGCTCAGCTTTCTTCACAGTCCAACTCTCACATCCATACATGACCACTGGAAAAACCATAGCCTTGACTAGACAGACCATTGTTGGCAAAGTAATGTCCCTGCTTTTTAATATGCTGTCTAGGTTGGTCATAACTGTCCTTGCAAGGAGTAAGCATCTTTTAATTTCATGGCTGCAATCACCATCTGCAGTGATTTTGGAGTCCCCCAAAATAAAGTCTGACACTGTTTCCACTGTATCCCCATTTCCCATGAAGTGATGGGACCAGACGCCATGATCTTCGTTTTCTGAATGTTGAGCTTTAAGCCAACTTTTCCACTCTTTCACTAAAGTTGCTTATAGTAGAGTGTTAGAAAAGAAAAAAAAATAAAAAGAACTAGATAAGAGCATTCAATAAACCAGATAGAGAATTGTTACACAGAGGAATCTCATGGGAGAAACTGACCTGAAGCTACTCTCTTGTCTTTGAATACACATTGTCTCTCTCTAATAAGGAACATTCTATCTTGGCTGTTCTGCTTCCTTCTGAGACTGAGCATCTATTGCTATCACTACCCTAAATTAAATTCAATAAAGAATATTTAAGTTAATTCTGACGAGTGTATTCATGAGACGGCCAACAATGTATTTTCCCAGCTCTAAGAATATCACTCAGTTCAGTTCATGTCAGTTGCTCAGTTTTGTCTGACTCTTTGTGACCCCATGAATCTCAGCATGCCAGGCCTCCCTGTCCATCACCAACTCCTGGAGTTCACTCAGACTCACATCCATTGTGTCAGTGATGCCATCCAGCCATCTCATCCTCTGTCGTCCCCTTCTCCTCCTGCCCCAAATCCCTCCTAGCATCAGAGTCTTTTCCAATGAGTCAACTCTTTGCATGAGGTGGCTAAAGTACTGGAGTTTTAGTGCTCCAAAATCAGTGCAGAGGGTGACTGTAGCCATAAATTAAAAGACGCTTACTCCTTGGAAGAAAAGTTATGACCAACCTAGATAGCATATTCAAAAGCAGAGACATTGCCAACAAAGGTCCATTTGGTCAAGGCGATGGTTTTTCCAGAGGTCGTGTATAGATGTGAGAGTTGGACTGTGAAGAAAGCTGAGCACCAAAGAATTGATGCTTTTGAACTGTGGTGTTGGAGAAGACTCTTAAGAGTCCTTTGGACTGCAAGGAGATCCAACCTGTCCATTCTGAAGATCAGCCCTTGGATTTCTTTGGAGGAAATGATGTTGAGGATATCACTCAGGACTTCATTATTTTTTAATATAATAAAAATAATTAAGTTTAATATGATAAATTTAATATGATAAGGAACTTTTCAAAGTTCACTCATGTGTTGTCTTATTTTTTTATTAATTTTTTATTGAAGGATATTTGCTTTACAGAATTTTGTTGTTTTCTGTCAAACAACATAAATCAGCCATAGTTATACATATATCTCCTCCCCTTTGAGTCTCCCTTCCATCTCCTGCCCCATCCCACCCCTCTAGATTGATAGAGAGCCCCTGTTTGAGTTTCCTGAGCCATACAGCAAATTCCCATTGGCTATCTATTTTATATATGGTAATGTAAGTTTCCATGTTACTCTTTCCATACATCTCACCCTCTCCCCATGTCCATAAGTCTATTCTCTATGTCTGTTTCTCCACTGATTCCCTGTAAATAAATTCTTCAGTACCATTTTTCTAGATTCCGTTTATATGCATTAGAATACAGTGTTTATCCTTCTTTTTCTGACTCACTCCACTCTGTATAATAGGTTCTAGGTTCATCCACCTCATCAGAACTGACTCATATGCATTCCATTTTATGGCTGAGTAACATTCCACGGTGTATATGTATCACAACTTCTTTATCCATTCATCTATCAATGGACATCTAGGTTGCTTCTGTGTTCTAGCTATTGTAAATAATGCTGCAATGAACAATGGGATACATGTGTCTTTTTCAACTTGGTTTCCTCAGGATATATGCTTAAGAGTGGGATTGCTGGATCATATGGTGGTTTTATTCCTAGTTTTTTAAGAAATCTCCATACCATCTTCCATAGTGGTTGTATCAATTTACATTCCCACCAACAGTGCAAGAGCATTCCCTTTTCTCCACACCCTCTCCAGCATTTACTGTTTGTAGACATTTTTAATGATGGCCTTTCTGACTGGTGTGAAGTCATATATCATTGTAGTTTTGATTTGCATTTCTCTAATAATTAGCGATGTTGAGCATCTTTTCATGTGTTTGCTAGCCATCTATGTCTTCTTTGGAGAAATGTCTGTTTAGGTCGTTTCCCCACATTCTGACTGGGTTGTTTGTTTTCCTGGCATTGAGTTGCATGAGCTGCTTGTATATTTTGGATAGTCGTTTGTCAGTTGTTTCATTTGCTATTATTTTCTCCCATCCTGAGGGTTGTCTTTTCACCTTGCTTGTAGTTTCCTTTGCTGTGCAAAAGCTTTTAAGTTTAGTCAGGTCCCATTTGTTTACTTTTGTTTTTATTTCTGTTACTCTAGGAGGTGAGTCGTAGAGGATCTTTCTTTGATTGATGTCGAGTGTTCTGCCTATGTTTTCCTCTAAGAGTTTTATAGTTTCTGGTCTTATATTTAGGTCTTTAATTCATTTTGAGTTTATCTTTGTGTATCGTGTTAGGAAGTGTTCTAATTTCATTCTTTTACATGGAGCTGTCTGGTTCCAGCACCATTTATTGAAGAGGCTGTCTTTGTCCCATTGCATATTCTTGCCCTCTTTGTCAAAAATAAGGTACCCATACATGCATGGGTTTATTTCTGGTCTTTCTATCCTGTTCCATTGGTCTATATTTCTGTTTTTGTTCCAGTACCATACTGTCTTGATGATGGTAGCTTTGTAGTATAATCTGAAGTCAGGAAGGAAGGAACTTCAGTGTAATCTGAAGTTGATTCCTCCAACTCCATTCTTCTTTCTCAAGACTGCTTTGTGTATTCAGGATCTTTTGTGTTTCCATATGAATTGTGAAAATTTGGTTCTAGTTCTGTGAAAAATGCCATTGGTAATTTGATAGGGATTGCATTTAATCTGTAGATTGCATTTGGCTTTATAGTAATTTTCACAATATTTCGCAATCTTCCTACCCAGGAACATGGAATATCTCTCCATCTGTTTATGCCATCTTTGATTTCCTTCATTCAGTTCAGTTCAGTTCAGTCGCTCAGTCGTGTCCGACTCTTTGTGACCCCATGAATCACAGCACACCAGGCATCCTTGTCCATCACCAACTCCTGGAGTTCACTCAGACTCACGCCTATCGAGTCAGTGATGCCATCCAGCCATCTCATCCTCTGTCATCCACTTCTCCTCCTGCCCCCAATCCCTCCCAGCATCAGAGTCTTTTCCAATGAGTCAATTCTTCGAATGAGGTGGCCAAAGTACTGGAGTCTCAGCTTTAGCATCATTCTCTCCAAAGAAATCCCAGGGTTGATCTCCTCTAGAATGGACTGGTTGGATCTCCTTGCAGCCCAAGAGACTCTCAAGAGTCTTCTTCAACACCACAGTTCAAAAGCATCAATACTTTGGCGCTCAGCTTTCTTCACAGTCCAACTCTCACATCCATACATGACCACTGGAAAAACCATAGCCTTGACTAGACAGACCTTTGTTGGCAAGGTAATGTCTCTGCTTTTGAATATGCTATCTAGGTTGGTCATAACTTTTCTTCCAAGGAGTAAGCGTCTTTTCATTTCATGGCTGCAATCATCATCTGCAGTGATTTTGGAGCCCCAAAATATAAAGTCTGACACTGTTTCCACTGTTTCCCATCTATNGTTCACTCAGACTCACGCCTATCGAGTCAGTGATGCCATCCAGCCATCTCATCCTCTGTCATCCACTTCTCCTCCTGCCCCCAATCCCTCCCAGCATCAGAGTCTTTTCCAATGAGTCAATTCTTCGAATGAGGTGGCCAAAGTACTGGAGTCTCAGCTTTAGCATCATTCTCTCCAAAGAAATCCCAGGGTTGATCTCCTCTAGAATGGACTGGTTGGATCTCCTTGCAGCCCAAGAGACTCTCAAGAGTCTTCTTCAACACCACAGTTCAAAAGCATCAATACTTTGGCGCTCAGCTTTCTTCACAGTCCAACTCTCACATCCATACATGACCACTGGAAAAACCATAGCCTTGACTAGACAGACCTTTGTTGGCAAGGTAATGTCTCTGCTTTTGAATATGCTATCTAGGTTGGTCATAACTTTTCTTCCAAGGAGTAAGCGTCTTTTCATTTCATGGCTGCAATCATCATCTGCAGTGATTTTGGAGCCCCAAAATATAAAGTCTGACACTGTTTCCACTGTTTCCCATCTATTTCCCATGAAGTGATGGGACCAGATGCCATGATCTTCGTTTTCTGAATGTTGAGCTTTAAGCCAAATTTTTCACTCAATTTTCTGTGTATAGTTCTTTTGTCTCCTTAGGTAAGTTTATTCCTAGATATTTAATTATTTTTGTTGCCATGGTGAATGGGATTGATTCTTTAATTTCTTTCTGATTTTTCATTATTAGTATATAGAAATGCACGTGATTTCTATGTATTGATTTTGCATCCTGCAACTTTACTAATTTCACTGATTAGCTGTAGCAGTTTTCTGATACCATCTTTAGGGTTTTCTATGTACAAAATTATGTCGTCTGCAAACAGTGAGAGCTTTACTTCTTTAACGATCTGGATTCCTTTTATTTCTTTTTCTTCTCTGATTGTTGTAGCTAGGACTTCCAGAACTATGTTGAATAATGGTGGTGAAAGTGAATACCCTAGTCTTGTTTCTGATCTTAGGGGGAATTCTTTCAGTTTTTCCCCACTGAGAATAATGTTTTTTGTAGGCTTATCATATATGGCTTTTACTATGTTGAGGTAGGTTCACTCTATGCCCATTTTTTGAAGAGTTTTTATCATAAATGAGTGCTGAATTTTGTCAAATTTTTTTGGCATCTATTGAGATGATCATATGGTTTATCTTTCAATTTGTTAATATTATGTATCACATTGATTTATTTGCATATATTGAAGAATAGTTACATTCCTGGAATAAACCCAACTTGATAATGGTGTATGAGCTTTTCGATATGTTGGTGAATTCTGTTTGCTAAAATTTTGTTGAGGATTTTCTATGTTCATCAGTAATATTGGCCTATAGTTTTCTTTTCTTGTGTTGTCTTTGTCTGGTTTTGGTATCAGGGTGATGGTGGCCTCATAAAATGAGTTTGGAAGTGTTCCTTCTCTGCAATTTTTTGAGAGTTTTAGAAGGATAGGTATTAGCTCTTCTCTAAATGTTTGCTAGAATTTTCCTGTGAAGCCGTCTAGTCCTGGGCTTTTGTTTTTTGGGAGATTTTTGATCACAGCCTCAATTTCAGTGCTTGTAACTGGGTTGTTTATAATTTCTATTTCTTCCTGGTTCAATCTTGGAAGCCTGAACTTTTCTAAGAATGTCCATTTCTTCCAGGTTATCCATTTTATTGTCATATAGTCATTCATAATAGTTTCTTCATGATCATTTGTATTTCTGCATTGTTTTTTGTAATCTCTCCTTTTTCATTTCTATTTTTTTTTTTGCTTTGATTCTTGTTCTTGATGAGTTTGGCTAAAGGTTTCTCAATCTTGTTTATCTTCTCAAAGTACCAGCTTTATTTTTATTAATCTTTACTATTGTCTCTAGCAAATCTTTTTCATTTATTTCTGCTTGGATCTTCAGGATTTGCTTCCTTCTATTAATTTTCAGGTTTTTTGTTTTTCTTTTTCCAGTTGTTTTAGGTTTAAAGTTAGGTTGTCTATTCGATTTTTTTCTTATTTCTTGATGTAGGACTGTATTCAGAGAAGGCAATGGCACCCTACTCCAGTACTCTTGCCTGGAAAATCCCATGGATGGAGGAGCCTGGTAGGCTGCAGTCTATGGGGTCGCTAAGAGTTGGACATGATGGAGTGACTTCACTTTCATGCACTGGAGAAGGAAATGGCAACTCACTCCAGTGTTCTTGCCTGGAGAATCCCAGGGACGGGGGAGCCTGCTGGGCTGCTGTCTATGGGGTCGCACAGCGTTGGACACGACTGAAGTGACTTAGCAGTAGCAGCAGGACTGTATTTCTATAAACTTCCCTCTTAGAACTGTTTTTACTGCATCCCATAGGTTTTGGGTTGTCATGTTTTCGCTGTCATTTGTTTCTAGAAATTTTTTATTTCTCTTTTGATTTCTTCAGTAACCTGTTGGTTATTTAGAAACATGTTGTTTAATATCCATGTGTTTGTGTTTCTAACAGGTTTTTTTTTTTTGTAATTGATATCTAATCTCATAGTGTTGTGGTCAGAGAAGATGCTTGATATGGTTTCAGTTTTCTTAAATTTACTGAGGTTTGTTTTGTGACCCAAGATATTGTCTATCCAGGAGAATGTTCTATGTGCATTTGAAAAGAAGACTCTTTGTGACCCCATGGATTACAGCATGCCAAGCCTCCCAGGCCATCACCAACTCCCAGAGTTTACTCAAACTCATATCCGCTGATTTCGTGATGCTATCCAGCCATTTCAGCCTCTGTTGTCCCCTTTTCCTCCAGTATTCAATCTTTCCCAGTATCAGAGTATATCAAATGAGTCACTTCTTTGCAACAGGTGGCCAAAATATTGGAGCTTCAGCTTCAACATCAGTCCTTCCAATGAATATTCAGGACTGATTTCCTTTAGGATGGACTGGTTGGATCTCCTTGCAGTGCAAGGGACTCTCAAGAGTCTTCTCCAACACCACAGTTCAAAAGCATCAATTCTTAAGTGCTCAGCCTTCTTCACAGTCCAACTCTCACATCCACCCATACATGACTGCTGGAAAAACCATAGCTTTGACTAGACAGACCTTTGTTGGCAAAGTAATGTCTCTGCTTTTTAATATGCTATCTAGGTTGGTCATAGCTTTTTTTCCAAGGAGCAAGCGTCTTTTAGTTCCATGGCTGCAGTCACCATCTGCAGTGATTTTGGAGCCCCAGAAAATAAAGTCTGTCAGAGTTTCCACTGTTTCCCTATCTATTTGCCAAGATGTGATGGGACAAGATGCCGTGATCTTAGTTTTCTGAATGTTGAGTTTTAAACCAACTTTTTGATTCTCCTCTTTCACTTTCATCAAGAGGCTTTTTAGTTCCTCTTCACTTTCTGCCATAAGGGTGGTGTCATCTATGAGGTTATTGATATTTCTCTTGGCAATCTTGATTCCAGCTTGTGCTTCATCCAGTCTGGCATTTCTCATAATACATTCTGTATATAAGTTAAACAAGCAGGGTGACAATATACAGCCTTGACATACTCCTTTTCCTATTTGGAACCAGTCTGTTGTTCCATGTCCAGTTCTAACTATTGCTTCTTGACCTGCATACAGATTTCTCAGGAAGCAGGTCAGGTGGTCTGGTATTCCCATCTTTCAGAATTTTCCACAGTTTGTTGTGGTTCACACAGAAAAGGCTTTGGCATAGTCAATAAAGCATAAATAGATATTTTTCTGGAACTCTCTTGCTTTTTTGATGATCCAAGGAATTTGGGCAATTTGATCTCTGGTTCCTCTNGGTCTGGTATTCCCATCTTTCAGAATTTTCCACAGTTTGTTGTGGTTCACACAGAAAAGGCTTTGGCATAGTCAATAAAGCATAAATAGATATTTTTCTGGAACTCTCTTGCTTTTTTGATGATCCAAGGAATTTGGGCAATTTGATCTCTGGTTCCTCTCCCTTTTCTGCTGGGAACCAGCATGAGGAATCCCACCCGTGACAAGGTCATGCGGCAGGAGATTTTGATGGGCAAGGATGAATCAAATCTCAGGGTTTTTCTCCCTGGCATTTCCTGGGCATGTACCCCCCCAAAATAAGTATCTGCCTGCTTTTCCACTCTTCTGACATTCTCTGGAAAAAGTCAACTCAGGGAGTGTTTCAATCCAAAAACCCCTCTGATGGCTTTCTAGCCTGCCTGCAAGACTCTTACAGCTGAGCATGTGATTGCTTGAAGCCTCCTGACTGTGGGAGGCACAGGAAGCTTAAAACATCCCAGGAATGTAGGGGCTTCAGAGGAGTCAATATCATTAGAATAGGACTGACTAAAGGTTTCATTTGTTGAGCCAATACTTGCTGCCAAATTTTCATATCTTTTATTTGTAAGATATAGTTGGTATGTAGAAAAACAGGTAGTAGACCTAGTATTAGCAATATCAGATCTTTGAGTTAAGTACTTTCTTTGTTAGAACCCACTGCACCTTTGTTCTAGAGGAATGTAGCTTCATTTAGTATTTTGAGGGTAATGCAGAGTAAAGAAAAAACACTTCTAGGGAAAAGGAGTTCTCTGATTAACGGACAATTATCCAGGAAGAGAGCCATAAAAATGTTAACAGGCCTCTTTGCCAGAAGATAATGTAAACCACCTGAGACCTTTTGTATAAGGGAGGATATGCAAAAGGAAAACCTTGTCTCAATGAGGGTCAGGACTGCTGCCCTGCATAACTCTGCATATTCCATTATGCACAACTTGGGGTATATGGGCTGATTTTGAAAAATAGTTTTTGGAGTCTTGCATTGGGAGACTTGCACCGATGCTGGGCTTCCCCCATGTCTCTTCTTTACTCTAATTTCTGGCTGAATTCCCATCTGGGGCGTGGAGGCACGCCATGTCTACTTACTTGTTCCAGCTGCTAAGACCCATAAGAGAGAGCGCCCAGGGCGGGACACTCTCCGATATTCAAACGGACGCCGGTGGCCCAACGTAGATGGTGCAAACCTCTTGTCTCGAGGTTTTATTGGCTTTCCACGTAAGCCAAGTTATTCAGCCTCTTTTCTCTATCTTAATTTTCCCACTATACTATTATTTCCTAGTCTTATATATCTAAATAAATGCTTATTTCTAAGACACCGACATCATCCCCGCTTCGAATTTCTTGGACCTGCCGGGGCTGGACCCCGGCACTTTTCTAAATCCAACTTGAACATCTGGAAATTCATGGTTCACATACTGGCTTGGAGAATTGAAGCCTGGCTTGGAGAATTTGGATCATTACTTTGCTAGTGTGTGAGATGATGTTACTTTTGTAGTAGTTTGAGCATTCTTTGGCATTGCCTTTGGTGCATAGATATTTACAATTTTTATGTCTTCTTCTTGGATTGATCCC
>SJYA01002795.1:5608610-5643782 GCA_006410615.1 Neotragus moschatus | reverse complement strand
CCCACTGCACCTTTGTTCTACAAAAATGTAACTTTAGGGTAATGCAGAGTAAAGAAAAAACACTTCTAAGGAAAAGGAGTTTTCTGGTTGATAGACAACTGTCCAGGAAGAGAGCCATAAAGATGTTAACAGGCCTCTTGGCCAGAAGATAGTGTAAACTACCTGAGACCTTTTGTATACGGGAGGGTATACAAAAAGAAAGCCTTGTCTCAATGAGGGTCAGGACTGCTGCCCCTGCATAACTCTGCATATTCCATTATGTACAACTTGGGGTATATGAGCTGATTTTGAAAAATAGTTTTTGGAGTCTTGCACCGATGCTGGGCTTCCCCTGTGTTTCCTCTTTACTCTAATTTCAGGCTGAATTCCCATCTGGGGCGTGGAGGCTCGCCATGTCTACTTGTTCCAGCTGCTAAGATCCATAAAAGAGAGTGCCCAGGGCGGGGCACTCTCCGATACTCAAACGGACGCCGGTGGCCCAACGTAGATGGTGCAAACCTCTTGTCTCGAGGTTTTATTGGCTTTCCACGTAAACCAAGTTATTCAGCCTCTTTTGTCTATCTTAATTTTCCCACTATACTATTAATCTAAATCTTATATCTCTAAATAAATAAATTTTTTCCTCGCCGACGCCGTCCACGCTTCGAATTCCCTGGACCTGCCAGGGCTGGACCCCAGCATGTGGGTACCTAAATTTAAGAAGTACACTTATTCCCTAACAAATGTAAACTTCTACTTTTTCTAGTTTGGGGTTGCATTTTAATTTCTATTTCTCATCTCTATATCCATGCAACAGCTTTTAACATATTTCCATCTTTTAAACCAAAACCTAACTCAAATTTCTTCCTTAAATTATATAGGTGTGACATAGAGTCTCAGGTTTTTTCATATTTTTCCCATTATCTTGTTATTCCTTTTTTTAAAAAATTGTATGTGCTCAATTATTTAGAGAATGTTAATCTTCATTTGGTTTACAATAGAAAAAATGAAAACAATCAAAATGTCTAATAATTGGGGCTCTTGCTAAATAAAACATAGATATAATTCTACACTGGAATACTAGGACTTAATTAAAATTAGTCCTCGCCAATCTTACCCTCTGTTAATGAGAGTCTCTTTACTGGATATAGGAGTCAAGTACCTAGGGTGGCCTACAACAGCTGAGTTACAAATATGCGGTTACAAAAGCCAACTGATCATCTTGGATGCATAGAGGGATTGTCCCATAAGAGAGTAATTGTGTGGTGCCACTAATTCTCCAGAGCTCCTCATGAGATCAAACTGGAGCTAGATTTCTGAAACCACAGCTTTGTCTAGCTTCTTCCTCTGCCCTTTCCTATTTTCTTCACTTTCTTTTGAAGCGTGGCCTCTTACTAAATCATTGCACAAGAATCTCTTTCTTGAGCTCTGCTTCTAGGGGACCCAACCTAAGAGAATTGGTGATACGAGTGGTCCTACAAAGCATACTTTAAGGATAAGACTTGAGCTGATTCACTCACTGACTGGCTAAGGACAAGCTAATGATCAGTGATTCCTGGTATGTTGTGGCAGTGCAACTGTTAAGACTTTCACCCAAGTGCACAGAGATGGAAATTATGTAGAAAATAATTTACTACTTGTGCAATTGCTCCATATTTTGTGTAGTATCAGATAATATTTCAGGGATAGAGTCATCAAGACACAAAAGGATGTCAAGAAACCATGTGACTCTGTCATCACACAGAACATTTCACTGAGTCCAATGATGGCATGTAGAACAGAATACAATGACACCAGGCAAAAGGACTCCCATTCTGGTATAATTTATTAATTAAAACAGAAAAGTAACTTGGAGACTGGGGAAAGTGAGATAGTCATATTGTTGAAAGATAGGTGCCAGAGATTATTTTTAGTGAGGATAGAGGAATGATGAATCAGAAGCTACAGAAAAAAACAAAAACAAAAACAAAAAACTCAACAATACTGAACAACCAATGTCCCAGGCATATGAATATGTAATGAAGAAGATATAGAGCTTCTACCTAGAGTATCGGGGTAGTCAAATTCTTGGTGTAGCTCCAAATAAAGTCAGTACAGGAATAATTCTGAGAAAAGCCTCAGGACTGAGGGTACATTTTTTTTCAGAGGACCAGTTCCACCAGTTACAATGGAAGAGCTGAGGAGGAGCAAAAGCACTGAGAGATCATGAGACCAAGCACAGAGCATTACTTGGATGACAGTTTAAGATAAAAAAAAATGGACTGTTACAGTGGCTAGTATTTGGACTCGTGATCAAGCGAGGCAGAAATATGGAACATGGTGAACTAAGGAACGTTAGGGAAACCAAAAATGCCTGGTACTACAGAAGATACTTCAGATATAATATCTCATAACAACATTTTGTAGTAGATCAGAAAAGTAAGACTGAGAAGCTAAACAATTTTCTCAAGGTTAAAGTGTTAGTCACTCAGTCACGCCTGACCCTTCGGGATCCAATGGACTGTAGACCGCCAGGTTCTTCTGTCCACGGGATTTTCTCCAGGCAAGAATACTGGAGTGGGTTGCCATTTCCTTCTCTAGGGGAATCTTCCTGACCCAGGGATCAAACCTGGGTGTCCTGTATTACAGGCGTATTCTTTACCATCTGAGCCACCAGGGAAGGCTTCTCAAGGTTAAATCACTCTCAAAGACAGGCGTAATGATTTTTACTTAAGATCTAAGTCTAAACTCTTATCTTAATAAATTGTGCCTACCAGATGCTCTAGGCTCCAGGTGCAAATTAAGTAGGAGTTAAGGACAATGATCTTTGCACAGATTCTGTTGGTGCTACCAAAGAAATCCTAGTTCAGATACACTGAGACTTCTGTCTTGGTAGAAATCATTAACAGCACCTAAAGGATAGAATTTTCTCAATGGAGTCAGCTGTGACATATATTGGTGGCTTGGAACATTAATCCCAGAGAGAGGTCAAAAGTTATTAATTCTCAAGAAAGACCCTCTTTCACCTTTTTATGGTATCAATCTAATTCTGAACCTTGAAGAAATAGGGGCTTTGCCTTTCATTACTTAAAAAACAGAAAAATTTTGCTTTTCAGGTAGTCTAGTTTGCATTCTCTGTTTTGCTGTTTCATTTGTACATCCTTCAGAAATTGTCAAGGGCTTAGAAGAGCAAAAAATATGAATCAGTTATTCTTTAGGATCTTTGGGGGAAAAAATTGAGATTATTGGTTGAAATGAGGTCTGGTATACCTGTACCTGTTATACTTATTGGAATAATCTCTCTTATATGTAAAGAACCATTATATATTATTGTACATAGATTATATACACAGAAAAAAATTCACTAAAAATGCAACTGATCACAGTACCATTTAGAGCAAATAATTTCTTCTTAATACCACTACCTTCGTTAAGAACAAAATAGAGCTGAGAAAAAGTACTCTGGGTTCTTTCTAATCTGGTCAATGGCAAGAGGGCAAAAATCAGAACACTGTTTCACTATATTAATTTTTAAAGTCCAATTAAAGGTAACATCTACAACCTTGCTTCTGTTGTGTTTGCCAAATATTTTTAAACATTAAACACAAAGTGCTGATTGCAATATAAGATGAAAAGTTCTTGCTGCTACACTCTGCCAGCGATAAAAGCTTTGTCCCTGGGGACTTGGCTAACATTCAGTCACATGATACAAGGTATATTACACAAAAATTCATTCTATTCCAAGGGTTTTTTCATCCAAATGACCAAATGCAGGCTAATGTTACTCTTATCTCTGATTTCATTACTGCCTATAAAAGCACAGGCATGTGATTCTGAAATAAGAATATTATACAAACAAAAAACTGAAACAGTCTAAGTTTGGAAAACAGTGTTTTAATGAGAAGTTTCACATATTCTTAACTACTCAACAATTTGCATATCTTCCCAATTTTAGGATAAGAGCTTTTATATTTGGATACATTCCGAGGTTTAGGTAGTTCAGGGTAAGGATACGGCCAAACTGTGAGCTTGTGGTATCCTAGCTCCCTGACCAGGGACTGAACCCAGGCCCACAGCAGTGACAGCACAGAATCCTAACCACTGGACCACCTGGAAATTTCTAGCATGTGGATTCTATACCCACATGTACTTTCTACTACCCACTCACCTTGCCTATGACTAACTATCAGTTAGGACTCTTCTGGTCATAAGTGACCAAAATTATTTTGAACTGTACAAAATTGTACAGGGAAGAATTGTACAAAATGAAAATACACTGGAAACTTATAAAGGGTCTTTCTCATATCTCTTTCTACAGGCCAGCTTAGTTTTCTATCATCACTGCAGTCTGCCTTTTTCCACATAAAGAAAAACATGGCTGCCTATAGTTAGAGAGTTGTACATTTCACAGCTTCAATAATGGTGCTTTAGTCCTAAATTCAAAATTATTAGGGAAGGTTCTCATTGACCTAATTTATGAGTCATGTGTCTATCCCTAGACAAATTAACTTTGCCTGGGTAGGTAAGGAACTGTGTCCAAGCTTGGGCAAATTGTCCCTAAACTATACATCTGGGACCAAAACTCATGTTAGGCATATGAATGGGGAGAAATTTTTCCAGAAGANAATTATTAGGGAAGGTTCTCATTGACCTAATTTATGAGTCATGTGTCTATCCCTAGACAAATTAACTTTGCCTGGGTAGGTAAGGAACTGTGTCCAAGCTTGGGCAAATTGTCCCTAAACTATACATCTGGGACCAAAACTCATGTTAGGCATATGAATGGGGAGAAATTTTTCCAGAAGAGATATGTTGGACACATTATCCCACAGATGTTTCCTACCCTAAAAAAATCAAATTCTCTCCCAGAAAAAATGCATATTAAAGGTTATTAATGTTACTATGCATTTTTTTCCCTACTGAACTAAAAAACAGTGACAACAGAGAAAACAGAACTGATCTCATTTTATTTGGCAGTTCTACCAACTTAAATGTCTGTGGGCAATGCTATAACTCCTGGGTTTATTTGTTTATATCCTCTCTTGTTCCAGAAAGAATTTAAGTCAGCTAAAAAAAAAATACATTATATAACGCCAGAACATAAATTAAATGTGATACAAAAGAGGGTGGAAACACAATGGAATCATAAATAATGCATTCTATATTGCAGGGATACACATTCACTACAGGGAGATTATAAAGTTTTATGATAAGTTTCCTAATAACTAGCTGAGTTTTCTAATAACTTCACCAGTTATATAATTCATAATTATACATTAGGCAATGAACCAATTCCTTTGTTGTTGTTCAGTCACTAAGTCGCATCCAACTCTGGGACTGCAGTCCACCCCACGGAATGCAGCATGCCAGGCTCTTCTGTCCACCACTATCTCCCAGAATTTGCTCAAATTCATGTCCACTGAGCCAGTGAGGCTATCTAACCATCTCATCCTCTGCTGCCCTCTTCTCCTTTTGCCTTCAATCTTTCCCAGCATTAGGATCTTTTCCAGTCAGTCAGCTCTTCACATTAGGTGGCCAAAGTATTGGAGCTTCGGCTTCAGCAACAGTTCTTCCAATGAGTATTCAGGGTTGATTTCCTTTAGGACTGACTGGCTTGGTCTCCTTGCAGTCTAAGGGACTCTCAAGAGTCTTCTCTGGAACCACAATTCAAAGGCATCAATTCTTTGGCATTCAGCCTTCTTTTTGATCCAAGTCTTACATCTGTCGGAGAAGGAAATGGCAACCCACTCCAGTACTCTTGCCAGGAAAATCCCATGGATGGAGAAGCCTGGTAGGCTACAGTCCATGGGGTTGCGAGGGGTTGGACATGACTGAGCGACTTCACTTTCATTTTTCACTTTCATGCAAAGGAGAAGGAAATGGCCACCCACTCCAGTATTCTTGCCTGGAGAATCCCAGGGATGGGGGAGCCTGGTGGGCTGCCATCTATGGAGTCACACAGAGCTGGACACGACTGAAGTGATTTAGCAGCAGCAGCAGGTTACATCTGTACATGACTACTGGAAAAACCCATATCTTTGACTATATGGACATTGGTTGGCAAAATGATGTCTCCGCTTTTTAATACACTGTCTAGGTTTGTCATAGTTTTCCTTCCAAGGAGCAAGAGTCTTTCAGTTTCATGGCTGCAGCTACCATCCACAGTGATTTTGGAGCCCTAGAAAATAAAATCTGCCACTGCTTCCACTTTTTCTTCTTTTATTTGTCATGAACTGATTGGACTGGATGCCATGATCTTAGTTTTTTTAATGCTGAGTTTCAAGTCATCTTTTTTACCTCTCTTTCACATTTTTTTCTTCTCTTTCATGCTCATCAGTGGCTTCTTTAGTTCCTCTTCCTTTTCTGCCATCAGTGGTATCATCTGCATATCTGAGGTTGCTGAAATTTCTCCCAACAATCTTGATTACAGCTTGTCAGTCATCCAACCCAGCATTTCACATAACGTATTCTGCACAGAAGTTAAATAAACGGGGTGACAATACACAGCCTTGTTTTACTCCTTTCCCAATTCTGAACCAGTCAGTTGTTTCATATCTGGTGCTAACTGTTGCTTCTTGACTTGCATACAGGTTTCCCAGGAGACAGGTAAGATGGTCTGGTAGTCCCATCTCTTTTTCAGTTTGCTGTAATCCACACAAACAAAGGCTTTAGCATAGTCAATGAAGTCGAAGTCTTTCCAAAACCCCCTTGCTATCTCCATAATCCATCAATTTCTTAAGAAGCATAAAATCCACATACATATAATGTACACGTGCACTTCATACGTGATCAGAAAGGGGTTTCTGCTAGAAATCCTCACTTACCCTGACTTATATTCTTAATGTCTCTCCTCATTTATTACGGACAAAGAGCTATCTTTCTATGCTAGAAAGGGGGCAAAGTGGAAGAGTTGCCACTTTAAAAGTGTTCGGTGATATGGCTCTGAAGAGAGATTTAAGTAAATAGATGATACCAACTTTGAAAATATCTGGGAGAACATTCAGGCAGAGGAACCAATAAGAATAAAGCCCAGAAAATGGAGCATGCTCGGCATGTTCAAGGAAAAGACAGTGTGTCTGGAGCAGAATCAGTGAGGGATAAAATGGCAGGATGTTGAGGTAGAACCAGATATGCAGGGCACTCTATACCATGATGAAGACTGGCTGCTACTCTAAGCATGAAGGGAAACCATTAGAGGGTTTTGAGCAGAGAAGTAATATGATTGACTTTGATTTTAAAAGGATGACTCTGGCTGCTGTGTAAAGAATGACTTAGGAGGTAAGAGTAAAAGAAAAGAAACAGGTTAAGAAGTTACTAGATAGAGGCTAGATAAGAGATCAAAATATTTTTACTAAGGGAGGGCACAAGAAGGGAAGAAAAATGGTCAGACTCGGGATATATTCTGGAGGTAAACCTGACAGCTTTTGCTGACAGATTTAATATAGAGCGAGGGAAGACTGGCAGTTGAAGAACAGTGTCCTAAAGTTGATGAAAATAAGATTGGTTAGTAAATAGTTCTCCTAAAGTTATTTCTTTATAGCAAGAGATAAAAAAAATTAATTGTGAAATAGGGAAATGAATTTTGTATAACTTGAAAATTCTTCCCTTAACTTTCCTTTAAGGCCTCAACTGCTCATGTACAAGAATAGAAGTGTTGATCACTGTAGACAATATTAGAATAAATTCTAAATACATTTCTACTAGTCTTTCAGAGTTTCTTTTCATGCCCTAGTGTTGCCTTTTCTTAAAAAGAGGTACACAGTCATCCCTAAATATGCATGGGGGTGGATATTGTTTCAGGTCTCCCACGGATACAAAAGTCCTTGGATGCTCAAGTCTGGTATAAAATAGCATAGTATTGCATATAATCTACATAGATCTTCCCATATACTTTATTATTTTTAATATTTATTTATTTGGCTGCATTTGGTTTTAGATTGGGCACATGGAGTCTTCATTGTGTCATGCAGGATCTTTTGTTGCAGTGCACAGACTCTTCAAATGTGATGCACAGGCTCAGTGGTTGCAATCCAAGGACTTAGTTGCTCCACAGCATGTGGGATCCTAGTTTCCCAACCAGGGATGGGACCTGTGTCCCCTGCATTGCAAGGTGGATTCTTAACCAATAGACTACCAGGGAGTCCCCAACATAACTTAAATCATCTCAAGATTACTTATACTACTTTGCAATGTAAAAGCTATGTAAATATTAACAGCTTCAACGTGTGGCAAATTTAATTTTTACTTTGTAGAGCTTTTTGAAATTTTTTTCAAATATTTTTGATCTGTGGTTGGTTGAGTCCACTGATGCAGAACCCACAGATACAGAGGGCAGACTGTAGTGCAATGAAATGGCTAGGTCTACCAGACCAAATCTTCAAAGTTGATGGGACTAGAGATTTTCTAAGCAGGTCTTCTACATTAAATTTGACATGGACTGGTATTCCTAATAATAGAAATGATAAAAAGAGGAAAGAGGCGGTGAAGTGACAGTTAAAGAAATTATCATCTTCCAAACTGTTTGATAGAGTCATCTTGTAATTTGGAAGTGAAGCATTTGCCTTCAAAGGGAGCTGGGGAAGAGCATGGTAAAGGTAAGCAAATAAAATAGGTATTTTATCTAGAAGCATCAATGGTGTTGTCTAAAAGCTGCAGTTTGATTAAAATGGCTTTTTAAGAATTCCATATCCCAGACAAATAGAAGCTCAGAGCATTTGTTTTTAGAAGATTTGTACTACAAGAAATGTTAAAGGAAGTTCTTCAGGCTGAGGGAAATACCAGATCTACACAAAAAATGAAAAGCTTTGCAAATGAAAAACTGTATGGGTAAATACAAACTACATGTTTTTCATATCTTAATTTCTTTAAACATTATAAAGTTGGTTTATAATATGATATAAAGAAAATTTAACAGAAACAAATAAAGAGGTGTCAAATTATATGTCATGTAGTATATTACTTGAAGGCAGATTGTGATAACTTGAAGATGAAATTACAAAGTCTTGAGTAACCATTGAGAATAACAATACAAAAGATATGGATAATTAGCTGAAAGAGGGAAAAATCATATATTGAAAACTATGAATTTGAAAGGCAGGGAAGGAAGCCAAAAGAACATAAAAAAGAAGAGGTAAGACAAATAGAAAACAAATAGCAAGATGGTAGGATTAACCCAAGACTTATTCAACATTAAATTATCAATAAATGTAAGTGGACAAAATATTCTCATTAAAAGTCAGAAACTGTCAGCCAATAAAAAACACAAGAACCAATACTTATAAGGAGCACACATTATAAAAATATAGATATATTATAAGTAAAAGAACAGTAAAAAAAAAAAAAATACCATGCAAGAATTAAGCACAAGAAAGCTAAATTGGTTATATTCAGATCAGACAAAATAGACTTCAGAACAAGGAATATTATCAAAGAAAGACATTTCATAATAACAAAAGATCAATTCATTAAGATGACATAACAATGGTAAACACGTTTCCATCTCTTAAGAGAGCTTCAAAATACATTTCTAAATACTGACATAAATAAAGATATAGACAAATTTACAATTGTAAACAGAGATTTTAATATATCTCTTTGTTAACAGTTGATAAGAATATGAGACAAAAAATGAAATAGAAAACTTGGAAAGCCAAGCTGACCTAATTAACAGTAATAGAAGAGTAAACCCATAAACTATAGAATATACATTCGTTTCAAGTACAGAAGGAGCGCCCACCAGCTCATAGGTTGTGTCCCAATGAATTTTTAGAAGCCACATAAATTTTAAAAGATTGAAAATATACAGTTTGTACTGTGACCAAATCAAATTACAGATCAATTACAAAAAGATATCTCAGAACTCTCCATGTACTGACAATTAAAACAACATATTTCTAAACAACAGTAATGTCAAATAAGAAATTATAGGAAAATCATAAAATATTTTGAAATAATAACAAAAATAACATATCAAATATTTATGGTGCAGCTAAAACAGAGTTTGAAGGGCAATCCATAGCTCTAAGTGCTTTAATTGGAAAAAAAGATTTACTATCAATTAAGCTTCTAACTGAAAAAGTGAAAAAAAAAGCACACTAATTTAAATCAAAGCAAGCAGAGAGGAGGAAATAATAAATATATGAGTGGACATCACCAAAATAAAAAAAAAAACAGTAAGACAGAAAACCAGCAAAATGCACATACATTTTAATCTTGTAGTTCCTAGATATATACATATAAAATCATCAAGTAGTAATAGCTATCATAACAGAATTCATAATTTAAAAAACCTGAAAACAACTTAAATGTCAGAAATGAAGGAACTGTAAAGACATCTATATAACAGGGTGGTGCAGTGGTAAAGAATCTGCCTGTCAATGCAGCAGACGCAGGACATGAGGGTTCTTATCACTGGGTTGGGAAGATCCCCTGGAGTAGGAAATGGCAATCCACTCCAGTATTCTTGCCTGGAAAATTCCATGGACAGAGGAGCCTGGTAGACAGGCTGCAATTCATGGGGTTGCAAAGAGTTAGACACGACTGAGCACGTATGCAACACAATGCAATTCTGCCTAAACAATATGTATAAAATTTCATTTGTTTTGTAATGTGGCAACTTTTTAGGAACTGATGTAGTATGATCTGAGATATCTTAATTTAAAGAAGCAAGGTGAAGAACAAAATAAAAGGAATACTATGTGTAGGTGTGTGCTTTTTAAAGAATGTGTGTATGTGCATGTATTTTTATATATTTACATACACATAAAAATATCTTGGAAATACACACCAGAAACTGGTGATAGTAGTTGCTCTGAAGAAGAGACCTGAGTGGTTTGAACATAAGAGTAATGTTATGTTTCACTTAGGACTGTTTTGCCTCTTAGAATTTAATACTGTGGAAGCATTTCCTATTCAAGTATAAATATATATATTTTTGGCCATGCTGCATGGCTTATGGGATTTTAGTTCTCCAACCAAGGGTTGAACCCAAGCCCTCGGGAGTGAGAGCTCAGGGTCCTAATCATCGGCCTACCGGGAGATTCACTCCAAAATATTTTCAGTTAAAAAAAAAAAAGGTAATAAATATCCTGAAATAACAAATAAGGAGAAGAAAGGCAAGAAGGATTCAGAAGTCTTTGATAGGTTACAGATTTGACTTTCTATATATGGAGTCTCCTTTGAGTAAACAGGCCATTGTTTAGATAGAATAGTCAAAAACAAACAAACAAACAGGAGCTTCCATGGCCTTTTCTCTTTACCCTTATAGTTGTGTCTAAAGCAAGCATGGAAAGTCCTTTGCTATATACCAAAAGGGATTAAAAAGGTACAGATGAACAAGCTGTTCATAGAAGTCTCTATTTACTGATAAAGTTGCCCAAATTCAGGCATCTTTCTTTGAGCCTGCTGATTCCATCCAAGGTTCCATGTATCCTTTGCTCTGTGTCTATGATGGAGAATAAAAGGAATGGTATATGAATTGTCTCATGACTACATATACAGTATAGTCACAAAAGTTAGCGGTCAGAACTACAACTGTGGTGTTTTTCACTGTGTCAAGAACCCATATAAAACACTTTGCATGAAGTAAAATAAAAACATTGACCTTTCCTTGTATAAAATGCGTAAATTCTCCAGATTTTAAAATTAATTAGCCTCCAATTAAAATAAATAAATTTAAATAAAAAAATTAAAATTACCCTCTGTTTTCAGAAGTCTAGGAATAGTGTGATTCTACATATGCTGCTGCTGCTGCTGCTAAGTCACTTCAGTCGTGTCCGACTCTGTGCGACCCCATAGACGGCAGCCCATCAGGCTCCGCTGTCCCTGGGATTCTCCAGGCAAGAACACTGGAGTGGGTTGCCATTTCCTTCTCCAATGCGTGAAAGTGAAAAGTGAAAGTGAAGTTGCTCAGTCGTGTCCGACTCTTAGCGACCCCATGGACTGCAGCCTACCAGGCTCCTCCGCCCATGGGATTTTCCAGGCAAGAGTACTGGAGTGGATTGCCATTTCCTTCTCCAGACTCTACATATAGTTCTCTAAATAGCCAGGTTCTATTTTGTCTTCTAGAATAACTTCACATCTCTGATTACCTTCTTCTGAAACAATTTTTTTAACTGAAGTACAGTTGACATAATCAAAAAAGATTTTATATTACTGACTCAGTGGACATGAAGTTAGGTAAACTCCAGGAGACAGTGAAGGGCAAGGGAGTCTGGCGTGCTGCAGGTCATGAGGTTGCAAAGCAATAACAAAAATGGATGTATCAATACAATTTACAAGTGTACAATATAATGATTTACAATTTTTAAAGGTTATACTCCATTTCTAGTTATAAAATATTGGCTAAAATACCTTTGTTGTACAATATATCCTTGTACCTTACTGTATACATAATAGTTTGTACCTTCGTCTCCCACCCTCATTCTGCCCTCCTCCTTTCCTTGTCCCTCTGGTAACCACTAGTTTTTTATATTATGTCTGCTTTTTTTTGGTTATGTTCACTAGTTTGTTGTATTTTTCAGATTACACATATAGGTGATATCCTACAGTATTTGACTTTCTCTGTATGATTTTCTTCACTTAGCATCATGCCCTCCAAGTCCACCCATGTTGTTGCAAATGGCAAAATTTCACACTTTTTTATGGCTGGATAGTAGTCCACACAGACCACATCTTCTCTATCATTTTCATCTACTGACAGACATGTAGGTTGCCTCCTTACCTTGGCAAGTACAAATAATGCTGCTATGAACCCTGGGGTGCATGTATCTTTTTAAAGAGCATTTAAATATTTTTTAAATTAGAGGATAATTTATTTATAACATTTTGTTGGTTTTTGCCATATAATGTGAATCAGTCATAAGTATACATATATCCCCTTCTTGAGCCTTCTTCCTACCACCCAATCCCATGTCTCCAGGTTGTCACAGAACACCAGGCTGAGCTCCTCGTGTTAATACTTCCCACTAGCCATCTATTTTACACATGCTAAAGTATATATTCCAATGCTATTCTTTATTTGTCCCACATTCTCCTTCCCCTACTGTGTCTACAAATTTGTTGTGTCTCTATTCCTGCCCTGCGAATCAGCTCATCAGTACTAGTTTTCTAGATTCTATAAATATGTGTTAATATATGGTATTTCTTTTTCTCTTTCTCACTTACTTCACTCTCTATAACAGACTCTAGGTTCATCCTTCTCAGTTTGACTCAGATTTGTTCTTTTTTATGGCTCAGTAATATTCCATTGCATATACATACTACAACTTCTTTATACATTCATCTGTCAGTGGACATCTAGGTTGTTTCCATGTCCTGGTTATTGTAAATAGTGCTGCAATGAACACTGGACTAAATGTGTGTTTTTATTTTTTAACTGGAGGAGAATTGCTTTACAATGTTGTATTGGTTTCTGCCATACAACAATGCAAATTAGCCATATTTATACATAAATCATCCCCCTTTTGAGCCTCCCTCTCCTCACCTTCTCACCCCTTAAGGTCATCACAGGGTGCCAGGCTGAGCTTCCTGTGTTATACAGCAACTTCTCATTAACTATCTATTTTACACATGGTAGTGTATATATGTCGATCCTACTTTCTCCATTCGTCCCACTCTTTTGTTCCCTCACTGTGTCCACAAGTCCATTATATATATCTGCATCTCCATTCCTTCCCTGCAAATAGGTTCATCAATACAATTTTTCCAGATTCTACATACGTGCATTAATATACTATATTTGTTTTTCTGTTTCTGACTTACTTCACTTTGTATATCAAACTCTAGGTTCATCCACCTCACTAGAACTGACTCAAATTTGTTTTATGGTTGAGTAATATTCCATTATATATCTATATATAAATACACACACACACACACACACATACACACCATATCTTCTTTATCCATTCATCTGTTGATGGACATCTAGATTGTTTCCATGTCCTATTGTAAATAGTGCTGCTATGAACACCAAAGTACATGTGTCTTTTTCATTTATGGTTTTCTCAAGGTATATGCCCAGCAGTGGGATTGTTGGGCCATATGGTAGTTTTATTCCTAGTTTCTAAAGGAATCTCCATACTATTCTCTATAGTGGCTGTATCAATTCACATTCCTACCACAGTGTAAGAGGGCTCCCTTTTCTCCATATCCTCTCCAGCATGTATTGTTTATAGGGTTTTTTGATGATGGCCATTCTGACCTGTGTGTGGTGATACTTCATTGTAGTTTTAATTTGCATTTCTCTAATAATGAGCAATGTTGAGCATCTTTTCATGTGTTTGCTGGTCATCTGTATGTCTTCTTTGGAGAAACATTTCTTCCACCTATCAAATGAACATTTTGTTTTTTCAGCTATATATCCAGCAGAGGACCTGCTGGGTCATATGGCAGTTCTGTTTTTGTTTTTTGAGATACCTTTATACTATTTTCCACAGTGGCTGCACCAATTTACATTCCCACCAACAGTGTATGTGGGTTCTCTTTTCTCCACTTCCTTGTTAGCATTTGCTATTTCTGTTCTTTTGGATAGCCACTCTGACAGTTGTGAGGTGATATCTTCTTGTGTTCTTGATTTGCATTCCCCTAATAATAAGTGATGTTAAGCATATTTTCATGTGCCTGTTGGCCATCCACATATCCTCTTTGGAAAAATGTCCATTCAGATCTTCTGCCCACTTTCCAATTGAGATGTTTTTTTACGTTGCGCTGCATGAGCTGTTTATATAACTTGGATATTAACCTCTTATCAGTCATACCATTTGCAAATATTTTCTATCATTCAGTAGGTTGTCTTTTTATTTTGTCAATGGTTTCCTTTGCTGTGCAAGAACTTTTAAGTTCAATTAAGTCCAATTTGTTTATTTTTGCTTTTATTTCCTTAGCTTTAGGAGACAGATCCAAAAAAATATTGCTGTAATTTATGTCAAAGGGTGTTGGCACATGTTTTCCTCTAAGACTCGTATAGCTTCCAGGTTCACATTTAGGTTTTTAATCCACTCTGAAGTTTCTTTTTTTAAAAAATATGGTATTAAAGAATGTTTTAATTTTCTTCTTCTGCATGTTCAGTTCAGTTCAGTCACTCAGTCATGATCGACTCTTTGCGACCCCATGAATGGCAGCACGCCAGGCCTCCCTGTCCATCACCAACTCTCGGAGTTCACCCAAACTCATGTCCATCGAGTCAGTGATGGCATCCAGCCATCTCATCCTCTGTCGTCGCCTTCTCCTCTTGCCCTCAATTTATCCCAGCATCAGGGTCTTTTCCAATGAGTCAACTCTTCACATGAGGTGGCCAAAGTACTAGAGTTTCAGCTTCAACATCAGGCCTTCCAATGAACACCTAGGACTGATCTCCTTTAGGATGGACTGGTTGGATCTCCTTGCAATCCAAGGGACTCTCAAGAGTCTTCTCCAACACCACAGTTCAAAAGCATCAATTCTTGGGCACTCAGCTTTCTTCACAGTCCAACTCTCACATCCATACATGACCACTGGAAAAACCATAGCCTTGACTAGACGGACCTCTGTTGGCAAAGTAATGTCTCTGCTTTTTAATATGTTGTCTAGGTTGGTCATAACTTTCCTTCCAAAGAGTAAGTATCTTTTAATTTCCTGGCTGCAATCACCATGTGCAGTGACTTTGGAGCCCCACAAAATAAAGTCAGCCACTCTTTCCACTGTTTCTCCATCTATTTGCCATGAAGTGATGGGACCAGATGGCATGATCTTCGTTTTCTGAATGTTGAGCTTTAAGCCAACTTTTTCACTCTCCTCTTTCACTTTCATCAAGAGGCTTCTGAGTTCCTCTTCACTTTCTGCCATAAAGGTGGTGTCATCTGCATATCTGAGGTTATTGATACTTCTGGCAATCTTGATTCCAGCTTGTGCTTCTTCCAGCCCAGCGTTTCTCATGATGTATTCTGCATAGAAGTTAAATAAACAGGGTGAGGGTATACAGCCTTGACGTACTCCTTTTCCTATTTGGAACCAGTCTGTTGTTCCATGTCCAGTTCTAACTGTTGCTTCCTGACCTGCATATAGGTTTCTCCAGAGGCAGGTCAGTGGTGTGGTATTCCCATCTCTTGAAGAATTTTCCACCGTTTATTGTGATCCACACAGTCAAAAACTTTGGCATAGTCAATAAAGCAGAAATAGATGTTTTTCTGGATCTCTCTTGCTTTTTCGATGATCCAGCGGATGTTGGCAATTTGATCTCTGGTTCCTCTGCCTTTTCTGAAACCAGCTTGAACATCTGGATGTTCATGGTTCATGTATTGCTGAAGCCAGGCTTGGAGGATTTTGAGCATTACTTTACTAGTGTGTAGATGAGCGCAATTGTGCGGTAGTTTGATCATTCTTTGGCATTGCCTTTCTTTGGGATTGGAATGAAAACTGACCTTTTCCAGGCCTGTGGCCACTGCTGAGTTTTCCAAATTTGCTGGCATATTGAGTGCATCAGTTTCACAGCATCATCTTTCAGTATTTGAAATAGCTTAACTGGAATCTTCTGCATGTAGCTCTCCAATTTTCCTAGCACCACTTATTGAAGAGATTATCTTTTTTCCATTCATATTCTTGTCTCTTTTTTCTTAGATTAATTGATCATAAGGGTGTGGGTTTATGGGCTCTCTTTTTGTTCCATTGACCTATGTGTCTGTTTTTGTGCCAGAACCATGCTGTTTTAAATATTTTAACTTTGTAGCATAGCCTGAAGTCAGAAAACACGATTCCTTCAGCTCTGTTCTTCTTTCTAAATATTTTTTTGGCTATTTTGGATCTTTTGTGTTTCCATACAAATTTTTCAAAAATTATCTGTTCTATTTCTGTGAAAAATGCCATTAATTTTCATTTCTTTTTCTTAATTAATGAAAATTTCTTTCATTAATTTTTTTTTCATATGAAAGATATGTGTTTGTGTTTTTGGTAGCTTTTTTTAAGTTGATTTCTAGTCTTATAATTTTGTATTTGGAAAAGGTGCTTGATATGATTTCAGTTTTCTTGAATTTACTGACCTATCCTATGAAGCAACTAACTTTTGGGGGCTGTAGTTTAAACATCTTTTCTATTTTAATAAACAGAAACATGAATTCTTTCACTCTTGGAGCAGCATATCTTATAAAAGGCTACAAAAACTGAGTTACTATCTAGATAAATCTTTGTATAAAGCACTTATACTTGTCTTATCAAAGTGAAAGTGAAAGTGAAGTCAGTCAGTCATGTCTGACTCTTTGCGACCCCATGGACTGTAGACTACCAGGCTCCTCCAACCCTGGGATTCTCCAGACAAGAGTACTGGAGTGCGTTGCCATTTCCCTCTCCAGGAGATCTTCCCAACCCAGGGATCGAACCCGGGTCTCCCGCATTGCAGGCAGATGCTTTACCATCTGAGCCACCAAGGAAGAGTTACTATCTAGATAAATCTTTGCATAAAGCACTTATACTTGTCTTATCAAGATCGCCCATAAAATAAATAGTCCTTCTTTGATTCATTTGTTCTAACAGTATCATTAATACAGAAAAAGTGTTGTGATAGAAGTCTTAGTATTTAAAATTTATCTTATGTTTAAAGTTCTCCTTGGAGTACTCCTTTTAAGTTTCCCATTGATTTCCTTCACCCATAATTATTATACTGTTTTCAGGAAGGACAGTAATTAGTCCCTATAGTCATACAAATAAGCATGGATTAGTAGGTAACAAAAGCAAATGCGCATCCATATGTCATTTCCTGAACATGGGTTGATATTCAGCTCAAAGTAGGCAAAACATCACTTGAATTTGTTTAAACTTTGAGAAAGCATAAATCCATAATTACGGAAAGCTGAATGTGACTTATAAATGAATCAAGAAATTCTTCAATTTACTTCCAGTCATTAGCAATTATCCAACAAAAAAAAGTGACTATTTATACTTTTCTTCTCTATCATCAATGTCAAAGCTAAAGTGAAAATTTATATATAAAATCATGCTGATCTTAATTTGGGGGACTTGGAATATACTATGTAGATTACATTTTATTTGTTTATCATTTATTTATTCTGTCCAAATGTTTAAGAAATGGGTGAATCAGGCAAGAGTCAAAAATGCCTAAAATCAATGGAAGCAAAATTTCACCTCATTGAGTTAGAGTTAAAATAATTAACTCAAATATGTCTCGGATGAAATGGAAACGTCAGTCCAAAACATACATGATTATGTTCAAATATATTCCTTCATCTGAAAATTTTATACCTTCCTCTCTCTAGAACTTTCTCAAAGAGAAAAACAGTATGAGTTCCAAAGATGTAATGTTTTAGTGAGAACCCTGGAGAAAAAAAAGAATGACTAGTACTATAGGTATAAAGACCTTCTTTACAGACTACTTTCTATTACTATTATAATATTAGAGTACTGTTTTAATAAAAGACATCAAGCCTTTTACATTATAAAATACAATGATACTTTATATTGCTAACAAATACATAAAAATGTGGTGGAAATATTAAAAAAATGTATAAAAATCATAACACTGGATTTGTGAAATGCTAGAGAAGGAGGGAGACAAGAGAGTGAGATAGGAGAGGAACACAGTTGGAACAGTAACTGTATTTATAATGTGTAATTGGAGGAGAAAGAGCAGCAGTGGGAAATCAGCCATAGTGCTAATACTTTGCAAAGCTGGGAATATGTGCATAGGTGTTCATTACATTATTCTCTATTCTTATCTGTATATTTAAAATATTTCTCAATAAAACAAACCATTTCCAATGGCAACACAAGAAGTACATGTCATAAATATAACAAAATATTAAAAGATTTATTAAAAATTACTTTGTTAACAGTAAGATATAAATGGAGATAATAGCAAGTGTTTAAAGATAGAAAGGTTATATAAAGAATATAGTTCTCTCCAGATTAATCTTTAAATGTAAAACAATTTTTTAATGCTGAAATATTTTACATTTTGTCACAAAACACTCAAATCAATAGTCATTGTTTTATTAGCCATTGATGTAAAACAATTTCAATCGCCTTTTCCTTGAATTTAACAAGTGATGATAATATATATATAGAAAAGGAAAGAGCAAAGAATGGCCAATATATTCATGAAGAAGAACAAGTCAGAGGGATTCTCCTACCAAAAATCTTCTTCCAAACACCAACACTTATTAAAAGCCAAGATAAAGACACAATAGTATAGGACCAACAAACAAAAGAGAGAATTCATAAATAGACCCACTGATATAAAACTTCACTTTTAACATAGCTGGCATTCATGATTAACGAGAATAGGTTAGACTAATCAGTCCTGCAATGGGGCAGTTGGGTTTCAATATGGAAAAAGGTTAATCTGGTTTCCTGTTTCTCACCATATACTGAAATCACTGCCAGGTAGATTACAGTCGTAAATGTGAGAGACAAATTACAAAAGTTTTAGAAGTCAATTTGTAACAACATTTTTATATTACACTGGGAAAGATTTCTTAAACAAAAGACCAAAGCACTATTTTAAAAAAAGTGATAACTGATAATTGGATCACATTATTAATAACTTTCATAAATCAAGGCACAATTAAAAAAAAAAACTTTAAAAGTAAGCTATAACCCAAGGAAAGATGTCTGTAATATGTCAAAATTCTCCAAGCCAGGCTTCAGCAATAGGTGAACCCCTAACATCTAGATGTTCAAGCTGGTTTCAGAAAAGGCAGAGGAACCAGAGATCAAATTGCCAACATCCGCTGGATCATCGAAAAAGCAAGAGGGTTCCATAAAAAGANGGTGTTGGAGAAGACTCTTGAGAGTCCCTTGGACTGCAAGAAAATCCAACCAGTCCATCCTAAAGGAGATCAGTCCTGGGTGTTCATTGGAAGGACTGATGTTGAAGCTGAAACTCCAGTACTTTGGCCACTTCATGTGAAGAGCTGACTCATTGGAAAGGACCCTGATGCTGGGAGGGATTGGAGGCAGGAGGAGAAGGGGACGACAGAGATGAGATGGTTGGATGGCATTACTGACTCAATGGACATGGGTTTGGGTGGACTCTGGGAGCTGGTTTTGGACAGGGAGGCCTGGCATGCTGCGGTTCATGGGGTCGCAAAGAGTCAGACATGACTGAGTGACTGAACTGATTGAATAAGTACACCTATACATCCAGCAAAGGATTCATATTCATAATATTTAAATAACTTCCAGAAATCAATCAATATTGCCAGTGGGAAGTCAGTGGACATGATTCAAACAGAGACTTTAAATGGTTTGCATTGCTAGGCCTGGGCTCTATACTCTTGCTTTTTGCCATGGAGGATCACATTATTTGGTATTCCACTGGTGCCAGAAAAATGGGAGACACAAGGGCTATACCTGGAACTGAGCTAAAGACAGTTTATTTCAACCTCCAGAAACCCACAGATGTGTCTGGTGTTAAAAGGCCACTGCTTTAGGTGGTTTGATAGAAACACTACAGTGAAAATAGTGAAGACAAAGTACAAACTGTCAATATCCAGGTGATCTTCATTCCTATTCCTTATTTATTTTTCTCACAGAAGTACATAAGGTTAAACTACTATATATTTTATGTCTTTGTTGATCGTTTATACCCCTGCCTACAGAAACATACATGCACAAATGCACACAAATAAAAGCTTCATGAAGGAAGTAATTTTTGTCCATTTTGTTTTGATCACCCCTGATGGCAAAGGATCTGACACATAACAAGTACTCAACAAACATTTGCTGAATGAAGAAATAAACAATACAAAGTTCTGGCATTGATGAAACTTATATTTTAGTGGGAAAAGCCAGAGAATTAACAAGTAGGAAGACAAGTGCAGTGGCCAGGCCCAGGATAGAGATGATGGAGGCTACGAGGTACATGGGATATCTTCTGAAGGTAGTCAGCAGAAGTGACTGACTTAATGGATGTGGCGTACAAGAGAAGGGGACACATCTGGAAGCAGGATAAAAAGGAATCAAGGATGACCGCTTAGTTTCTGGTCTGAATAATTTACCAAATGGTAGCTTCATTAACTGAGTTGAAGAGGAGCAGTTATGGAGTAAAAGATATCATGAGCTCTATATTATACATCTATTGATCAACTCCTCTATATAGGGTTGTGCTACACGGATGACACAGGTGTCTTGTTGTGAGGAACACTTATGCCTTTGTCAGTTGCTAAATAGAATCAGCTATCTGTATAATAACTAGACTCAACTCAGGCCAAAATAAATGCATAAAATAGTCCATGTAAGATATTATTAGTCCCCTTCCTTCTTTATTAGAAGAATACTGGTTTGTTCTTTTGGTTTAGTTTGATTGAGACAGCTATGTGACCAGTTAAAAATACTTATTTCACATACTATTTATGATTTTTCAAAAGGAGGGGAGAAAAGAACACATATTTGAATCATGTACAGTTTTAAAATTTCTAGAAGGATAAAAAAAAGACTATTATCAATGGTTACCTGTTTTTTGGGGGGAGGGGGAGGAGGGATGTATATGAAGTTGGAAAATGAAGGAGATGTGATTTGAAAGAGAGATTCTCACTAATATACCTTCCTATACTTTGATGTTTTAAGTTTGAGACTGTATTGTCTACTAAAAAATAGAAAAAATAATTTAAAAAAATTACTCCCCTTCCACAGTATATACCACATCTTCTTTTGTGATGTATGTATGTATACACACACATATATACACTATGGAATACAAGTCAGCCATTAAAAAAAAGAATGAAATTTTGTCATTTTCAATGACATGGATAGACTTGGAGGGTATTATGCTAAATGAAAGAACTCAGACAGAGAAAGACAAAGACTATATTTTATCACTTATATGTGCATATATAAATATAACAAAAAAGAATAAGAATCACAGATACAGAAAACCAGTGGTTACCAAAGGGGGAAGGAGCAAGATAGGGATAGAGGATTAAAAGGTACAAACTATTATATGTAAAATAAATAAGCTACAAGGATATATTGAGCAGTACAAGGAATATAGCCAATATTTTATAATAATTATAAATGGAGCACAATCATTAAAAACTGAATAGCTATGTTATATACTTGAAACTTATTTAATATTGTAAAGCAATTATACCTCAATAATAAAAAAATACTCACTTCCTCAGGTTCCCTCACAACTAGGAGTGATCATGTGACAGTACTGACCAATGAGATATAAATGAAAGTCCCTGAGACAGAGGGTGAGATGGTTGGATGGCATCACCGACTCAATGGAGATGGGTTTGGATGGACTCCAGGATTTGGTGATGGACAGGGAAGCCTGGCATGCTGCGGTTCACAGGGTCACAAAGAGTCAAACATGACTGAATGACTAAACTGAACTGAACTGAGGACAATTTCACTTTCTTGATAAACACAAGCCAAGCAAGATGAATTTTGCTCTTTGCTATTTCTCCTTTCTTCTTACTTGGGATGTAGATATAATGCCTGCAGTCAGAAGAAGTATTTTGACTGGAAAAATAAGAGCTGCACACTAATAATGGAAGAAGTGTGAACTTCTAAGAATAGAATAGTATTAACATCATTGTAGGCAGATTCTTTACCATCTGAGCCACCAGGAAAACTGGATTGGGTAGCCATTCCCTTCTCCATGGGATCTTCTGACCCAGGGATCAAACCTGAGTCTCCTGCATTTTATGTAAATTCTTTACCATCTGAGTCACCAAGGAAGCTCCATGGTATTAAGTAATCACAATTTCCAAGTCAAATAATTTACCCATTCCAGTATGTCTGTTTTGCTGGGTTCTTCACATAAGCAATGTATAAGTGTCCTTACTGGTTTCTTGTCTTATGTAAGTCATGGAAAGACACTGTGACAGGAAAGGTCTGAGGATCTAAAGAGAGTTCTGATTACTGGTCATGTCTAACCATACCCTTTAGATATAGCTCAGGATTTGGTTTAAAATCACTCTGTTATGCATTTTTAAAATAAACATTGCAGCATAGATTTTTATTGGAAAGCTTCAAGTCTTACTATTTTAATGGAGAAGAACAGTTTAAGATGATGACAATGAGGGTATATTTTAAGATGAAAATGAAGATATTTTAAGAATTAGCTTGCAATAAGAATTATTAAGTTCAAGTTTGATTTCCCATTTTAAATTTCCTTTATAGAATATTATCTTCCTAGAGCACTTATAAGAAGAGAAAATGTTTATGTTAGAGATATCATTTCAACCCCTCTCTTCTCTGGATGAGGTATGTTATTCAGTGTAACACGGATTTTAGTACTTCTATTCACAACACCATAGATATAAAAAGAAATAATGTTGAGAAACAGAACTAGCGTTAAAAATCAAATACTGCAGTGATAATAGACACATTTCCTTCCAATTAAGCATAGAAATAAATTTTATAGTAAAGATTTTAAGTCATGTTTCTGATGTAAACTATCACGTGCAAAAACTTCAAGAAAACTGAACTGATGTAGAAATTTTTAAAAAAATATTTGGATAAGAAAGAAAAGTAGAAGATTCTTACTCTGTTCTGAGTATGACTGCTTACAATAGGTTGATCTTAACTATTAAGACTTGTCTGTGGAATTCATTTTGATGAAACTGACCAGATAATAGCAACAAGTTTGGAATAAGCAAAAATTCTTGCTTATTCAGGAACATATATTATTTCTGTGCTGCAAGTAGCCATATCAAATGAATGCCAATTGACTTAGACAATTTTGGAGAAGATTTTGATATCAGAACTTAGACTGCTATGTACAGATTTAAAATCACATGTTTTGGGAAATAAAAATAGATAGTCGAATCCAGACAGGCTTATAACCCAGGGACTCACTTAATCAAGATTTACTGATATGTAAAATATAGTCAATCCAAATTTTATTTCTAACAGGAAAAGACTAAATTCAATAAAAAAAAAAAACATTTTAAAAGCGTGATCAAAATGTTAGAAAGTAGTAAAAGTTTATTAACTAAGAAATGAGCGTTCTCTAAATAGTTCTTTGGGGAAGAATTTTGTTTAGCTGATTGTGTTTTTCTTGAGCTTTGTGGCTAGGAAGATTTTCTTGGCTGATTAAGTCACATGTATAGACTGACCATCAGCTTTTGGAAAAAGCGGTATAAAATGCTCTAAGACTATTCGATTTCCTTTTGATAAAGCCAAATATATAAGAATCGAGGTATAAGATTTGGTTAACTAAAGTAAATAGTCATTGGGGGAAAAAAGTACATGCCTATAATTATCACATCTATGATGGTTGAGAAATCCTGAAAACAATTTCATAGATGATAATACACACTATATTTCTGAGAAAATATGAATAATATACATTGGTCATATATTCCATTCTTCTAAATGTATTATAGATTCTTAGATCTGGTACTCAAAAGGAATATGCAATAATGCTGAAGAAAAAAAAAATCAAAGAATTCTAATGGCCCTTCTAGGACACCTTTCCACAGAAGTTCCAACGTATAATCTCTGAAGCAAAAATTACTATTAGACTCAACTTCTACACTTTGGTTTCTTAGTTTTCTTTATTTCAACCTAAAACAGTTGTCAATATCCTTAAGATCTGTAGGGAAAGAAGCAATCAGAAAAGGTACTTTAAGTTCCAATTTCAGTCACCTCCATGAGAATACTGAGAGAGAGATCACATATTCCTAGTTAGTACCCTTTCACTCTTCCTAGAGGTTAAATCATTCCTGAGTAGTAAGTGAAAGGACACAGAAAGGTGCATTAACTTTTTCTGGCCACTTGGGAACTATCTGGTACACAGCTACGGAAAGGCACTAAACGTGCCCTTTAGCGCATGGCTGACTGTCGCAAGTCATTCAAGCAATTAAGAGAAAACTCTCTACTGCTGTTTAACATTATGTACTAGATTTTGCTGCAATTTAAACTGGGTCTATGCAAAAGTTTTAGGAGGTGATATTCAAATAGAAATATATATACCATAGGCTCAGAAAATAATACCGCTATTAGGCAACCATGAAGCTCAAAATTCTATTATACCTTGATAATACGGTCTTCTTAAATGTTTTCATGCAAAATGAGACCATTTGTTTAAGCCAATTGTGACACTGACTTTTAAAAACTGAAGAGGATGCGCATGCACACACACACACGCATATGTGTGTAGACACACATTTATATGACATCCAGTTTAATACAGGTGAAATGGAGGAAGTAAATATTTCATAAAGCATTGACTGTATATACAAATGTGATCAGAAGACACAGACTATGAGATCAAATATCCATCTTAAAATTTCACTGCTTTGGTAGTTAAAACAGTAAGAGAAAAGCAACATTGTTTTGCACTTAGAAACCTGTTTCTAATCAACTGAGCTACTCCTATGGGGTCAAATAAAAATGATTAGCTTATTAAAAGCATAGCTTTGCTATTTAATAAGCAAAAATGATTGAAAATTCTGTTCCAGATCCTGATAATTTTAGTGTTTCTAGTTAAGCCTGCAAAATTGCATTCATTATTAGTGTCTAGATTCATTAACAATTCAATTTATAGATATTAATGCTTATAATGCATGCTTCGCTTGCCAAAACTTGAAGAGAAATTGTTTCAATTAGCTTTCATGGATCATGAATCCTACCGGCTGGGTATTTTTAGACAAAAGATACAAACACATCCCCAAGCAATGCTAATGCACAGCTGGGACTCATGTGTAAGGTCACTTGAGCTAACAGTTTAAAAGGAAAAACAGTAAATGAGTTTTACCGAGATGAGCAAGACAGGAACAGTCTTCTATTTCCAACCAAATATTTGAAAGGCATATACACGCCTTGAGAAAAATGGCAACAGAATTATTTGCTTTTGTGATTTCTAGAAGATAAAATCACTAGATAGAAATTGGTAATCTTAACTCAGCAAGCAGTAGCTAGCACATAAGACAATGTAGGAAGCTGCAGCGAGTGATCTTAAATCATTCTTTTGTAGGAAAGAAAGGGAATCTCTTATTTGTCTCAATCTTAACAGAAATACAAATTCTTTCTCTTGCACAAGAGCCATGCTCTAGGTAGAAGAATAAAAACAAACAAACAAACAGATTTATGTCCCAAAAGACCTAGGCAACAATTCAAATTTAGAGAAAATTATTAATTTTCCACTTCATTTTGGTTAGCACACAACTAGCTCAAAGTTGCTAATTAATGTCAATAGCAAAGGGTACCCTTTAGGTAGAAGAAAAATTTTGGACGATTACCACCTCCTCCAGGTATGTTTCTCTCACACAAATCTTCACATAAATTGACAACAGCCCATCCTTGCACTTTTCACTTGCTGTAAAGTAGTGCAGTGTAGTGTAGTGAAACCTACCATAGCATAACACCATATCTCCATCCCCATATGGTCTCTTGTTGTTCGTAGCTTGGTATTTAGCAGAGTATGAAGAGAATGGGGTGACTTTCACCTTAAAACAACATAGTTCACTTGTCTTCAATGAAATGAAATGGTGACTCACATCACATACTTTCCTGAGTGCCTCAAGAACAATTCCAACTCCCTCAAGGATCCCTTGAGAGAAACTTAGAGAAGTTTTAAACTAGTAGGAGAAGGCAATGGCACCCCACTCCGGTACTCTTGCCTGGAAAATCCCACGGATGGAGGAGCCTGGTAGGCTGTAGTTCATGGGGTTGCTAAGAGTCGGACACGACTGAGCGACTTCACTTTTACTTTTCACTTTCATGCTTTGGAGAAGGAAATGGCAACCCCCTCCAGTGTTCTTGCCTGGAGAATCCCAGGGACGGGAGATCCTGGTGGGCTGCCTTCTATGGGGTCGCACAGAGTCAGACACGACTGAAGCGACTTAGCAGCAGCAGCAGCAGCAGTATGAAACAAAAATTAGGTTTGAGAAAACCATGAGATTCCAGAAAACTGATGAGACACTAAACTCTATGAACATTAATGTCAGAAAAGCAGAGCTGGGAGAGAGAGAGAGTATAAACTCTTCAGGAACATTTTAGATGAGAAGGTATGAAAAGATGTCTCTTCTAAAACTAACTGAACTTTGGATTAAATATTTGATATTGGTCTGGAGGAACAATAAATACATGTCTAGAACAAATGTTCATTATTATATTTCTTAGCCTTAATAGTGTTATAATATCTCCAATGACAACTGGGAGTCTGCCACAAAAATCACCACAAAAATCATTACTGCCACAAAAGACACTTAATAATACTCACAAATATAGAGATTAAAATCTAGATTTCAGGAAAAATGTATATATAAACAAAGGGAAATATGATTGCCTCTAGAAAGTTATAAAAACTAATGTATGAGAATGAATTAAAGGACGATGGGAGAAAATAGAAAAAGAATTTAGAGGGAAAAGTAAAATTTTCAGTTTCTGAAAGAATAATTTGGAGAAAGATCTTAAAGCCTGACAGAAAAAGGACTAGGCTAAAAGCAATGTGTTTAATACATGGGAATAAACACAAGAAACAATGATGTAACCTATTCATTTATTCAGTCAGTATGATTGCAGAAACATATAAAGTGCATTTCCCACACTGCCAAATTAACAATTAGTAAATTATTCCTGAAAAACTATAATTTATTTTTTAAGCCAAATAGGTTATTTAATAAGTTAACTGGCCCAAATGCACACAAACAAACTCATATATACCTAAAATGGAATGACAAGGGCCACGGCCACTGATGAAATCATTAGCACTACCACATTACTATTCAGGCCTATAATTCATTCTTTAGTATTAGAGTCCATAGGGGCCTGCTTTGCTTTGCCCCACTGAAAATAGAGAACAGCAGGGATCCCTGTTACAAGAATATCACTTCCCCATTCTTTCATAAGCTTCCTCCAGCTTTTAAGTGCTCTGATTATTCTTCTGTCTCTCTCTGGCTAACCTATTACTTAAGGTACTTCTTCCACCCTGCTCCTTCCATACCTCTGTAATGGATGTAAAGGTCAGTGACCCCCTCAGGAATAGTAGTATTTTCCACAAGGAGTGTGGTGAGGTAGTCATGGGATTCCCATTACTGTTAACTGGGCTTGAAGGCTATATTCCCTTACTAAAAATCCAACCCAGGCTTCTGATGCTGAGAATTATGTTTTCACATAATCTGTACTATCTACAGAGCCAACGGTTGTAAGACAACAAAGGATTTTTAGAGGATGACAGTGTACAGCAGTAAATATAACCAGGTATACAGATGATCAGAAATCCAAACTGGCATATATATTAACATTATGGAGCAGTTTGTGAAAGTGGCTAAGTGTAGAGGTCTGGAGCTAACTACATCCATAGTTTTGAGGAAACCAATTGGGTGGTGGGGTGATAGTTCATACTATTTCACTCATGAGATAAACATTTCAGTGCTTTTCCTATAATGACTTCCCAGAGGAACAAAAAGGAAATTAGTTCAATGTAGTGTTATACAGAACAAATAACATAAATATTACAGTTTCATGAAGGCAAGCATACCATCTTACTCACCAGTGTATGCCCATGGTCAACCCTAAAATAATGCCTGCCACATAGTACACTCAAATATTTGTTGAATTAATAAATTACTCTTCACAATGTAGCCTAAGCTGCTTCTTACAGAAAACAACAGTAGCTTCTTTCAAAGGTTGTTGTGAGGATTAAAAGAAACCAAGGAGTAATATAAGATGATAACCTGAGGGGAAAGTGAAATCTGGTAAGAGGTATACTCAAGACTCTGTACTATTTTCTGTAAATCTAAAGTTATTCAAAAATAAAAAAGTTCAGTTAAAAAAAAAGTATCAAGCAAAACACTTGAGCCAGGCATCAGATATTTGGCTGGTATGATCAACAAGTGTTTCCTGATCTTCCTCACATCACCCATTCATGCAGAGCAATCAGGAGCATGCTAGTGATGTTGACCAAAAGGACTAACCAATCAACTGACAAATCACAGTAGAGATTTGCTGGCTTTATTTATTTGTTGGCTAGTGCCTGAAACCTGTGAAGTAATGTGAAACTTCCTCAGTCGTGCCTGGCTCTTTGGACTCCATGGACTGTAACCTGCTAGGCTCCTCAGTCCATAGAATTCTCCAGGACAGAATACTGGAGTGGGTAGCTTTTCCCTTCCCCAGAGGATCTTCCCAACCCAGGGATTGAACCCAAGTCTCCCACATTACAGAAGGATTCTTTACCACTGAGCCACCAGGGAAGCACAAGAATACTGGTGTGGGTAGCCAATCCTTTCTCAGGTGATCTTCCCAACCTAGGAATTGAACCAGGATTTCCTGCATTGCAGGCAGATCGTGAAACCTGTAATGGCCCTAAATTATTTTGATTATTCTCACTAGATACAACTGAAGGACTCTGCCATTACCACCTCTCACTTTTTCTTTTTTTCTCTTATATTTTTTTATCCCATGGTAGTTTTCTTTGTTGTCCTCCCAACAGTACCCACTGACACTTACTGGCATTTCTTGGTGTTGACTCCCATCCTAAAATATGGTCACTAAAGCTACTGCTTTTGGAAGAGAAGAGTTAGACTTTATTAAAAATCTAACCCTGGTTCCCAGATGTTCCAGTGCCTTAAGCCTAATATTCATGAATAGGATAGCAGCTAAGTTAAAATATTAAAAATAATCATTCCCTTGAAATGCAAAAATAATGTTTCCATAGACAATCTTCCAAATAATGGTGAAATAACTGCCAAATCTCTATATCTACATATGAGGGTTCTGGTGGGATATTTATTCCTACAACTGACAATTATATTTTTAAAGTTATTTCAGGAAAAAAAATTGGTTCTTTCTAGAAAGCCATCTTTTTTTAATATCAAAAAGTTGGGAAAAAAGGATTTAACATTGATTATCAGTTTATCTGTCCCATTTTCAATGAATATACAGAATCATTGCTGAAGGTTTATAAGCAAAACAAATACAGTAAATGATATCAATTTCCTTATGCATGTGTGTGTGCTAAGTCGCTTCAGTCGTGTCCGACTCTGCTATCCCATAGACTGTAGTCTGCCAGGCTTCTCTGTCCATGTGATTTCCCAGGCAAGAACACTGGAGTGGGTTGCCTCCAGGGAATCTTCCTGACCCAGGGATCAAACCTACATCTCCTGGGTTTCCTGCATTGCAGGTGGATCCTTCACCACCTGCAATACAGGAGACCCTCGTTCGATTCCTAGGTTGGGAAGATCTGATGAAGAAGGGATAGGCTAACCCACTCCAGTATTCTGGGGCTTCCCTTGTGGTTCAGATGGTAAAGAATCTGCCTGCAATGTGGGAGACCAGGGTTCAATCCCTGGGTTGGGAAGATCCCCTGGAGAAGGGAAAGGCTACCCAATCCAGTATTCTGGCCTGGAGAACTTCATGGACTGTAGAGTCCATGGGGTTGCAAAGAGTCAGACACAACTGAGTGGCTTTCACTTTCACACTCTCTATGGGTGGGTACCAGAAATCCATACTTATTGAAAACTTCCCTGGTGATTCTAATATAGTCAATCAGACAAGCTTTTTGATCCAAACCGTGCTGCTCCAGAGTTAACAGAAATCAATTATAGCATAGGTTTTCATATCAAAAAATATTTTTCTTTAAAAAGAAAAACTATTAAATTAGCTAAACAAACACAACTGACAAATNGGGGAGCCTGGTGGGCTGCCTTCTATGGGGTCGCACAGAGTCAGACACGACTGAAGCGACTTAGCAGCAGCAGCAGCAGCAGTATGAAACAAAAATTAGGTTTGAGAAAACCATGAGATTCCAGAAAACTGATGAGACACTAAACTCTATGAACATTAATGTCAGAAAAGCAGAGCTGGGAGAGAGAGAGAGTATAAACTCTTCAGGAACATTTTAGATGAGAAGGTATGAAAAGATGTCTCTTCTAAAACTAACTGAACTTTGGATTAAATATTTGATATTGGTCTGGAGGAACAATAAATACATGTCTAGAACAAATGTTCATTATTATATTTCTTAGCCTTAATAGTGTTATAATATCTCCAATGACAACTGGGAGTCTGCCACAAAAATCACCACAAAAATCATTACTGCCACAAAAGACACTTAATAATACTCACAAATATAGAGATTAAAATCTAGATTTCAGGAAAAATGTATATATAAACAAAGGGAAATATGATTGCCTCTAGAAAGTTATAAAAACTAATGTATGAGAATGAATTAAAGGACGATGGGAGAAAATAGAAAAAGAATTTAGAGGGAAAAGTAAAATTTTCAGTTTCTGAAAGAATAATTTGGAGAAAGATCTTAAAGCCTGACAGAAAAAGGACTAGGCTAAAAGCAATGTGTTTAATACATGGGAATAAACACAAGAAACAATGATGTAACCTATTCATTTATTCAGTCAGTATGATTGCAGAAACATATAAAGTGCATTTCCCACACTGCCAAATTAACAATTAGTAAATTATTCCTGAAAAACTATAATTTATTTTTTAAGCCAAATAGGTTATTTAATAAGTTAACTGGCCCAAATGCACACAAACAAACTCATATATACCTAAAATGGAATGACAAGGGCCACGGCCACTGATGAAATCATTAGCACTACCACATTACTATTCAGGCCTATAATTCATTCTTTAGTATTAGAGTCCATAGGGGCCTGCTTTGCTTTGCCCCACTGAAAATAGAGAACAGCAGGGATCCCTGTTACAAGAATATCACTTCCCCATTCTTTCATAAGCTTCCTCCAGCTTTTAAGTGCTCTGATTATTCTTCTGTCTCTCTCTGGCTAACCTATTACTTAAGGTACTTCTTCCACCCTGCTCCTTCCATACCTCTGTAATGGATGTAAAGGTCAGTGACCCCCTCAGGAATAGTAGTATTTTCCACAAGGAGTGTGGTGAGGTAGTCATGGGATTCCCATTACTGTTAACTGGGCTTGAAGGCTATATTCCCTTACTAAAAATCCAACCCAGGCTTCTGATGCTGAGAATTATGTTTTCACATAATCTGTACTATCTACAGAGCCAACGGTTGTAAGACAACAAAGGATTTTTAGAGGATGACAGTGTACAGCAGTAAATATAACCAGGTATACAGATGATCAGAAATCCAAACTGGCATATATATTAACATTATGGAGCAGTTTGTGAAAGTGGCTAAGTGTAGAGGTCTGGAGCTAACTACATCCATAGTTTTGAGGAAACCAATTGGGTGGTGGGGTGATAGTTCATACTATTTCACTCATGAGATAAACATTTCAGTGCTTTTCCTATAATGACTTCCCAGAGGAACAAAAAGGAAATTAGTTCAATGTAGTGTTATACAGAACAAATAACATAAATATTACAGTTTCATGAAGGCAAGCATACCATCTTACTCACCAGTGTATGCCCATGGTCAACCCTAAAATAATGCCTGCCACATAGTACACTCAAATATTTGTTGAATTAATAAATTACTCTTCACAATGTAGCCTAAGCTGCTTCTTACAGAAAACAACAGTAGCTTCTTTCAAAGGTTGTTGTGAGGATTAAAAGAAACCAAGGAGTAATATAAGATGATAACCTGAGGGGAAAGTGAAATCTGGTAAGAGGTATACTCAAGACTCTGTACTATTTTCTGTAAATCTAAAGTTATTCAAAAATAAAAAAGTTCAGTTAAAAAAAAAGTATCAAGCAAAACACTTGAGCCAGGCATCAGATATTTGGCTGGTATGATCAACAAGTGTTTCCTGATCTTCCTCACATCACCCATTCATGCAGAGCAATCAGGAGCATGCTAGTGATGTTGACCAAAAGGACTAACCAATCAACTGACAAATCACAGTAGAGATTTGCTGGCTTTATTTATTTGTTGGCTAGTGCCTGAAACCTGTGAAGTAATGTGAAACTTCCTCAGTCGTGCCTGGCTCTTTGGACTCCATGGACTGTAACCTGCTAGGCTCCTCAGTCCATAGAATTCTCCAGGACAGAATACTGGAGTGGGTAGCTTTTCCCTTCCCCAGAGGATCTTCCCAACCCAGGGATTGAACCCAAGTCTCCCACATTACAGAAGGATTCTTTACCACTGAGCCACCAGGGAAGCACAAGAATACTGGTGTGGGTAGCCAATCCTTTCTCAGGTGATCTTCCCAACCTAGGAATTGAACCAGGATTTCCTGCATTGCAGGCAGATCGTGAAACCTGTAATGGCCCTAAATTATTTTGATTATTCTCACTAGATACAACTGAAGGACTCTGCCATTACCACCTCTCACTTTTTCTTTTTTTCTCTTATATTTTTTTATCCCATGGTAGTTTTCTTTGTTGTCCTCCCAACAGTACCCACTGACACTTACTGGCATTTCTTGGTGTTGACTCCCATCCTAAAATATGGTCACTAAAGCTACTGCTTTTGGAAGAGAAGAGTTAGACTTTATTAAAAATCTAACCCTGGTTCCCAGATGTTCCAGTGCCTTAAGCCTAATATTCATGAATAGGATAGCAGCTAAGTTAAAATATTAAAAATAATCATTCCCTTGAAATGCAAAAATAATGTTTCCATAGACAATCTTCCAAATAATGGTGAAATAACTGCCAAATCTCTATATCTACATATGAGGGTTCTGGTGGGATATTTATTCCTACAACTGACAATTATATTTTTAAAGTTATTTCAGGAAAAAAAATTGGTTCTTTCTAGAAAGCCATCTTTTTTTAATATCAAAAAGTTGGGAAAAAAGGATTTAACATTGATTATCAGTTTATCTGTCCCATTTTCAATGAATATACAGAATCATTGCTGAAGGTTTATAAGCAAAACAAATACAGTAAATGATATCAATTTCCTTATGCATGTGTGTGTGCTAAGTCGCTTCAGTCGTGTCCGACTCTGCTATCCCATAGACTGTAGTCTGCCAGGCTTCTCTGTCCATGTGATTTCCCAGGCAAGAACACTGGAGTGGGTTGCCTCCAGGGAATCTTCCTGACCCAGGGATCAAACCTACATCTCCTGGGTTTCCTGCATTGCAGGTGGATCCTTCACCACCTGCAATACAGGAGACCCTCGTTCGATTCCTAGGTTGGGAAGATCTGATGAAGAAGGGATAGGCTAACCCACTCCAGTATTCTGGGGCTTCCCTTGTGGTTCAGATGGTAAAGAATCTGCCTGCAATGTGGGAGACCAGGGTTCAATCCCTGGGTTGGGAAGATCCCCTGGAGAAGGGAAAGGCTACCCAATCCAGTATTCTGGCCTGGAGAACTTCATGGACTGTAGAGTCCATGGGGTTGCAAAGAGTCAGACACAACTGAGTGGCTTTCACTTTCACACTCTCTATGGGTGGGTACCAGAAATCCATACTTATTGAAAACTTCCCTGGTGATTCTAATATAGTCAATCAGACAAGCTTTTTGATCCAAACCGTGCTGCTCCAGAGTTAACAGAAATCAATTATAGCATAGGTTTTCATATCAAAAAATATTTTTCTTTAAAAAGAAAAACTATTAAATTAGCTAAACAAACACAACTGACAAATATTATGCTCCTTTTGGTTCCTTGAACAGTAAAGTTAATCCTCATTCATTTTGCTCTTGTCTCTGGCTGCAAAATTCTTTTTCATCACACTCACCATTCATCCAGTTTACTCTTCCTCTCAGCCTACTGGTCTCAGTTCAGTTCAGTTCAGTCACTCAGTCATGTCCGACTGTTGTTCCATGTTCAGTTCTGTTGCTTCCTGACCTGCATACAAATTTCTCAAGAGGCAGGTCAGCTGGTCTGGTATTCCAATCTCTCTCAGAATTTTCCACCGTTTATTGTGATCCACACAGTCAAAGGCTTTGCATAGTCAATAAAGCAGAAATAGATGTTTTTCTGGAACTCTCTTGCTTTTTCAATGATCCAGTGGATGTTGGCAATTTGATCTCTGGTTCCTCTGCCTTTTCTGAAACCAGCTTGAACATCAGGAAGTTCACGGTTCACGTATTGCTGAAGCCTGGCTTGGAGAACTTTGAGCATTACTTTACTAGCATGTGAGATGAGTGCAATTGTGTGGTAGTTTGAGCATTCTTTGGCATTGCCTTTCTTTGGGATTGGGATGAAAACTGACTTCTTCCAGTCCTGTGGCCACTGCTGAGTTTTCCAAATTTGCTGGCATATTGAGTGCAGCACTTTCACAGCATCATCTTTCAGGATTTGAAACATCTCAGCTGGAATTCCATTACTTCCACTAGCTTTGTTCATAATGATGCTTCCTAAGGCCCACTTGACTTCATACTCTAGGATGTCTGGTTCTAGGTGAGTGATCACACCATTGTGATTATATGGGTCATTAAGAT